>JAWPHD010002486.1:0-254810 GCA_037043455.1 Cyrtodaria siliqua
GCGAGGTGGGGGTGGGGGTGATGGGGTGGGAGTTGGGAGTGCGTTGGGGGGGGGGGGGGGGGGGGGGGCAAAATATGTGTGTAAGAATTGACAAAAACAACGAAGAAATATGGCAAAATATGTGTGTAAGAATTGACAAAAAACAACGAAGAAATATGTAAAAAAAAAAATCATGTCTGGGGCAGGGTGGGGAGGAGGGGGGGTGGGGGGTGATGGGGTGAGAGGCAGGGGGGTTGGGGGTGGGGAAGGGAGGGTTGCAACATATATGTGTAAGAATGTGTAAGAATTGACAAAAGCAACATAGAAATATGTAAAAAAAAAAAAAAAATCAAGTCTGGGGCGGGGTTGGGGTGGGGGGATGATGGGGTGAGATGCGGGGGGTGTCGTGGTGGGGGCGGGGAGGGTTGCAACATATATGCGTAAGAATTGACTAAAACAGCAAAGACATATGTAAAAAAATAAAAAAAAAGGTGGAGGGGAGTGGGAGCGGGGGGGTAGAGTGGGGGGGGGGGGGGGGGGGAGGGGGGGGGGAGGAGGGAGCCCATGCCCCAATATGGGCGAAGTAATAAGATGCATAATGCTATAACAAATCCCAAACCAAAATTATAGATATATACATGCTTACATGCAAACCTAGATCTGCCTTTATTGCACATTTTTATGGGCCATCACAATTTGGGTTCCATGGGAGCCCAGAATTTGCAGAAGACAAAATTACTTATCCAACCCTTTACAACATACTATAAGGAAAACAATTCCAAAATTTAGTTCAGCTAGGACAAAAAATGTAAGAGATATAGACCTGTAACACAGCTTACATGCAAAATTTGATGTGAAACAGACTTATTTTAAGGGCTATCAGAATTTGGGGTTCCATGGGAGCCCAGGGATTACAGGAACCAAAATTACTTAAGCAGCCCTTACGATAATGCTATAAGGAAGCTAATGGCCAAATTTGGTTGTGCTAGGGTAAGAATTGTAAGAGATATAGACTTGTAAACACAGCTTACACACAAAATTTTATGTGAAATGGGGCACATTTTATGGGCTATCATAATTTGGGTTCCATGGGAGCCCATGGGTTACAGGAACCAAAATTGCTTATGCAGCCCTTAAGATAATGCTACAAGGAAGCCCAAATGAACAAATTTGGTTGTGGTAGGATAAGAAATGTAAGAGATATAGACTTGTAAACACAGCTTACACGCAAACCTTGATGTGGGACGCCGACGCCGACCCCGGGGTGATTACATAAGCTTTCTTATTCGTCGAAAAGTCGAGCTAAAAATGACATAATTAACACGAATTCGGGGAAATTTTACCCCTATGCCTGGATATGCAGTGGTCATATTATTGCCCGGGAACCACACGGCGTCGACGAAGAAATATTTTTAGGGTGATACCCAGATCACTGTGCTAACTTCTTACCATGGCAACTATTTGTTAGTATTGGTGCAGTTGTTACAATATCACCTGCTTAGGATATTTATCTAAACCTAGGTTGTGATGTTCACCGTACTTGATTTAGAGTATGGAATTAACCTAGGATAGTAAGCATAAACCCTATTTTTGCGCGTGCAAGTGGAATGAGTATTACCTAAAAAAGGTGTATTGCCAATGAAGAGAGAGGGAGTGTGTGTTGGGGTGGGTGGTTGAATAAGGTTTGAACCTCTGAATTTAAAGTCCCGCGTGATATCCACTGCATCAACAGGCTGTATGCGCTCAAGTAAGGATGACTGCATTAAAATACATACAACTAAAATGTTTAATCCGTCATAAAGGTTATTTCCAAGAAGCTGGGTTCACAACGGTCTCTCTTATCAAGCATTCATGTATGTTGAGTTGCAATATGCCTGCAAGCCTTATATATACCAAGCTCATTGCTGTTTTGATAAACTTGGCAATTAATGCCTTGGGATAGAACAGGACAATTAAGAATACTCATTCATAGTATCTGATTTAAGTAATATAACTTAATGTGACAATATAACATACATATAAGATATAAAAAAATATATAAACGATTCAGATAAGAATCGGTACCCAGTGCATCAAGATAGATTACATTTAGTGATCACGGTTAGTTTACTGATGTTAACATCCGACATACAGGTGCTACTGCAGTTAAAGTAGCTATCCCGCCAACAACAGCCACATTTTTTACAAATGTACATCGTTTCTAAACCTAACTGACCCACAAGGTATATACATAACTTACATCGTACTCTATAGATACATATATAAAAAGCTTTAACCAGCCAGACAAAAAAAATGGATAATTCATTTTACACTTATTCAATTACGGATATTACAAAAACCCATGAATTAAACATATACTTTTAAGCGACACATATGCATTATTATATGAGATGAACACCTGGATAGAGTTTTGATAAACTGTTTTTGTAGTGTAATGTTGTCGTAATTTGGCGGTTATTTTAAATTTTGTATAACAAACACCTAAATATCAACAGTTAAACTGAAAATGCCTTTTCTTTTTCTTTTCTGTTTTTTTTTGTAATTTGTCGAAAATGCAGTGGTATAACTTTGTGATTTTAATTCGTGGTTTTATTCAATATTCCGATTTGTAAACATAGTTAAGTCTTCATAATGGAATACCTTATCAAAAGTCACATTCTCTATATATTTCAGTTCGCTTAAAACTTTTGAAGTGATTTTATGAAAAGTGTACAACTTAAGCCATAAACAAGAGACCCACTCGCCTTGTCTCAAAGTGCTCTCATGTTTTAAGAAGCAACAACAATTTCTTTATATAAATCTGTAAAAACTGTGACCCCCGTAGTGGCCATATTTGACCCCATTGTCGCCAAACCATTGTTGTTGAACAAACTAGGTAGAGGATCATAAGCTTATGGTACATACAAACTATTATTTAGCTTTTGAAGTATCAGAAACTGTTTGAATATGTTTTCCTATATAATTCAATGTTATAGCGTGACCCCCGGGACAGGGCCAAAATTGATTCCAGGCTTGATTCAAGAGGGAGACCATTTAAAATATTTGGTACAGGACAATAATCTTAAGCTACATATAGCTTATTGCACCTCTAGGTCTTGTAGTTTCAGAGAAGATGTTTATAGACGTTCCTGCATAACTCTGTGTAAATATGTGACCCTCGGGCCCAGGCGAATTTTGACTATAAGATCACCATTTGAACAAAATAAATTGGTAGAGATCGATACTCTTATGCTACATGCATCGTATTAGACCTCTAGCTCTTGTAGTATCAGAAATTAATATTTTTATAGACTTTCCTATATAACTCTTTTTAAAACTTTAACCCCAGAACTCCTCCCCACCCGCCGTATGGTTGCCAGGGTAGAATACAACCACTGCAATCACACAGTCACATGCAGAGGGGTAGGACACCCCCCCCCACCCCCCACCCCCCACCCCACATTCATATTGTCATTTTGTCATTTTTTGTTCATGCTCATTAAAGGTCTTCATCATGACCCCTGCATTGTTTCAGGTGCCATCCCGCTCACATCACTAAGAGCAGTGGCAGAAAACAATAAACGTGGCTACAGCGTAAATGGAGTGTCTACAATAGAATTTGCAGCAACTCTGCAGTTCAGGGTGAAAAGGTCCTAGGCCCATTCTCCATATTTTATCTCGATGTACATGGAGGATGAGCCTGGCATGTTCATTCCCGTAAGGCGCCATATAACCTTTCATGTGTTGGTGCGCCTTAAAACCCAGTTCAATTCAATAACCCCAGAACCGGGCCATAGTTGGACACAGAGTCACGATTTGAACAAAAGTGGTAGAGATAATAGACCTCTGGCTCTTTTTTTTAAAAGAAGAGATTTTAAAGATGTTTCTATATGACTCTATGTAAATATATGACCCATGGGCCGGAGCCAGATATGACCCCAGGGTCAACATTTTAACAAACTTGCTAGTGGACCATAAGCTTATGCTTCATGCATAATATGGAATCTCTAGCTCTTACAGTTTTAGGGAAAATTATTTATGTTTAAAGATTTCCTATATAACTGTATGAAAAAATGTTACCCTCGGGGCTGGGCCATATTTGACCCTCGGGTCATCATTTTATAAATACTTGGTAGAGGACACTAAATGTATAATACTTGCAAAATATTAGACCTGTAGCTCTTCTAGTTTCAGCGAAAACGATTTTTTAATGAAACAAGAGTTTTGCTTAAAAGGAGAAGATAACTCTAATAACAAGAATCAGCTACCCTGTTCACACTGCTATCATGGATTTTTTGTTTCTCTACAAGGTACTCAATAACATGGTACTAGTAAGAATTTGTCCCTTAAGATGGTAACAAAAAAGTGTATTGCTCACGGTCTATATGTAGATGTAAACATGTGTGAAGTTTAAAATCTCTATGGCCTCTGGTATCTGAGAAATGGTCTTAAATGGTAAAACTTTTTTCGACCTAATGTATGGAGGGACAGACAATGGTAACACTATATGACAGCTCCACTTTTGTGGCAAGGAAGAACAGGCAAAGAAAGCAGTTAATAAGAAGCTTTAACTATATAATATCATATAATTTCAGGAAAAAAATGTATCCTTATAACAGTGCATCCATGTTTCTTACCATTTGCTTTTTTAGCTTCTTGTTCAGGTTACGTGTGATAACCTTTCCAACATGTTTAATCCTTTTATTCATTTTCTTGGTGGTTAATTTTCCAACACGGTTGACCTTACTGTTCATTTTCTTGGCATAATTGTTCAGTCTCGACAGACTCCATCTTATTTGTCCTAGAATCTTCTTAGTATTGACCATATGAGATGATACTTGCTTTCCCAGTTGTTTCAGTTTCTTGAGTTGCTTCCTGGACGCAGGTTTTGTCAGCTTTAAAAAGAAATCAGATAAATCACTGCAGATATAATGCCACCAACTATGGCAATCAAGGTACCTTGGAAATAACAAAATCGCAAAAATCAAGAGGCCCAACAGGGCCTGTATTGCTCTACTGGCTATGTGGAGTATGTGACGGGGAACACAACATTAAAATGCACAACTAGGCTTGGTATTGATCATCCCTGCAAAGTTTTGCTGAAATCCGGCAAGGGGTTCAGGAGAACTAGTCCGGACAAAGTTTGTGTATTAAAACCTTTAAAGTGCCATAACTCCGCCAAAAATCATTCATCCGTAAATGGCGATGATATGCACAACTCAGCCTGATCATCTCTAAAATGTTTCGCTGAAATCTGGCCATAAGTTCAGAAGAGACTAATCTCGACAAAGTTTGTATATTAAAACCTTTAAAGGGACATAACTCCACCAAAAATCATTCAACAGGCACATGGCAACAGTATGCACAACTAGGCTTAATAGTGATTAACCTTACCAAGTTTCGCTGAAATCCGCTAGTCATTCACAACTAGGCTGGGTACTGATCATCCCTGCAAAGTTTTGTTGAAATTCGGCCAAGGGTTCAGGAGAACTAGTCCGGACAAAGTTTGTGTACTAAAACTTTTAAAGGGCCACAACTCTGCCAAAATCATTCAACCAGAACATGGTGATGGTTTGCATTACTAGGCTTGATACTGATCATCCCTGCAAACTTTTGTTGAAATCCGGCCAAATGAAGGCCCTATCGTCTTAACGAGGCAAAATACAGTATTTTAACTAAATCAAGGGCCATAACTCTGATATTACTAATCCAATTGGGCTGTTTTTTTAACTTGTCCAAGCTTTTATTGATATTAGCAACCTGGAAATGTTTGACAAAGATCGGATGAAAAATGAAAGCCCTATCATCTTAACGAGGAAAAATACAGCATTTTTAACTAAATCAAGGGCAATAACTCTAGTGTTACTAGTCCAATCTCACTGGTTTTCAAACTCAACTGAGCTTTTGTTGATAGTAACAATCTGTGAAAGTTTGGTAAAGATCAAGTAATAAATGAAGGTGCTAAAGTGGTCACCAGGCAGAAAATGGCTTTTTTCGACAAAACAAGTGCCATAACTCTGGTGTTACTGATCTGATCTGGCTGGTTTTCAATTCATTGATGTTAACAATCTAAAGATCAAATAATAAATGAAGGTGCTAGAGTGTTCACAAGGCAGAATATGGCATTTTTCAGCAAATCAAGGGCCATTAACTCTGGTGTTAATGATCTGGCTGGTTTTTGAATATATTCGAGCTTTCATTGATATTAACAATCTGTGCAAGTTTGGTAAAGATCAAACAATAAATGAAGGTGCTAGAGTGTTCACAAGGGAGAAAATGCCATTTTTTCAGTAAAACAAGGGCCATAACTCTGGTTTAACTGATTCGATCTGACTGGTTTTCAAACTCATCTGAGCTTCCACTGATATAATACACTGGCAAGGTTTCGTAAAGATAAAATACAAAATGAAGGTGCTAGAATGTAAACAAGGCTTAATATGACGTGTTTTTTTTAGCAAAACAAGGGCCATATCTCTGGTGTTACTAATCTGATCTGGCTGGTTTTCGAACTCACCCTAGCTTTTATTGATATAAAGACACTAGCTTTTATTGATATAAAGACACTGTCAAATTTTCGTAATGATCCGATTAATAATGAAATTCCTATCGCGTAAACAAAACAAAAGTTAAAGGACCGTCAGGACAGACTTCGAACGGACGACGGACAATTCGCCATCGCATAAGCTCTGTGTATGAATTTAAGAGTGTAGAGCTCTGTGATTTTAAGTAGAAACAGAGGCAATGAAAAACCTCATCAGAATCAATTAAGTGTAAAAAATATGTCAAGGTCAGTCAAGGTCAATCCTGGTGATCTATTTTTTGGTCAGAATATAAAGTACTCATTTTGATTTTTCTGTGTATGAAGTTTGAATAGTGTATGACATGGATAAATTAGAGCTGATGAAAACTTTAACCAGAAAGTAGGTCAAGGTGTGTCACGGTTACATATTTTTAGTCTTCATTTAAAATGCTCATCTAGATCTAGTATGAAGTTTGAAAAGTGTAGATCTATCATTGGCTAAGAAACTGAGAATTTTTATATTTTATTTAGAAATGATGCCTCATGTGCTCTAGATGGATACATGGGCTTTTCTATGGAACAATTTATTTCACATGAAAACAAAAAACAACTTTGAGCAAAACTGTACCAAACTTTTCAGATATAAAGGGCACAATTTCTGCCATATATTTAGTATTCATTCCATATTATGTTCACATCAATAGTGTCAGAGTGTTGAATTACTGTCATGTATGGCTGACATTGCTCATGCCTAAAATATGAATTTGGTTGAAAATAGGTGAACATGTTGCTTACATGTAGATGTAAGGTTGTATGGCATGTTTTCAAGTTTTAAAGCTGTATCTAACATAGTTATATCAGATCATAAATTTCCAGCGGGTTTATATTGTGCAAGATCAAAACCTGGTGTTTGGAACTTAGAACACATCAAAACTGCAGGCCCCCAGTATCGATGATCTTCAAGTTCTGCACCCCCGTGTATTGATCTGGGACAATGTAAACATGTTGCTGTCATGTAAGTGTTAGTGTGTTTGAAGTTCGAAAGCTGTATGGCTTTTGTTATCTGAGTAATTGATTCAATTAAAATCTTAAATGTAAAATTTAAATGTAAAACTTGAATGTAAATAACAAAAGTGGAAAAAAAGTAGGGCAAGATCATTCATATATAGACCTACCTTTGTTTGGAATGTGTTGGTGTCATGTGTCATGTGGATGTAAGTTTGTATGAGTTTTGAAAGCTGTATGGCCTTTGGTACCTGAGTAAAAACTTGAACGTAAAAAATGAAGCATGAAAATTGTTGAAGATAATTTGTATGGTGCTTTACGTCATTTTCAACACATGTAAGGTTATATATGACGGTGGATTTGTTTGTGGTGGATGCAGACCATCAATATTCCCTGGGTAGAACCAGTACTGTACACCTCCCACCATCCGTAAGTATCGACACTTTCTCACTTACAAATTGAGCTCCCAGTGGGATGTTGAAGGTAATTGGTATTGACCTAATTTTGGTAGGAACATACTGCTGTCATGTAGATGTTAACGTGTGAAGCTCTACACTTCTGGTGTCTGAGAAATGATTCAGAAACATGAATGTTAAACCTTTATGTAAATCATTAAAATGTCAAAGGTAGTTGAAGGTCACTCATATTGACCTATTTTCAGTAGAAACATGCTGCTGTCATGTAGATATACTCATAAGCCTGAAAGCTTCTCACTTCAGGTGTCTGAGAAATGGAATTAACCAACAACTTTAATGTAAATTATTAAAGTGTGAAAAGTAAGTGAAAGTCATTTATATTGACCTACTCTTAATAGGAGCATATTGATGTCATATAGATATAAACATGTGTTAAATTTGAAAACTCTATAGCTTTAGGTATTTAAGAAAAGGACTTAGTGAAAAACTTAAATGCAAAACATTGTTTCTTTTTTTAAACGTCTGCCTTCTAATTTGGCCACCTTCGGAAATGGAGTTAATTACACCCGTCACAAATGGCGCATATGTACAATTGGTTAATGACACTGATGACAAAATATCCACATAATCGCAGAGCTCACTGGTCACACTGTCACCTAGTTAATTGGTTGCGTGTGAGATTGTTTTCTCAAATTATTTTTTCAATCCTTTGCGATGAGTAAAGGATAGGGTGCAGGCAACAAATTATTTTGTACATTCAGTAATGATCGATAGTTTATGCAAAAAATAAAATACTTAACTACATACCTCCTTCCATTGCCAAAAAGTCCTTACCCTTTGATAATTGCGTGCTTTGTTAAGTGCGAGTAACAGTTAAAACTTGCGTACCCTGATACACTTATTGCCCACCATAATACCCAGGTTCTGTAGTACTAGTCCCAGCCCTACAAGGTAATACTAAATGCCTGCTCCACTTTCGTTGTATAAAAATAGCCAACATACCAACTGCTAAGATGACGGACAGAGTTAAAGCAAACAAATTAATTTTAAGAAGACCATATTTTTAAAAAGACCACTGCCTAGCAGGGCCTTTGGCAAGGTTAAGTTTTAGAGAAACATTTGAACAAATTTGGTAAAGGACCATAAGCTTATAGTAAATGCTAAATTATATTAAACCTCTGGCTCTTGTAGTTTCAGAGAAGAAGATTTTTCCCTATATAAGTCTATGTTAAAACATTAGACCCCTGTGGCGGGGCCAAATGTGACCCCATGGTCACCATTTGAACAAACTTGGTAGAGGACCATAGCTTAAATACTAAATGCAAAATATTAAACCTCTGGCTCTCGCAGTTTCAGAGAAGAAGAAATTTTAACGTTTTCCCTATGTAAGTCTATGTAAAACTATGACCCGACGGGGCGGGGCCAAATTTGACCTCAGGGTCACCATTTGAACAAACTTTTAGAGGACCATAAGCTGATGCTACATGTCATTCATGAGAGTTCTGTGCCTTTTGGTTTCAGAGAAGACTTTTAAAGTTTTTCATATATAAGTCTATGAAAAACCTGCAAAATCACCATATACAAACTCTGGACCTCTGGGGCATGACCATTTTTAACCCCAGGGACTACATTTGAACAAACTTGATAGTCCTTGATAGTCTAGGCATTGGCGACCATTTTAAAAGAAAAACTGTCAAGAATCTTTCCAGCCATTCTTGAGCAGATTTTCCAAGGTCTTGACCATATATGGTAATGGTGGCCATCTTGAATGTCACATTAACCTAATTTGTATAACGTTGAAAGGAATTGACCTCAGTATCATCCATTTGAAATTTTGTCAAAATTGGCCAAACGGTTTTTGAGAAGAAGCCGTTTGAAGCAAAAGTTAATGATGAAGAGTGATCCCAGTAGATCACCTTGAGCCTTCAGTTCAGGTGATCTAGAGAGCTATGGGCCTTTATCAGATGTATTCATTGGATCATGCTGGAAATGTTTCATTGCCGTAGACCTTATACTTTGAAAGTTATTAGCCACAATCAGTTGTCAGTTAAAGGTTAATGGACGGACAGACAGATGGAAGGAATTGAATTGGGTTTTAAGGCGCACCAACACATGAAAGGTAATATGGCGCCTTACGGGAATGAACATGCCAGGCTCATCCTCCATTTACATCGAGATAAAATATGGAGAATGGGCCTAGAACCTTCTCACCTGTAGAACTGCAGAGTTGCTTCAAATTCTATTGTAGACACTCCATTTATGCTGGAGCCACGTTTACTGTTTTTCTGCCACTGCTCTAGTGATTCGAGCGAGATGGCACCTGAAACAATGCAGGGGTCATGATGAAGACCTTTAATCAACATGAACAAAAAACGATAAAATAAACATGAATTTGGGGGGTTCTACCCCTCTGCCTACCCCTCCAACGGGATCTGCAGTGGCCCTATTCTTTGCTCCGGAACCAAATGGGGCCCCCGGAACCACACTGGGCCGGACGGAAGGACAATGCCACAACATAATACGTCCCTATGGGTGTATAAAAGTCAAATACCATTCGTCTTCCTGTGATTGTGATGCCAGTGTCTAGACTCTCTTCATGATCACCTTTGACTGTTCATTCTTCAGCTTTTGTTTTAGCCACTTCTGTTATTATAATCAGCTATTACAAAATTGTTAATTGAAAAACATAGTTTATAACTACTGCTAAAGCGGGAACCAGTTTGTATGCCCCGTCATGAAAGAACAATGGCAAACAGTGTTACACTTGTCTATGTCATCCTTCCGTCCGTGTTTGCAAGCAGGCATTTGTGGATACTTCTTTTACTGAAAGGAGACTTGTTGGCTTTTTTTGTTTATTGGGTAATTACCATACCCCGTACACCTCCCCACCACCCACCCCCACCATTTGTTGAGGAGTCATTTTAAACAATGCTAGGATCTATACTCAACTATCTTGGACATTTTTTTATTGAGTACTCTGTGTGTTTAAATGGGTCATGCTGGATATGTTTGTCCATAAGCAGTGTTCGACACTAACGCTAGCATGATAGTACGGGGCTAGTAAAAGTGACCGTCGGCCTAGCACGTACGATCGTCTAGCTAGCCCGATTGGCTAGTAGATTATAGAACAAACACGTACCCAATTTGCGATGGCTTTATATAAATAAAATCTCAAGCACTGTTAATCATTAATGTTCCGCAGATTCTCGCTTAAAACTGCTGCTCTTTTAGTCCGCGTAAAACGACATTTGTTTTCTTTTTGCTTTCGTTTACCGCGCGATACCAGCCCGATACCGAATCACACAAACGCTTGTAACTACGCCTTATAAACTAGACAGCTTTTCTCAAGCGTTTTTATGACCACGATTTCAGCAGTTGCTTCCGCTTCCGTCGGAAAACGCCGCGAATTATGAACGTGATATAAACGGTGCAAACATAGATCGCTTTTTGGGGCTTTCAAACAAAAACTCTATCACAATAATTTCTTATTTCTGTGTTTCTCATGTACATTGTTCAGAAATACTATAATAAATTAAAATAATAATCATCACAGTATGTTACTTTTCTTAACAGAGGTGCAGACTGCCACGAGATCAGGTTATTGTGACGGAGGGTGCTGTCAGGGATGTCACAAATTTTGAATCTGATTTGTGTTGTTATTTTATAACCAACCCTGTCAAATCAATATACAATGAGGATTTGGTACCGTTGGTAGCAGGGCTAGTAGAAATTAAGGGGGGCTAGTGAAATTCCAAGGCTAGTAGGTCCAAAAAGTTAGTGTCGAACACTGATAAGTATTAAACTTCCCAAAAGTACAACCCACTATTATTTCAACAAGACAGTACCCAACAAATGGTCAGTTTGGGTTAGGGTTGGATATCGTTAAGCACGAACCGGTCCGGTCCGATACCGATACTGATACCAACGAAACGATACGGTATTTTAACGATACCGATACTGATACCACTTCCCATGTATCATGCTTTTAGTGCATCTGACCTGAGCAATGATATGGTAAGTTTTATATTCATTCTTTATCATTGTAGATACACTTAATCAAATATATTTATATGGGAGAACTTTGTTAATCATTGTAATATATAAACATTCAAAGTCAGTAAATGGAACTTTGTATTCAAACTTTTTTTCCAACAGGTAACAGTGAACTAATAAAAACATATTAGTGATTACAAATAAATCATAGTAGACTCGTGATTAATCTCAGCCTAAAATGACTAGAAGTTTTTTGAAGTAAACCTTAATTTTCAAAAGAAAAACTTGAAACAATCAACAGTTTTTGAGACACCAATTTCAGTTCGCGAAAATAGATGACTTGTTTACATTCGATACTGCGTGGATTCGTAACTTTTATTTTTAATAATTATTTATTAATTCTGATAAAATATGGAATAAAATTAACGATAAATGTTTATTATGATATATTATTGATTTTCATCATCTAAAATGAAGGCTAAACAACTTAGAAAGTAATGCAAAACTAAGCCTGACATCGCGCGAGTAGCTCGCCATAACGAGTGGTGTCTATATAAAAATACCGAGATAGGAACCGATTCTTTACGAAACGGTATATACCGGTACTTTTTGAAGTAACTATTCGGTACTGTACCGATACCGGGTAACGGTATCCAACCCTAGTTTGGGTACATCCATCTAACTGTCCGTCTGCCAAAAGATTGACATTCCAAGTGGTTTTTTTCCTCAATTTCTCATACACCAGAAGCTGAACCATCAACTTGACACATGTTTACATCTACATGACAGCCCTATGTTCATTCCAAAAGTAGATCAATATGATATAAATTGACCTATTTTTTATATAAAAGTTTTGCATTCAAATTTTTCACTTAAATTTCGATTTAAAAATATATGTCCCTATACTTTGTTATAAGAATTGAAACATACATAGTCAACATATATATTATATATAGCCTTAACCAAACTTACTTGATAAGCCATCTTGCTAATTTTCTTCTTGAAAAGGTTCATTGAAGTCTGTAAGTTCTTGATGCGGTTCACCATTTTCTTCTGCTGCTGGATAAAGACTTTACTATTCTTCATGTTCTTCATCAGCTTTTGCATGTTTTTCATGTTGGAATCAACGTTGCGCCATTTCTTCACAATCAGAAGGAAAGCTATGGACAGGCGTTTAAGATGTTCTCTCAATTGTTTCCCATTCTGTCAAAATAAAGCATCCATTCTTGATTATACAATATGCTGACAAATTTGGTGAAGCGAGGTAGTCCAAATTAAGCTTGTTTTTATTTTCAAATATAAACTCAAATTTTAAATGTTTTAATTATTTTATATTAAACGCGCTAAAATCTAAACCATTTCTTATGCTACTAAAATGAAGTCAGTGCAGGTTGCACATTAAATGTTGATGTCATATCTGTCACAATATACTTATTAAATAACAAAACAAGTAACAGATACCAGACTGCTTCATGAAAAAATGACGTCAAATCAATTAACAGAACACCTTGGAGCCACGGACCTGGTTTTGTGTGCGACACGTCGTCTTGTTGTGGTGAGCAATTGTGCAAAGTTATTTGAAAATCCGTCCATTATAGTCAGAGTTATGAAGCGGACACGATTGTACAGAAGAACAGCGACGAACGGAAAGACAACAACTTTAGCAATCTGATAAAGTTTGGTAAAGATCGGATGAACAATGAAGCCCCTATAGATCATCTTAACGAGGCATTTTTAACTAAATCAAGGGCAATAACTCCGCTGTTACTAGTCCGATATGGCTGATTTTCGAACTTGTCCCAGCTTTCATTGATGATGAAAAATGAACGCCCTATCGTTTTAACGAGGCAAAATGTAGCATTTTTAACTTAATCAAGGGCTATAACTCTGCTGTTACTGGTCCGATCTGGCTGGTTTTCGAACTCGTTTTAACGAGGCAAAATATAGCATTTTTAACTGAATCAAGGTCCACACTTCGCTGTTACTAGTCTGATCTGGCTGGTTTTTGAACTTTTCCGACCTTTCATTGATAATAACAATCTGTTAAAGTTTGGTAAAGATCGGATGAACAATGAAGCCCCTATAGATCATCTTAACGAGGCATTTTTAACTAAATCAAGGGCAATAACTCCGCTGTTACTAGTCCGATATGGCTGATTTTCGAACTTGTCCCAGCTTTCATTGATGATGAAAAATGAACGCCCTATCGTTTTAACGAGGCAAAATGTAGCATTTTTAACTTAATCAAGGGCTATAACTCTGCTGTTACTGGTCCGATCTGGCTGGTTTTCGAACTCGTTTTAACGAGGCAAAATATAGCATTTTTAACTGAATCAAGGTCCACACTTCGCTGTTACTAGTCTGATCTGGCTGGTTTTTGAACTTTTCCGACCTTTCATTGATAATAACAATCTGTTAAAGTTTGGTAAAGATCGGATGAAAAATGAAGGCCCTATCGTCTTAACGAGGTAAAAGTTAACAGACTGACGGACAACTTGCCATCCTTGGCCAGTAGAGCTAAAAATTGCATGTATGACCATTATAACTGCTATGGCAACGTGATTTTTTAGAATTCAAATATCTTGTAGTCGTGATATTTAGAACACAAGATGTCGAATTCACTTTAAATGCTTTCAAAAATAACATAAAGCATCAATAGTTTTAGGTGCAAACAGAATGGAATCATGTAAATAGAGAATATTATGTCAGTGACTTTTACTATCAATATTATTAGGCGAGGCTTAGAAAAAGAAGAATGGCGAGGCTCTGCCGAGCCATTCTTTGTTTTCGTGTCGAGCCTAATAAATGATAGTAAAAGGCACTGACATAATATTTTATTTATCATGTAGATTATCCAAATTTTCTGTATGAATTACTATTATTACCTATTTCTCAGAATATTACGCTTATCGAGGATGCCGCCATGTTGTTGTTTTTTGTTTGTATGACGTCTGGCAACGTTACGTGCATGATGTCAGATAACGTTACGTACAATAAAAGCCGGGGGATTCCGCATTGAATTGCTTTATTGGCCAGTGAATATTAAAACAACATTTATTAGGTCACCCCTTTATTAGGCAAAAAAGTGCATATCTGCATGATAAAGATCATTATCCTCTCCTGCATAATTTAGTCAACATTTTCTATCCCCTAACAGTGCTTTTTTTATGCCTATTTTCAAAAAGTATCCTTTTTTCACAATTATATCCAAAAATTCACAATCTGAAACATTATTTTTTGTTTTTGTTTATGTTTTTGGTAAATACAGATCAGAAAGGATACTAGTCTTATATTTCGTTTGGTTTGCTACATCTCTCAATTCCAACCTCTGAAACTACGTTCTACCTCTACCTTAAAGAATTATATACTTCACGATCGAGGCAGGCTCTGTCAACGTTCCAATTTATTGTGTCAAAACTAGTCTGTATTTACCAAAATCAAAACTCAAAACCAAGGGATATTAAACTGTGAAAATAAAAGTGAAAAAAGTTTATTTTTCTTTTGTTATAATATTTCACAATTTTAACAATTTCTACAAAAATGCCGCTATTTTTCACAATGGCATGGGCACAGGCTGCATTCACAAAATAATAAAACAAGAGGCCCAAGAGGGCCTGTGGACGCTCTACTGGCTCTAGATAAAGTTTATGTATAAGGGGCCATAACTCTTTCAAATATCGTTCAACCAGAACATGGTAAAGATATACGCAACTAGGCTTGGTACTGATTGTCCCTGACAAGTTTCGCTGAAATCCAGCCAGAGGTTCAGGAGAACTAGTCTGTACAAAGTTAGTGTATTAAAACCTTTAAGGTGTCATAACTCTGCCAAAATTCATTCAACCAAAACACGGCAATGAAAGGTGCAACTAGGCTTGGTACTGATCATCCCCATCAAGTTTTGTTGAAATGCAGCAAGGAGTTCAGAAGTGACTAATCTGGACAACGTTTGGCTATTAAAACCTTTAAAGGGCCATAACTCTGCCAAAAATCATTGAACCCGAATATGGCGACGATATGCACAACTAGGCTTGATACTGATCATCCTTTTCAAGTTTCGCTAATATCCAGTCAGGGGTTCAGGAGTACTAGCCCGGAGAATGTTTGTGTATCAAAAACCTTTAAAGGGCCATAACTCCATCAAAAATCTGTTAACCTGAATGCCACGATGATACGCACAACTATGCTTGCTGTTGATCATCCCTGTAAAGTTTCGTTGAAATGTGGGGAGGCGTTCAGGAGAACTAGTCCAGACAAAGTTTGTGTATTAAAACCTTTAAAGGGCTATAACTCTGCCAAAAATCATTCAAACGGAACACGGCAATGATTTGCACAACTAGACCTGATACTGATCATCCTTGTCAAGTTTCATTAAAATCCAGCCAGGGGTAAGGAGAACTAGCCCGGAAAATGTTTGTGTATCAGAAACCTTTAAAGGGCCATAACTCCACCAAAATTCTGTTAACTGGAACGCGACGATGATATGCACAACCATGCTTGGTGCTGATCATCCCTGTAAATTTTGGTTGAAATGTGAGGAGATGTTCAGGAAAACTAGTCCAGACAAAGTTTGTGTATTAAAACCTTTAAAGGGACATAATACCGCCAAAATCATTCAACCAGAACACGGTGACGACATGTACAACTAGGCTTGGTACTGATCATCCTTGAAAAGTTTCACTGAAATCTGGCCAAATGAAGGCCCTTTCTTCTTAATGAGGCCAAAATATAGCATATTTCAGAAAATCAAGGGCCATAACTCCATTGTAAATGGTCCAATCTGGCTGGTATTAAAATTTGTTGGAGCTTTTATTGATAGTAACAATCTGGTAAAGTTTGGTAAAGATTGAATGAAAAATGAAAGCCGTATCGTATTAACGAGGCAAAATATAGCATATTTAACTAAATCAAGGGCCATAACTCCGCTGTTCTGGTGCAATCTGGTTGGTTTTCGAATTTGTCCTTGCTTTCATTTATATGAACAATCTGGTAAAGTTTGGTAAAGATCGGACGAAAAACAAAGGCTCTATCGTAATATAGCATTTTTAACTTAATCAAGGGCCATAACTACGCTGTTGCTGGTCGGATCTGGCTGGTTTTCGAACTTGTCAAAGCTTTCATTGATATTAACAATGTGGTAGAGTTTGATAAAGATAGGATGAAAAATGAAGGCCCTATCATCTTAACAAGGCAAAATATAGCATTTTTAACTAAATCAAGGGCCATAACTCCGCTGTGACTAGTCCGATCTAGCTGGTTTTCGAACTTGTCCGAGCTTTCATTGATATTAACAATCTATTAAAGTATGGTAAAGATCGGATACAAAATAAAGGCCCTATCGTCTTAACGAGACAAAAGTTAACAGACGACGCCGATGGACGGACGGACGACGGACAACACACCATCCCATAAGCTCTGCTGGCTAAAAACACTACCTAATAGTTACCAGCACCTTACAGTCCTCATCATACAAACATATTTAAAACTCGCAATATGCTAAACTCACGCAACTTAAACAGAACTTTGGTACCCTGAATTCAAGCGTAAAATCATCTGGCATAGCAACGCTGACAACCTCATCATCAACAGAAAAGTAACACATACCACTTCCTATTGCTCTTCCGATTAATCGATTTGATCGAGCATCGATCAGTTAAGCCTTTTTTCTGATTAATTGATTACAATTTTTCAGGATCGAGTTTACAAGAATGTACAAGAGAATGAATTTTGCAACAAGTAATCATATATCTCTACAGGGGTATTACAACTTATACTTAAAATAAATACTTGGTCCGTTTCATTCAATTGCTTAATGACCAAAACTGTTCAACTACTTGAAATGTGTTACTTTTCTTTATTATAGTCTGAAAAAGCCTTACACTTGTGTCTTATATGGAACCCATGTTTAATCGATTAATGATCGATCATCGGTTGGTTGAAAATTCCGATGATTGATCACGAATTTATTAACCGATTCCCAACACTACGACTCCCCATTTGCTTTGAAAAGGCAAAATAGCAGGGCTCCAGAAATTGGATAGCCCGACGCCCGGGGCTAGTCAAAAGTGAAGTCGGGCTTGTAACAAATTCCATGCAGTTAGCCCGTCGGGCTAGTCCAAAAAAAAAATCCCACTGCCTAAATTACAAGATCTGTGTATAACAAACACGCGCCCGTCAGGCACCTGTAATAAAACATCCCCCACATGTGTCATAATCTGTTAATTGCACTCGCTTAGGTAATTCAATTAGCATTCGCCGCGGGCGTCGGCGATTTTCAACATCAAAACAAAACATGCTGTAAGTCCATCCTCCAAGATCCTTAATTGACAGTCGGCATTACCCAATCAATTGATGTGTAGTATTTCAACTCGGGTCGATCAGCCAATGAAACCACTTTTTAAAAATACTACCGGTTGATCACATGTTCGTCACGTGGTCAGCTCAAAATGGCGGTACAGACTCAAACGATTACAAATAGGCCGATACAGAATCGCAGTCAACACAATCACGCTGATTTGTCGGCGACTTTTGATGAATCAAGAGACCATGGACTTTTGATAATGGAAGCATGCTTTATATGAAACTGTGAAAAGCGAAATATATCAATAATTAGATAACATTTAGAAATTCCTGACTCAGGGGAAAGAACTCACGCGAAGCGAAACTGATAAGATACACGGAAATATATGTGAGAAGAAATATTGATTTCTTTGTAAATAAATTTTAAACAGTTATTTTCATATACAGTTAACAGTTTATATTTTTTTTCCAATGTATTTTGCCGATTAAAATGCCTTTCTGGAGGAACTGGACTTGAACACTTGTATCACTGTATACAATTTGTGGGTGGGGTAATGCTAAAAAAAATAAAAAAATCCTAAATTGTTCCATCTTACCATTGCTACGCTTTCACCCAATGACTACTGCCAACGCAACTTAAACGTACATCAATTGGTTATGAGAAGATAAGAATTACTGATTTTTTTTTAATTTTCTCCGTATTTAATGAATTATAATTAGTATCTGAATCCGTTAAATCAGAATCAGCTTTAACATAATGAGATGTCGTCAGCTGGGTATAAGTAATAGATAGAGTCAGGTCTCAGTGAGCTGGTTCATTTAAATAACTTTTACTGAAACGAGATACGTAAAAGTATTGCCAAACAAGATAAATGATAATTGACAAAGACAAATACAAACGGACACATTATTTTTAAGGCAAGTAAAAAAACAGGGCTTGTGACAAAAAAACTCAGGGCTAGTGAAAAAAAAACCAGGGCTAGTGGATTTTCAGGACCCACTAGCCCTGGGCTAGTCCCCTAAAAAATAATTCTTGGAGCACTGAATAGTCAGAACCATATTATATATACTTACCTTAGAATCTTTTTTCCTGTTCTTGTTCATTTTATTCCATAGGATATTTTGTCGTTTTTTAATTCCGTCAAACAGCAGTTTGAATTTGGCATAAGCTGCAAACTTTTGGGTCATAAAATTTGAGATCTTCTGGAGGTTTTCCTTGCCTTTGGGACCAGAAAGGCCTCCAATATATTGTTTCAGCAATTTCTGGAACATCCGTAGCCAATTCAATGCATTCTTGATGTCCTTCATGTCTTTGGATAGGATCGTGATCAGTCTGTTTTGCTTTGTCAGAGCAACCTGTTGTTTCTTTGTTAGTCCAGCGAGACCTGTTGAATTATTTTATATTTGTTTTTAGTTTATTCACAGTAAATACACATTTCAAAAGTATTTGTTTGTTTGAATGCCTTTTTACATCATTTTTAGGACATGTTAGGTAGGCCATATATATATAGCCTTTTTTTGTGGTAGAGGCAGACCACCCCATTTTTCCTGGGAAGAACTAGTGCTCTTTACCTCCTGCCATTCATAAGAATTGACACTTTCTCGCTTGACAAGTCGAGCTCCCTGTGGGATTCGAACCTGCAGCGGTTCGAGGTGAGAAAGTTTCAGATGCAGCATCTTTACTATTCCTGCCACGGAGGCGCTCATATCAATAGTTTGGTAGAGCAATATACATTATAATCAACATGGTTCATATAGCGTGTGTAATGTCTATAATGTCTATAATCGATAAATTGAAATTTGAGTCCTATCCGGGTAATGCAAAATTCATAACAGACATCATTCTGCGCCAACTGGATGTCAACTATGTTTTGCAGAGGCATTCAGACTAGTTGGCGGGGAAGGTTCTCGAAGTGCCTACTCCGCCAGATAGTAAAACAATATTAACAAAAGTAGAAGGTACTTTGGTAAATTATGCCCATCTTATGGCAAAACTAGCAGACTAAAACGAAGTTCATCGATATTCTGGATATTGATGGGAGGACAACACCATTTCAGAACAATCTCCTGAGAACAAATGGTAAACCACAACCCTCAGATTACACCTAATGCTTTACCAAGCTGCAGAACCTGAATATACACATCCGCTGCCAAGTTCTTTAAAGGCCTTCATCATCATCTCCGTATTGTTTCAGGTGCTACTTGAGTGGTGGCAGAAAACAATGATCGTGGCTCTAGCGAAAAATTGTGAGTTTACAATAGAAGTTGCAGCAACTCTGCATTTCTGTTTTGTCAAACAATCTACAGGTGAGAAGGTTCTAGGCCTATTCTGCATATTTTTATCTAGATGTAAATGGAGAGTGGGCTTTGACTGTTCATTCCTGATGGCGCCATATAACCTTTTGTGTTTGTGCACCGTAAAAAAGCAATTAAATTCAACAAAATCTTTATTCAAACAGGGATCAACCTAGGATTGAATTTCAATGAGACAAAATGTCCCATTTGCATGATTTTAATGAGACATTCACCATTTTCATGAAACATTTCGGATGCGAAGCCGAACGACCAGTGGTTGTTTCGTCGACCGCACATTTTTGAAATTTAGATGTGATTTCCTGCATTCTGGCTCATTCCCAGTAGTGAAAATAGAAGTTGTTAAAGCATCCAAAATAAAGCGTGTCCGAATTAACGTCAACTATTTACACTAACATAGCTTTACAATTGCTTGCACCTCTCCAGTACATAGTTAATCGCGTCAAATCATTATAGATCGGGGGATAATGGTCAGATATGACTAGAAGTTGATGAATTATTATAAAATGGCCATGTTTATTCATAATCAATCGATTTTCTTTGACACCGCCGCGTCCACGAAGCAAAAGCGAACCGGAAGTTTACCAACATATAAACAATCTCGTTTTGATTTTTTTCATGTGATTTTCGAATAATTTGATATTTTCTCATTTTATACGTTTTAATCGCGAATAAATGGATCATAACAAATTTACTTGAAATTTTAAATGAAATATAAATAAATATAATTTCATTAGGAACCGAAATGGTGAAAATGGATTTACCCAAATTTGGTGAAACAATTTGTTCCATTTGTCTTTTTTTCATGCGATTTTTGAGATTTTAAAGCGAGAATATCGCGGAATTGCGGCCTAGAGTGATCCCTTTTCAAATTCAAATGACAATTCGTAGAGACCATTCTTAAACATACCTGAGATTCTCTTGCTGTTTGCATTTATTTTTCTGGTAGCAATGAATCTAAGCTTTCCCGTTTTCTGCCTGATATTCTGAAATTATATGTTTATATTTAAAAAGTAAAATATTAAGCACAGGTTGATATTGTGCCAGACTAATACCTTGTGCGTGGGGAAATATTATAATTCTTACTTCACATTAATTTTTAAGTAGACTTTATTTTATTATATTCAGTTTTCAATTTTTTGATAGATCGAGCATAATACAAAAAAAAAAATCCTACATCTTATATTTATGCCCACCTCTCAAAATCAAACAATCATGAATGCAACTTCATCTTGTTTTTAATAATTTGAATTTGTTGTTGGAACACAACATCACTTTAAATATTAACATAAATATCAAATTTCTGTTTAACCCTAAACCCGCTAAGCACGACTATAATAGCCTGTGCGTACACTGTAAACCTAGATCAGCCTGCGACTCACCCTTTGTCACATAAATGTAATGTTCTTAATTCCGATATATATATATGTAGCGAGTGGATTAAGGGTTAACAGTCTTTCTGGCATTTAAAATGATGTCTTAACAGTTAAAGATGTGACATCATGGCATCGCGAGAGGTACTGATTGGAAATTTAATACCTTTTCAATAAACAATCAGCACTGACTATATTTGTATTGGATATATATATAGATTATAACTATAACTGTCTCTAGAGGTGATGAATACCCCCGCTTAAATCCTTTATTAAGTCTTATAAAAGGACATAATTCTGTAATAAATTAGGCAACCAACAATAGGTGATGTAGAGGGACATAAGGTCATCAGTTGTTGTGTATATATGAAGTTTGGGAACAACCCATTCAAAACTGTTTGAGGAATGCAAGTAATAACAAGAGGCCCAAGAGGGCCTGTGGACGCTCTACTGGCTAATATGGCTCTTATAACATCATTGAAGCAAGTGACTATCGTCTTAAGAGGCAAAATATAGCATTTTTAACTAAATCAAGAGCCATAACTCTGCCATTACTGGTCTGATCTGGCTGGTTTTCAAAGTTGGCCAGTAGAGATAAAATAGAGTTTAATTAACATTGTTGAAGTGATACGGGAAATAATTCCCGAGTGAGAAAGATTCTTGCGATATAGAAACGAGTGCGTTTTCGCACGAGTTTCTATATCGCAAGAATATTTCTCACGAGTGAATTATTTTCCGTATCACGATAAAAATGTTAATTAAACTATATAATATATATTCTGTGATGAATTTCTTTCCAGTCGTCTTTTGACAAGTATACCTTCTTCTGTCACTCCTTCGTCGACAGCGCGGAGTGATATCATGACGTCAATTCGTGACGTAATATCGTGACGTCTATCGTTTAGTTCATAACATTTGGCTACTATGCTATCTTGCCCACTAGGCGCGATAGCACAGTAGAGGAAGAGATATGTTATAGATTTTCTCGAACAGGGAAATTTCTATAATTCATCACAGAATATATAATATAGAAATATAAAAATAATAAAAGAAAAAAAATCTGGTAAAGTTTGGTAAAGATCAGATGAAAAATGAAGGCCCTATTGCCTTAACAAGGCAAAATATATCATTTTTAACTAAATCAAGGGCCATAACTGCACTGTTACTGGTCCGATCTGGCTGGTTTTCAAACTTGTCCGAGCTTTCATTGACATTCTTTAACAATCAGTAAAAGATTGGTAAAGATCAGATGAAAAATGAAGACCCTATCGTCTTGAGGCAAAATATAGCATTTTTAACTAAATCAAGGGCCATAACTCTGCTGTTACTGGTTCTATTTAGCTGGTTTTCGAATTTGTCCGAGCTTTCATTGACATTAACAATCTGTTAAAGTTTGGTAAAGATCAGATGAAAAATGAAGGCCCTATCGTCTTGCGGCAAAATATAGCATTTTTAACTAAATCAAGTACCATAACTCTGCTGTGACTGGTCCGATCTAGTTGATTTTCAAAAAAATTCCGAGCTTTCATTGTCATTAACAATCTGTTAAAGTTTGGTAAAGATCAGATGAAAAATGGAGGCCCTATCGTCTTAACAAGGCAAAATATAGCATTTTTAACAAAATCAAGGGCCATAACTCTGCTGTTACTGGTCCGATTTGGCTGGTTTTCAAACTTGTCTGAGTTTTCATTGACATTAACAATCTGGTAAAGTTTGGTAAAGATCAGATGAAAAATGAAGGCCCTATTGTCTTAAAGAGACAAAATTTAGAATTTTTAACTAAATCATGGGCCATATCTCCGTTTTAACAGGTCCGATCTGGCTGGTTTTCAAACTTGTCCGAGCTTTCATCGATAGTAGCAATCTGGTAAAGTTTGGTAAAGATGCGGTGAAAGATGAAGGCCCTATCGTCTTAACGAGGCAAAATTTAGCATTTTTAACCTAAATCAAGGGCCATAACTCCGCCGATACTGGTCTGATATGGCTGGTTTTCGAAATTGTCCGAACTTGTCCGAGCTTTTATTGATATTAACAACCTGTTAAAGTTTGGTAAAGATTAGATAAAAATTGAAGGCCCTATCGTCTTCGACCAGTAGAGCTAAAAATGTGTAACACGATGCGACGGAACAAAAATGTGTGACATGACAAAAATATTATGCGCCGGGACGTTACAGGCAATGCGATTCCTATATAACTTGGTAAAAAAAGGGAAACAGGAATACATTTTTATATACACTAAAGCCAAAAGCGTCCAACAACAGCCAACTTTTACAACGTTTGTACACCGTTTTTAAACCTACTGACGATGAGGTATATATATATATATATATAACTTGCATATTTTGAGAATCCAAACTCCAAACAGCCACGTAAATCTCCAACTCATAATTCATTTTATGCATATAATAAATCACAGGTATTCTAAGAACCCGTCGGAAAATCCTAGACTGTTAAACGGCACAATAAATTATTATTGACCTGAACACCTGGATAGAGTTTTGATAAACGGTTTTGTAGGGTAATTTTGCCGTTATTTGTCAGGATATCTGCTTTAATTCTATATCAAATTCGCGTCACGGTCCAAATATATATATGTTCCACAAACACTAGATCCACAAAGGATGCTATCAAATGATAGTTTTTTTTAAATCAAAGTAGAAAGTTATCATTTTACAATGCTATAAAAACTTTAATTAAAGTGCTAATAACAAATTGATATTTGAGCACTTAATATTAACATCATGTCTATTGCCTATTATAGGACCAGGCTTTTTACCCTTCTTTGCAGCAGCCTGTATAAGGCCCCTTTCCCACTCAAATTTCTTGAAAATCATGCTGTTTTTCGCCATTTTTTAAACTTGCCTCTGGAAATTTCTTTCCCCATTCATGGATTTTCCCCAAAAGGCCCCTTCTTCAAACTGATAAAACGGCCCTGAGGACATATATTTGCGGGAGTTAAGTTAATTTTTACCCAATCGTGCAAAGCAGTTAAACATGTGCATGCCAGAATGAATGAATGAATGGTATTTTAAGGCACGTCCACACATAAATCGGTCATATTGGCGCAAAAACCGGCACATGCATTTATACCGTTATAATGATAATTTCCTCATAGTTTATTTGGTTCAAATGATAATTTAAAGGGCTAAAACTGAAAAGCGGCAGAGCGATTTTGATGAAATTTATTATTTTGGAAAGTTCTGGTGTGAACATGATATTAATGCGTTGGAAAAAATCCCAGGTCCATATATCCATGTTAAGGTCAAATATTGATTTTCTTGTTTGATTTTATAACATGTATACACAAAAAGCAATTCTGATAATAATTTACAGAGGATGATAATTTACTATAAAACAAACAAAATTATTAAAAAAAAAATCATCAGGCTTCCTGTGGACAACACGTACATTAAAAGTATTACAACTTCAGGGTTCTCCAAGTCTAGAAATTATAGGGTGGCGGTGTAAATTACTTAACTACAGGTAATTACAGAGTACCAAATCGGTCTATATTCAGGTTACGTTATGGTGTTTGTTGTGTCAGTTCATAGTTGCACAGGCCATTTTCGTCCAGATGAATTTCTGGTAAAAGCCCTTTTTGTTTTAAATCAAGTTAAATTTATTAGGTTTTATTTCTATTAGTGTTGGGAATCGGCTGAAAATTCATGATCGAGCATCAGAACATTTAACCGACTGATGATCGATCATTAATCGATTAAACATGGCTGCTACGAAAGACTAATGTAAGCCTTTTTCAAACTATAATGAAGAAAATAATCACATTTCAAGTATGTTCTGGTAATAAAGGAACCGAATATATTTTAAAAAATAAGTTGTGATATTACCCACTATAAATATGTGATAACTTGTTGCAAAATTACAGCTCTTTTTTTTTTCTTGTATATTTTAGTACAAGAGAACGATATAAGCCATACTTTGAACAACCGAGTAAAGTCGATCTTGAAAATTGTAATCGATTAATCAGATCAAAAGCATAACTGATTGATGATCGATGAAATTGATTAATAGGAACAACACTAATTTATATGGGTTTTTTACTCTTTTTTTACAGTGACGCTTGACGATTTTTACATGGCAGCGCTTGTTTTGCCAATATTGTGGCGGGCCCGCCATCGTATAAGTGCTCTTGGAGCACTTTGAACTTGTCTGTGAGATTTAATACGAAGTCACATTGGTGACAGGTGCTTAAAGAAAAAATTAATGAAGACCTTAAGATGAATTTTATAGAAATATTGTTGTTCAACTTTTTTTTTAATTATTGATAAATATTCAAATTATTGATAAATATTTAAATTATTGATAAATATTAAAATTATGGATAAATACTTAAATATTTACCTTCAGTCTCTTTAGTTGCTTTCTTACATCTTGATACTTTTTCAGCAGTATCACCATCACCTTGCCTTTGGGACGAAGACCCTTTGTAGGACTACCCTTCACAGGACTTCCCTTCGTAGGCCTACCCTTCGCAGGACTAACCTTCGTAGGACTAACCTTCGTAGGGGTTGGGACCGTTGACTTAGGGACAGGCTTCTGTGTTGTACTGGTTTCTAAGTATGAATGTGTATACCATGTATTTATAGTGTAAGAACTTTCTGAATAACAGACTTATACACCAAGTTTCGCTTCAACGGTATTCTATAAAAACTATAAAATGCAAAAAACATATATGTTTCATTAATGACATAGTTGAGCACAATTGTGTATTTTTATCTTTTAAAAATATGATATAAACATTATATATATAATTATTGTATACTTTCATATTGTCCCGTTTAGTTTGCATTGAGCTAAGCGTGCAATATTCTACGATATTGCATGCATTGATATTGCACGGGAACTTTTGCTCGTGCTTGCTAAGAGCCGCGAAATAGAAATAAGGAACTACTTTCAAATAAAAATAACGGAATCCCTCCTTTAGTGTCAACAAAAAAATACGAGTTTTTTTACAATCTTTTATGGCAAAAATTGATCAAATAATTCAAATGGTCACTCACCCACTGTTTTTAAAGTTATCGAATGGTAAACAAACTTCAGAAAATCCCTTGATGTTTTTAATGACGTCATCCGACGTCAACGTCGTTTTCGCGCAAAATAATCATCCACACAAAATGAAACTGAATGGCAAGATAGGAATTCCATCAAAAGCTATAAAAAATAACACAAATACAATGAAAAGTAATAGTCATACAATTAACATTGATCAAAAACAATATGAAAGTATACAATAAAAAGGGTTATTGAATTTGTATGGCTAAATATTACTTGGAACTCGTTTTGGGCAGGACGACTCGCAAGCTCGTCGTCCTTTGCCAAAACAAGTCGTTCCAAGTAATATTTAGCCATACAAATGCAATAACCTATAGTATCAATACGTATTGCAAGACAACATTATCGTATTGCAATGTATCGCGATACGCTTTTGACTGGCAATACTCAGCCCAAACAGATTCAAAACAGAGATATTACTGTTGTGATCTTCATAGTTGCTGAAGTCAGGGTATTCATTAGCAGAGAGCAAGCACGTCCCGGTGGAGTTGACAAACTTGAAGTACTTGCACTGGATGTCCTTTTCAATCAAACACGCCTGTGCACAACTTCCTAGTGTGAAATGTTTGCGATGCAAAATGTCAGGAGTTCTCGTCTGCTTTGCCTCGATGGTGTTTGGTCCTAAAAGAAAGAAGTGATTTATTGTAGGATCTAACATTGTTTATTAAAATACTCAATACTGATTGGTTATTGAGCAAGTTTCAAAATTCCTATACAATACCTCTGCTGTCAAGTGTGTCAACCATTGTGTCAAGTGTGTCAACTGTGTCAACTGTTGTGTCAAGTGTGTCAACTGTTGTGTCAAGTGTGGCAACTGTTGTGTCAAGTGTGTCAACCATTGTGTCAAGTGTTTCAACCGTTGTGTCAAGTGTGTCAACCATTGTGTCAAGTGTGGCAACCATTGTGTCAAGTGTGTCAACCGTTGTGTCAAGTGTGTCAACCATTGTTATTTTAAACACTGTAAGTTTGAAATCTGTATGGCTTTTGGTATAAATCTGAGTAAATAACTTGTTAACCAAACTCCTGAATATAAGAAACATGGAAATTCCACGAAACCAGGTCTTCCATTAGCGGAAACAATTTTCTATTTTTAGTAACAGTTACCTTGACCCAAGTGACCCAAACTGCAATCCCAGACTTGCTTTTGATTTAAGCTACGTATACAGCAAGTTTCATTCTAATATCTCATTCCTTACTTAAGTTATTCAGTGGAAACAGTTATTAACAGTGACCTTGACACCAGTGACCCCCAAATGCTCCTTTCCATTATAAGCTACTTACCCTGAAAGTTTCAGCGCAATACCTTATTCCTAACAAAAGTTATTGCACGGAAACTAAGAGTTTGACGCCGCAAACCCGCCCACCATACAACATACCCCAATCTAATAACCAGGGGAAACCTGGTTAATAAAACATTAATGACATTAACAAAATGCAAAAAGTAGATCATTGATCGAGGTTATTTATATATATATCTATATTATTTTATATATTATATGCAATCTTTTTTAAAAATCGGATAAGCCCTTGTGGACGGAACTCCTCCTCAATCTTAGAATATAAAAATCCATCCTCAAAGAAATGTTGATTTAGTTCAAAAGTTTTTCACTAAAGATTGAAAGGTTCGTCAGGATTTTTTTATGTCGTCTGAAATTTGCTTGTGGACAGAACTCCTTCCAGACCATTCAAGGTAAGAAGTTGAAACTTTAAGGAAAGCTTGTTGAGGTGAAACTTTAAGGGAAGCTTGTTGAGAACAATATCATGATGTCATTAAAGGTCTGGAATTTGACCTTCACTATCAACGTCAAGGTCAGAACTTCACTTTAAAATGGCTCGTGGACAGATCATTCCAAGTATAGAAGCTGAAACTTTATAATGGGAAGCTTGTTAAGGATCAAGAGATGTCAATTAATGTCTGAAATTTGACCTTCACCTTCATGGTCAGAACTTACTTTTGTGCCTGTAAATTTAGGGACTCCTTCCAGACCATTTGAGGTAAAAAGCTGAAACTTTGCTGGAAACTTGTTGAGGATGAGAGGATGTCATTAAAGGTCTAAAATGTTACCCCCACCTATTTTTTTTTATTTGATTATCAATTAAACTGATTTTGAAAAAAACTGCTCCCCACCCCAGCTTCCACCCACCCTAAAAATATAGTGCCACCTCTCCCCACCCAACCCCTAATCTAAAATCCTATCCCTGGAAAACACAGATGTCATGTAGATGTAAACATGTTTGAAATCATCTCTACTACTGTGTCCCAGAAATGAACTTGAATGTAAGTTACAAAGTGCAAAATATAGGTGAAGGTCATTCTTACTGACATTTTTTTGTTTGGACCCAACACACAGCACTGGACTTCAAGACGACCTCGACACCCTATAGAATTGGGAATGACAATGGGATGTGGAATTTAATCCCAGTAAATGCCAGTTATACACATCACCAGGTCAAAGATACACATGAAAAACAACTACACCCTCCATGGAAATAGAAATGGTCAACACAGGGCTATCAGATGGACCACAAATAACTACTCCACATATGAAAGTGTTGCAGCCATGCAGGAAAAACTTGGATGGCGTACCCTGGAGCAGAGGAGGGCTGATGCCAAGTTAATCCTTTTTTACAAAATTGTTCATAGTTAAGTAGCAATTCCAATGTCCACCTTTCAGAGCTTGTGAGAACGATGCAGCAATTACTATCAGTTTAAGAAATTTGTTTTGAAATAAGTGAAGTTGTTATAGTGAGAATGTAAGTATGTTTATCTGAAAATGGTTCCATATTTGGGTTTACACTTTCAAATATACCGAAAGATAGGGGTTCCGATGTTAGGGGTTGGGTGCGGTATGGGAGTGGGTTT
The DNA here is from genome assembly GCA_037043455.1 of Cyrtodaria siliqua. NCBI lineage: Eukaryota > Metazoa > Mollusca > Bivalvia > Adapedonta > Hiatellidae > Cyrtodaria > Cyrtodaria siliqua. Next base: position 29,809 of record JAWPHD010002486.1, read on the forward strand.
TATACCCTTTGAGAATGACAAAATGTGAATTTTTCGCCAGTGCATGTATTTAAGCAACCAAATATATTCACAGGGTTTGATATTAGCAGCTGTCCCCTTGTCCTGTGCCATGTAGATTTTACTGGGGACAAGTTAATTGTCCCAGGTGACCTGTCCTACAGACAAAAAAAATTTATAACAAGAAATGAATTTAACTTGTTACTGAAAAAGTGTCAAAACATTGGTCAGCACATTGTAAATGACAAATAAAAACCATCTTGTTTTCACTGGTGGAATGCAACTGAGGGAATGTAATGTCACTTTCATGATTGATTTTTTTTTTTGTATCACTTTTACATGAAGTGCGGGGACAAGTAAATTTGACTGGGGACAAGTTAATATCAAACCCTGTATCAATGTACAGTATAAAAACTAAAGTTATCAACAATTAACAGTTATTTTAGTAATTATACAGTTTTATCATTTCAGTTGCCGGTGTGGGGTTCAGGTTCGTGAGTGGGTTTTATACCCCTTCTGAAACTATATTGCCATTTATTGGACTCATTTTTAACTTATCTAAATCAGGGAGTACGTTATAGGGAGGAGAAACGGGCTTGTTTTGCCGATTTATGTTGTCACGCATGTGTTTCACTACTCCGTGACAATGACTAGTTCCGGTTGTTTCGCGAGTGTGTGAAAAACAGCAAATTCTTATAAATTATTACACTTACAAATTCAATAAAGGTGCTAAATGTAAACATAAGTATTATTTATTCACATTGTGTCCTCTGATACAGAGCGTATATTTGTTTGCATGTTTAAAAGCACATTTTACCAGACGGTTCCGTGTAACAAAGATGGCGCCACTCTGCGCCAAATAAAAAATGGTGACAGTGTATAGCTATTGCAAACGAGATACGAGACTACGGGTTATTTAGGCATTAATAATAACAAAAAGTGAATAGTAAACATATTTATCTTTGTTAAGAAGGTAATTTCATGGTGGTGATTATAAGACAAAGCCTAAAAAGAGGTGATGAAAATGTGCCTTTTGAGATATCAGCTAAATTTTTAATTTTATAGAATTAAAAATGGTGTGGAGCTATTGCAAACGAGATACGAAGTATGGGTTATATTAGGCATTAATAATAACAAAAAGTGAATAGTAGACATATTTATCTTCGTCAAGAATGTAATTTCGTGATGTTGATTATAACAGAAAGCCGTAAAAAGGGGCTGTAAAAACTGCCTAATTTGAGATGTTGGCCGAAATTTTAACTTTTCAAATGTAACGCGCTTACGATCGATTTACCTGTATCGATAAAATAGTAAATGGCGTCGTTCTAGCGCGACAACATAAATCGATAATTTAGACCGTTTATGAACCCGTTTCTTCTCCCTATAACGTACTCCCTGTCTAAACAAGGATTTGTACAATAAGAGGATTAGAAAATAGGTCAAATTATATAGGGCGAAAAAGGAAGTCTCGCAAATTCTCGGACAGAAATCCCGAGATCGTGTCACGTGACAGTCATCGTCTTCAACCGCCATTTTGGAAAATATTGAATACTACGCTGGGTAGATTAATGTCGATAAAAGCAAGATAACGCTTTATATAAGCAATTATCGAGTAAGTATTAGTTTAATATGATGTATTTTAATGAGGAAGTGTTTATTTTCCAAATGTTTTTCGTTGGTAGTGTAATTTTATGTTGATATTCTCCCGATTCTCGGCAGTGTGATGTTGGCGGATGGGGTAATCGTATTTTTAGGAATATTGATATAAAATATGTTTTCCATTGAAGGAAATACGTTTTTGATTATAAATGTATTCGTTATACGACTTGGTTATTAAAATTTAATAAATAACATATTGATATCGATACCATTCCGTATTTTTTTCTGATTTAAATTTCACTTTGAGTTTAAAACCAAAAAAAAAAAAAATACGATGTTACCGCCTTTTTAGTAGGAAGGCACAAAATCATGTTGTTTTTTTTAAAAATGCACATATTTGTGTTCTTATATAATTTTAATATTGCATGGTAACCTTTATTTTGTACAAAGTATTTTTTAAAAAAAGTTCTCAGCTTTCAAATAGGCAGTATATTTCTTGTTGTTATAATTCACTTTGAAAATTTAGAAACACTAGTGTGTTACTGCCTATTTAATAGAAAGGCGTAAAATCATGTTATTTTTCTAAAAAAATACACATATTTGTATTCTTATATAGTTTTTATACTGCATGGTTAACTTGATTTCATACCAAGCATTATATAAAAAAAGAATTTTAGATTTCAAATGGGCATATATTTTTTGTTGTAATTCACTTTGAACTTTTAAAAGCAAAATTTAGAAACACTAGTGTGTTACTGCCTTTTTAATAGAAAGGCATACAATCATGTTATTTTCTAAAAAAATACACATATTTGTGTTCTTATATAATTTTTATACTGCATGGTTAACTTTATTTTATACCAAGCATTATAAAAAAAAAGTATTTCAGCTTTCAAATGGGCATATATTTCTTGTTATAATTCACTTTGAACTTATAAAAAACTAAATTTAGAATAACTAGTGTGTTAGTGCCTTTTTAATAGAAAAGCATAAAATCATCTTCATCTTCTGAAAAATACACATATTTGTGTTCTAATATAATTTTTATACTGCATGGTAACCTTTATTTCATCATACAAAGCGTTGTATTTTTTTCTTCAGCTTTCAAATTGGCAGATTATTTCTTCTAAGAAATAATTTAGAAAATCAAAAAAATACCATGTGTTATCGCCTTTTTAATATAAAGGAACACATCATGTTCTTTTTAAATATATATAATATATTTGTGTTCTTACATAGCTTTCATACTGCATGGTTGTCCTTTTATCAAGCAAAACATTATTTGTATATTCTTTTCACATTTCAATGGGACACAATATTTCTTCAAAAAAATAATTCTAAAATTTTAAAAATACTACTACAATAAGTGGTACATGTTGAAAACTCACGACGGTGATACTTAATACAACGTAACACAGATTGTAAGTCATGGGTATATATACTTAACACAAATAAAATAGAAACAAATCATGACCACATGGCTGCAAACCTTTTATATTAATTATAACATTAATATTCAGTTTTAAACCAATACTCTGCATTTAATCTCTTATAAAAGTAACACTGTCTTAGTTTATTTTCAGCCGCTTCAAAAGGGGAAGGATACAGAGGATTTCAGGAACCACTCCATACTCTACTTTATACATTCCTATGCACGGGACTGCAAACTTGAACCATATATTTATTGAAATGTTTTGGATTTTTTTTGCACTGTATGTGTCATTTCTTGTTTATGTAAATTTAATTAAAACTCGTTTATTACCGTATGTTTTGAACTCTTTATTACCGTTTGTTTTGTTTACATAACTCAAATAAAAATCTATGAATTTCTGAATTTTGTCTTCTTGTTATTTTTTAGCTTGTGGAGCATTTATTTGAATAGTTGCTTCAGGTATGGCACTCTACATGTAGTATGGGACAATACCGGATTTTAATGACATAGTGTTGTTACCAGCGAAATATAAGACACCAGCTCAAATGAGCTGCATATATAGCATGGATCTCAATACCCGGTTTTATGACATGGTGTTGTTATTAGCAAAAGATAAGGCGGCAACTTGTTTAAATATCTGCATATTCGGCATGTGTTTTATGGCACTACCAAATCAATATAGCATGGGTCTCAATACCCTGTTTTATGACATTGTGTTTTGAGAAAAGATAAGGAACTCGCTCAAATAGGGTGCATATTCGGTATATATTTTATGACACTCGCAGCAATAAGACACTAGTGCCATAGGGCGAGCATAAATATATACTTAACATCATAGCAATAAAACACGAGTAAGTACCGCATTTTATGACATGCGGTAAGACTCAGTGGAGCTAACAATTCAAACGTCCGGGGAATGGGATGAGGATTGGGAGCTTTTGATAAAGTACGCACGCACAAACAAATTAAAAAAAAATGTATGTATGATTCGTGGCATGCATAGCATGGACAGTTTAGGAGTCGGCTTATTACAAATATCTACACCATTATCACACAGTTAATCATCAGAAACCTCATTTACACTGGCAGTAAACTGGCCTAATAAAGCTTCAAGATCTAGATCATTAAAATTAATAAAATCTTCTTTTCCGTAAGACATGTTCATGTACGTAAAGATAATCAGAGTGACATTACCAAATGGTAAATATGTACAAGAGATGCATGTTCACAGTGTTTTTTTTAAATAAAGCATTGATTAAAATAGTTTAAGCAGCCAACTATAATTATGCATTCAAGTCTCGGGACATATCAACAGGATCGACCGACGCCGCGCTTTAAACTCAAAGAAAATAAAGGATAATTTCGCTAATTAATTACCATACATTTGCACAAACAAGATGCATTTTTTAATTCAATTGGTCTAATTGCAATACGGTTAAAATCGTTACAAAAAAAGAAAACAAATATCAACAGGCACCGCGTCACACAATGTTGGTTTTCCTAGCGAAAACAATACAATTAATATTAATGATTTACGCCTGGTTATCCAAACACTTTAAGAATTATAAAACAAAATGTCCTATAATTATTGGTATATAAAGTATTTTATTATTACAGCAAGGAATAAATAATAGATAGAGTACATATTTAGAGCATAGGATCGTCATCATTTTCGCGGTAATCAGAGTATCACCGTGTGTTTATACATTTTATTAAAACCATTTTCGAACTAGTCGCCGTGTTCGTGACACAACCCTGAGCCATAATTCCCGAGTGCTTTATGCAATTAGGGATTTTTCTATTGACTATGTAATCAAGTAATTAACAAGCCGCCAGTTAAAAAGAAGCTGTATATTTCTCACGTAATATATGAGATAAACACAGCAGTAGCACCGAACTGGTTTTGTGTCGAAACGTACAGGTAAGCTCGTCGCGTTATCGTTATCGATCGGACCCGTCTTATCGGAAGAGCCGCTTTATCGATAGACGCTGAAATCTCGTACTTTCTACGCGAGAGTCTACGAGATTTCATCATATTTTCTTATCCTCTTATTGTACAAATCCTTGGTCTAAATCAATGTACTAAAACTGCAAACATTATATTGAGGGTGGGACCAAAACAGACTCTCACTGTACCCCGACCCCCACCGACACCCTGTCATCCCACCCAACACACACCACCTCATCCCCCTCCTCCCCCTAACCACCCCTACACCCACTCCCTTCTGTTCCTAAGCCAATGCAAGTTTTAAATGCGGACATTTTTGAACTGGACAACGTTCCCCACTCATCAGGAATTACATGCACCTCTCCTTTGAAGAGTTAAGATGGTGTCGTGAAAACTACTAAGCAGTAATTTGATCAAGTCGAGCACGTCATTTCTTACGGTAGAACATTAGTAAGTGACGGATGTCATTGCTTAAAGAATATTCATGCTTATTAAGTTATTTAACGAAATCAGGGGCTACAAACAGTTACGCTGCAATAGTTATCAAGTAGCCTAACAAATCCGCTAAAATGATAAACTACCCAACAGTAGAATAATTATTAACGTTATTTTGATGACTTACCTGTCAAAAACAATATATATAAAGCAATATAGACCCACATTAATCTAGATATTGCCATATCAACCTTGATCATACTATTATGTCATGGCAGCCATATTTTTCCCAAATACGAACGCATCTGCTTTAACGTCACGACGTCATTACATGACGTCATATCCGTAGACGTCCTTATTGCGCCAAATTGCCAGTAATAAACTGTGCAAACTCCCGAGCACTTGCGTAACCACGTGATTGCCCAGTGATTATCCCGGAGGCCGTTTTGCGTTCGGAGGGAGGGGTATGCATGCATGCATGCACTGTTGGGGAGTTTGGGACAGTTTGTAAACGGTGTCCGTGCCTACGTAGATTTGGGAAGGTACCACAAATGCGAGACCCCGCCCCCAATATTCTGACAGGGGGCCAGTAGATATGTATGTTTGGCTCCTAATATTTTGCCAAATTATGATTTGTTAAAGTCACTATCCCATTTGTGATGTCATAATTTGCTTTTTATTCATCTTTGTAATTATTGTTTGTTTCTGTGCGTGTTTGTGATTGACTGTGGTCATTGAATGTTACATTTCCTGTTGGACTTTTATATCTACGTTAAATATGTTGAATTCCCTTTAAATATGTGATCCAAGAGGAGTTATTGATACTTCTGAGCCGTTACTAGATATAAATATCCTGGTAAAATCATTGAAAGGAGCACGAAGAGAGATTGACAGATATGACGTTTCAGAAGCGGAAACGTACATACGGTCATAGACATAGATACCATATTGATGTCTATGATACGGTTTAGATTTTAGAAATGAGTTATTATGTGGAATTTGCCTAGACGGGAATGAATGCCTCAACATTGGATCACGACGGTTATTCTGACTAATTGGGTCATGAAACTGCTCAGCTTAAGGACACATTTCCCAACTTCATCATTGAAAAAGCATGGGAAGCTTGAATATTTACAGCCAGCACGATTCATGGCTGATCAACCTCAGGTTTTTATTTGTATAGCATTGCTATATTGAGGGTAAGAATAGCTTAACAACACTTTGTAATTTACTTTAATGAAGAAATACATGTTCATAATTTAGCTTTTGAATACAAACTTATCTGGTATTTCTTAATTGTTTTTAGACCAAAAATCTGAGCACAACACAATAAATACACAACATTCTTTAATGAGTTATTATGTGTACTGGTCACAAATACTTTATTGGGTGGGCCTCATAATCCAACCAATTTGTTCAATTTATTCGTGTTTTTTTCTAGAGGCTGTAGAAATGAGTTGAAAACTTTAACATTCACCATCTTTGTTTATCTAAAAAAAACTATTCCATCTGGAATACCGTTACCATAAAAATAAATAATAATAATAATAATAAAACATTTTGCAATTTAATTTTTCGTAACCCGGAACTGGGATGGAAATTGGTTCCTGCCCAGATGTACTTGTAAAATAGAAACGTAATTCAAGAATTCTTCTGCGAAAAGGACTCACAATCTGACGTCTGTCTGTGGTGACAACGCAGTTGGGTACTGTGGTTTCTTTGGACATTTTCTCATGTTAAAAACTTCGTAATATCCTTGGTCATGATTATTTTCATACAATCTTTATTAAACTTAGAAACTTTATCAAAAGAGGTTATGACCTTCTTTTTGTAACGCACAGCATGTTTAGTGGTTGACCCATTTACAATTTGCCACTATGCTTTCATTACACTGGGTTTATATTTCCCAGCTTATTCGTTTTGCTACACCTTTTAAGACTCCAATGACAACAGGGTAAGAGTGAGGTTTGGTGCACCCATGAATCAGGTTTAAACGCGGCCTTTTTTGCCACTGACCGTTCTAATGCGGTTGCCCTGTTGTCAACCCTTTTATGTTTGTGATGTCATGTATTGCCTATCTTTATAATTATTGTTTGTCTCTGTGAGTATTTTTGGTTGACCGTGATCCTTGAATGCTAACTTTCCTGTTCGACTTTTATATCTACTTTTGGTAAAACGTTATCAAAAGAGGTTATGACTATTTCATTTCCAACGTACTACATGTTTCATGGCTGACCCATTTGCAGTTCGCCACTATGCTTTCTTTGATTGTGCGATGACAGGACATGTTGTAGACCCCATGGTAACGGTAACGTTTGATGTTTATCTTCAGTCTTGTCGTGGCCTTAATTGTTTATTCTCTTGTTGCTCTGGCCCAGTCGCTGAGTTGCTTTCTTGCTTTCTAGGATTTTGTTTTGTATATTCATATATGATCACATTTGCGTTATACTTATATTGCTTATGATTGATGCCTAGTTTGTTAAAGGATATTTATAAGTCCTGGTGAGGATTTCTTTATTTACACTGTCCCGTTGAGTAATGAGCATTTATTTTGTTATACTTATATAGGCTGTTATTACATACCTTACTATAAATAGTAACATAACTTATGCTGCCTAGTTTGTTAGAGTATATAGCCCGGTGTTATGGGTTTTCGACGGCGTAAGCATTAATCTAATAGTAGATTACAAAAATCAATTTATTTCAAATTCGAATAAGTTTGACTAGAACTAAAAATATACCACAAAACATTCATGAAATAACATGTGTACGTATTTGATCTTAGTATAGATATACAAATCGAACAGGAAAAGTAGCATTCAAGGACGACAGTCAACCACAAACACACAAAAAAACACAAAGAACCACTTTAAAGATGAAAAAAGGCCAAATAAGACATCACAAACAGAAAATGGTTGACAATAGGGATATCGCCTTGGAACGCGACAAAAAAGGCTTCTAGGGTCACCAAACCTCACACTTACCCTATTGTCTTCCCAATAAAACGGGACAATGTAAATAAAGAAATCCCCGCCATGAACTATTCGCTAACCAACAAGGTCAGTAACAAACCCAATAACTGATTTATTGTATCGAGCACCTTTTTTAAGGCAAACGCCGATATTTAACCCATTATAATAGAGCGTCACTGTCACGCGCAATTTGACGTCATGACGTTGACGTCACGACTGGTACAGTTTAAAAACATTATTAAATTTACTTATTATGTTTGTTACTAACGATTTAAAGAACTATTTGCAAATGATTTAAACTTTGAATCAAAATTATAGTCCATATTTGTTTAGTGACCCTCTATGAAATCTACTGACCCACTATATAATAATAGAGGGTCACCATGTGACCGCTCTAATCCAATGAAATTCCTAGGATTTTGTGCGAGGTGCAATACATACTTATATTGCCTAGTAAGGAAGAGTTAAAGATGTATATTTTGCATGAAACCTGCATGTTTTCAACTGGTGTATACGTCATAGTTTACAACTGGTTATGCAGATAGTCCGGCAGTAGACGATAAAACCCAAAATTATCGTCCACGCAATGTTTTTTGATGGTTTTAATATATTTAAGATATGCTGATTCTGAATCTGAATGATGCAATATCCAAGATGGCCGCCGAGATGGCTGCCGTGACATTAAAATGACAATATCTTCGCTTCTGCATTATCTAGGACATTCATTTTGGTGTCTATGTATAGGTTTCTTAGGTCAAGGAATCTATTTCGGACTTCACCTTACTTATAAGTTATATAAAAATATCGAAGATAGCTGCTGTGACACTAAAATGACACTATGTCGACTTCTGCATTAGCTAAGACTATCATTTTGGTGTCTTTGCATAGGTTTTTGGGGCCAATGAATCCATTCCAGACTCCACCTTACTTATAAGTTGAACACAAATATCCAAGATGGCTGCCGTGACATTACAATGACGATATATTGGCTTCTCTATTAGCTGGGACAAACATGTTGGTGTCCATGACTAGGTTTTTGGGGTCAAAGAATCTATTTCTGACTACACATTACCTACTAGATAAAGACAAATAATCAAGATGGCTGCCAAGATGGCTACCGTGACACTACATTGACAATATCTTGGCTTCTGCATTATCTAGGCCATTCATTTTTGTGTCTATGGATAGTTTTGTTTTGGTCAAGGAATCCATTTCTGACTTATTTCAGAGCTTATTAACTTATAAGTAAAATATACACGGGTACTCAACATTGACTCTAGCTCATTTTGGAGATATATGAAAACGAGAGTCAATGACACTTCCGAGGTAGTGACAAGGATTAAAATGACAAAATAAAAGTGAGTTCAGCTCGTTGTTTTTCATAATATCATTAATCCAACGATTTATTTCAAAAATCGGGGAATGATATTCCAATTTTATATGTTCAAAGTATGTCTAAGTTGCAAAAATATTACAAATTATTGTTTAATTTCAAGCCAAGGTCTTTTATAAGATTGGAAGATGTGTGTGTTTTCTTCGACAGATCGCAATTTTTTGGTGCATATTCTTATTTATTTATGAAAGTCAGCTGTTGTTTTAGTGGAGATGAAAAGCCATTCATGTAAGTATTACTCGGTACTAAACTGGTTTATCAGAAAGAAATATAAAAGATCGGACAGGGAAAGTAGCATTCAAGGAGGACAGTCAACCACAAAACACAGAAACAAACACGCAAACAGACAAAGAAGAAGGCAAAAGCAATAATAAATGCAAACGACATGACAAACACAAAAGGGTTGACAATAGGGCTACCGCCTTGGAACGGTCAGTGGCAAAGTAGGCCACTGGGGGTTTAAACCGGTTCTAGGGTGCACCAAACCTCACACTTACCCTACTGTCATCCCATTAAAACAGGACAGTGTAAATAAAGAAATGCCCTCCATGATGAAGATGAGTGCTTCACAAACTTCATAGCAAGTCCACATAGTATACTTGTCTAAACTGCCGTTAGTAAATAACGCTTTAATATTATTAAATGCCAAAAATGTAGTATTTTCTCTAGCGAATGTTTTTTGAATAAGAGAAATTAGCTTGTCTTTAATAAGGTGATGTGGTAAGGTTGTATATAGTGTAGAGAAGTCACAAGTGCTTATTGATGAAACGACCTTTATTGAAAATGTTATCAAGAACGTCTCCTGAATTTTTTATAGACCAAAATAAATTTATCCGAGAGTTTTCATAAGTTTTATCACAATATAGTTTAACGTGATCTTTAACGGCAGTAAGACAAGAAGTTAAAAGTTTGGAGATGTTTGTTGTGGTGCAGGCACTAGAATTCGAAATAAAGCGAGCCTTATACGGATTTTTATGTAATTTAGGAATCCAGTACATAGTAGGCAGTTTATTTTGCTTATCGTTTACACCAGCCTTGAAAGTAGTGCACCGACTGATATGTGCGGAAACAAGAATTCACTGGAGTATACGAATTGGTGCTGCCGAGTTCCAGAGATTAAACATTGACGTAATGTAGGCGTCAAACAATAATTACATTATTAGCTGCTTCATCTGCAGGAACTAGAACAAATTTATTATGAAATTCCTGAATTCCCGATTTTAAATTACGAAAGGAAAACCTAGGTTTCGGAGGAAGTAAAGAGGGGTTAGCAGTATACAAGTTAATTAATACGTGTATCTATAATATTAAGAATTGACTTTTTCCAAGTAGAAAGCGAGTTTGGGTCCGCATGTTCTCTACAACACCATGTTATACTAAAATCTTCTGGGTACGACAGGCATTAAAATCAATAGTTGAAGGCAATCTATATTTAGGACCTTTCGAAAACAAATGTCGAATACGTTTATCAACAATATCAAAATTACCAGTGATGACATGACCTGCTGGAACATAGCAAAATTTTGATGTGTTGCATTCACATTCCTTAGGAGTATTATGTACTATATCAAGGTCAGAAACTATTTTGTTGTAGTTGAAAATAATATTTCTAATAGGCTTTTTACACTTATAACAAATTACAGGACATTCGGAAAACAGAGAACAACGGATTTATCGCCAGTTTTCGACAAACTGTAGAGTCAATGAGCCGGAGCTAGGGTCGATGACGCGGAGGTTGCGTCGATGCTAGGAGCATTTTTATTTCAATTACAAGTCCCGATACCGTATTAATTGCCAAGGTACCATGCGACTGATCTCGTCGCCTGGATAAAATTAGTATACGTTTTATATCAGACTGCTTTACCTGATTTCCGCAACACAATGTCATTTACGGTTAGGGAAAGGATTGAGCAATAGTATTCTACTTTTTTTGAATAGAATACTAACTGAATGTTTAAACATATTACAATTAATCATTTAACTACTAAGAAAAGTATCGATATTTAAGAACAATATTGTTTGTCGATTCCATGACTGCCCCTTCTGAAATCCTGAAAGTGGGGCTGGGGCATGAACTTTTCGTCCCTCGGGTTTTGTGGTAATGCCCTAGATTGGTTTTCTCTTTGACTGCAACTGCTGTGTTTCTAATTATGTTTTATATAGTTTTACAATAACACATACATGTATCGTTTCCTAATTTCTCTGGATGTGGACTTTATTCCCTTGTTGCTCTGGCTTCTGCCAAGTCATTCAGTACCTTCATTGTGGCTTTCTAGGCTATTATTGTTTTGTATTATATTTACACGAGCATATTTGTGTTTTACTTATATTGCCTATTGATGCTGCCTTGTTGGTTAGAGATTAGATCATGGCGGGGGTTTCTTTATTTACACTGTCCTGTTTTAATGGGATAACAGTAGGGTAAGTGTGAGGTTTGGTGCACCCTAGAACCGGGTTAAACCCCCAGTTGCCTCCCTACTTTGCCACTGACCGTTCCAAGGCGGTAGCCCTATTGTCAACCCTTTTGGGTTTGTGATGTCGTTTGTATTTAATATTACCTTTACCTTCTTGTTTGTCTGTTTGCGTGTTTGTTTTTGTGTTTTGTGGTTGACTGTTCTTCTTGAATGCTACTTTCCCTGTCCGATATTTTTATATTTATTTATTGTTAGAGATTTTCTATTGATTGGATGTACTTTTATTTACACTGTCTTGTCAATTTGAGTGCCGAAGACAGGATAATAGCGAGGTTGTGTACACTTAAAATCGAGTTAAGCTAACCAGTGGGTCAAATTGCCTACTGCTGACCGTTCCAAGTCGGTAACCCTGTCTTCACCACTCATTGTGTTGTGTATCGTCCTTTACGTTGTATAGTTAATTTGCTCTTTGTGGTACAGTGCTGCCATTTCGTTTGGGTTCGGTGGGGACCATTTTTCTCATTTTGTAACCTGTAGCGATTTTGTGTTAACTTCTCTTATATCGGCTCATCTTTGATATGCATACATAAAGACTCAATGCCCATCTTTTCAGAGCAGATGGATTGAGCGTAATACCAACAAGCCCCCGACCATAGCGCATACACGCTATAAACATTTCTGACCATACATCATTCCATACCTAAGGCTTCATATGTCTAACCACAGTTTAGATATTCTACTATGAGCAGTTCTAGTCTCTAATTATGTCAATAAATCCTTATGATCTTCGATACATTCTAACACGCAGTGCACGACGTCCTCCGTGACTATCTTTAGAGCCCTAGTGTTCTGTGGATAGTACTTTCTGGACAGATTACGTGATACGCCTCCAAAAACAGCATTTAGAACCTCTTCTAATCCACTATTAACCATTAATACAGATACACAACAAACGAAGCTCATTAGCATATGCATACCCTCAAGTCTTGGAACGAATTGTTTGAACAATGTAGGAAGTACCCACATAAAAGTAATCATCAAACGGTACAGCTGTTGATCCCCTATAACGACTGTAAAAGTTTGTCCAGACTGTATTGTTAGTTTTAGCGCCTCAGCCATAGCAGTCATCAATGTGTCTGGACCAGATAGCACCATTTCTATAAATGGCGTATACGTGCATTTGGTTGCAGGTTTTGTATTTAAAGCAGCCGTCTAGATAACTAAAACAGCTTAATTAAAAAGATGAGTCACTAAAATGATCCCCGAAATTCAGTCATAGACACCAAAAGCAGTGTCCAAGCTATTCTATAATTCAGTATATTGCCATGTTAATGTCGCGGCAGCCATTTTTCTTGTTAGCCACAGTGTTTTTTTTTATGCCTAATTTGGGGCCGTTATTCGGCCCCATTCACAATGCCAAAAAGTATACTTTTTTCACAATTATATCCAAAAAATTCACAATCTGAAAAAAAAAAAAGGCAGTAAGGATTTACTAGTCTTAATATAAGCTGGTGTCAAAACTAGTCTGTATTTACCAAAAACAAAACTTAAAACCAAGGGATATTAAACTGTGAAAATAAAAGTGAAAAAAGTTTCTTTTTCTTTTGTTATAATATTTCACAATTTCTAGAAAAATGCTGCTATTTTTCACAATGGCACAGACACAGGCTGCATTCACAAAACACATAAAAAAAACACTGAGCCATCTTGAATATTCGTTTTTAGCTCTACAGAGCTTATGGGGTGGTATGGAAAGCCTCGGCTGTCTTCTGTTGGCCTTTTGCATTTTGTGCAGTACGCTTCCTAAGTTGTCCTGTGCATTTTCTAAGTTGTTATGTGCATTTAGTAAGTTGTTATGTGCATTTAGTAAGTTGTTATGTGCATTTTCTAGGTTGTCATGTGCATTTTCTAAGTTGTCGTGTGCATTTTCTAAGTTGTCATGTGCATTTTCCAAGTTGTTATGTGCATTTTCTAAGTTGTTATGTGCATATTCTAAGTTGTCTTGTGCATTTTCTAAGTTGTTATGTGCAAATCGTAAGTTGTTATGTGCATTTTCCAAGTTGTTATGTACATTTAGTAAGTTGTTATGTGCATTTCGTAGGTTGTAATGTGCATATTCTAAGTTGTCTTTTGCATTTTCTAAGTTGTTATGTGCGTTTCGTAAGTTGTTATGTACATTTAGTAAGTTGTTATGTGCTTTTCGTAGGTTGTTATGTGCATATTCTAAGTTGTCTTGTGCATTTATTAAGTTGTTATGTGCATTTCGTAAGTTGTTATGTGCATTTCGTAGGTTGTTATGTGCATATTCTCAGTTGTCTTGTTCATTTTCTAAGTTGTTATGTGCATTTTCTAAGTTGTTATGTGCATTTTCTAAGTTGTCCTGTGCATTTCATAAGTTGTTATGTACATTTCGTAAGTTGTCTTGTGCAAACTACAAGTCGTCGTTAAGTAGACTTTTTATCGGAAGAAGTTTTGAAGGAAACACCGGTAGAAATGGCGGCTCCAGGAGCGGACGCTAAGCTCTGCCTAGATTAAATAAATTGGGCTAGGGACATTATACAATAAATTCTTAGAACATAAAACTGATTTCAAAATGTGTAAGGGATTGTCTGACGTGGAGTTAATAAATCTTGGTCTGAAAAAAAAATAATTAAATAAATAAATAAATAACGTGTTATATGTTTGTCATTGTGTGTAGTCCTAAGGTTTATAGTCCTCCATCTTTTAACCAATAGGACGTCCTGAAGGTATAGGTTCAATAGAGTCTAGACTTCATGTGTTATTTGTTGAAAACAAACATATTTTAAATACTCTGGGATTTTTTCAGGAAACTTAAAATATGTTTGTTTTCAACAAAAAGCACGTTAATATTACTTTTATTTAAAGATATTTTTTAATTTATTATCATTATTATTTGTTAGTTCCCGACACTGATGGGTAGTGGCAACGTGAGGTCGTCTTCTCCCTCCTCCCTCCCCCATTTCTCCCTTCTCCCTCCCTTATCTCCCTCCTTCGCCCCCTTTTCTCTCTTCTCTCTCACAGTATTGATAAACAAGGGACGAAATCCATAAACGTATCTATCGTGGAGACAGAACGTGTACGGCAGACAAGATAATGGTCAATTAAGGATTTTGATAGGATATAGAATGTTTTTACCCAAAACGACTCTGAAACTATGATAATTCTTCATATTTGTTTTTTTTTTACAAACTTGCTATTTTAAAAACCTCACACCCCTTTCTCTCCCGACTCCCGTCCTCTTGTCTTCCGACCCCCACCCTTGTCTCCCGACCGCCCCTTATCTTCCGCACCCACGGCCACCTGTACCACACCTCCTGATACTGCCACCTGTGACCCGATCTATTGTTTTCAGACCAAGATTATTAACTCCACGTCAGACAATCCCTTACACATTTTGAAATCAAATTTCTGTTCTAAGAATTTATTGTATAATGTCCCTAGCCCAATGCAGAGCAAAGCGTTTGCTCCTGGAGCCGCCATTTCTACCGGTGTTTCCTTCAAAACCTATTTCGATAAAAAGTCTACTTAACGACGACTTGTAGTATGCACATAACAACTTACTAACTGTACATCACAACTTACGAAACGCTCATAACAACTTAGAAAATGCACATAACAACTTAGAAAATGCACAAGACAACTTAGAATATGCACATAACAACTTACAAAAAGCACATAACAACTTAGAAAATGTACATAGCAACTTAGAATATGCACATGACAACTTAAACAATGCACAGAACAACTTAAACAATGCACATCACAACTTAAACTATGCACATCACAACTTACGAAATGCACATAACAACTTAGGAAATGCACAAGACAACTTACAAAATGCACATAACAACTTACAAAATGCACATGACAACTTAGAATATGCAATAACAAATTACGAAAAGCACATAACAACTTAGAAAATGCACATAACAACTTAGAACATGCGCATAACAACTTAGAATATGCACATGACAACTTAAAAAATGCACAGAACAACTTAAACAATGCACATGACAACTTAAACAATGCACATCACAACTTACGAAATGCACATAACAACTTAGGAAATGCACAAGACAGCTTAGAAAATGCACATAACGACTTACGAAATGCACAGGACAACTTACAAAATGCACATAACAACTTATAAAATGCACATAACAACTTACAATATGCACATAACAACTTACGAAATGCACAAGACAACTTACAAATTGTACATAACAACTTACAAAATGCACAGGACAACTTAGAAAATGCACATAACAACTTACAAAATGCACATAACAACTTACGAAATGCACAGGACAACTTAGAAAATGCACATAACAACTTACGAAAATCACAACTTAGAAAATGCACATAACAACTTAGAAAATGTACAAGACGATTTGCAAAATGCACATAACAACTTAGAAAATGCACAGGACAACTTAGAAAATGCACATGACAACATATAAAATGCACATAACAACTTACTAAATGCACATAACTACTTAGAAAATGCACAGGACAACTTAGAAAATGCACATAACAACTTACGAAATGGACATAACAACTTACGAAATTCACATCACAACTTACAAAATGCACATAACAACTTAGAAAATGCACAAAACGACTTACAAAGCGTACTGCACAAAATGCAAAGGGCCAACAGAAGGCAGCCGAGGCTTTCCATAGGGTGGTGTGTTGTCCGTCTTCCGTCGTCCGTCGTCCGTCGTCCGTTAACTTTTCTTCAAACGACTTCTCCTCAGAAACCGCTTGGCTAATTTTGACCAAACTTCACATGGATGATCCTTAGATGATAGTTTAGTTTATTTCAAAATCCAATAGGCACTAAGGCCCGTGTGGTACAAATACAGACATGAAAATAACATGACAGACAATGTAACAAAATAATACAAATGCATTGAGTATACTTAGCAATTTTATACAATTACGTGTATGTGTATCTAGTGGAGAAGGTGAGTGAAATACTGTTGCTATACCACAAAATGCATACATAAATAGTACATGTATATCATTACAACATCAATTCGTATTACCTATTTGGAAAAAGGTACTCATTTCTTTTATTAAAAGCCTTATACATAAAAATAGCTAGATTTCTTATTTGCTTTTTATATGTAGAATTAATCAAAGAAATGAACTTTTGCATATTTGGACACATGAAATAATACGTTTAAATATAGTGTTTTCTTATGTCTGTATATAAAGGACATATTAAAACAAAATGGTATTCATCTTCTAAAGACTGGCACAAATTACATTTCCTATCATTAACCGGTGTTCTATTTGGTTTGCTCCAACGTCCAGCTTCTATCTCAAGTCTGTGTGATGAAACGCGAAGTTTAGTTAAAGCTTGCCTAAATTTCGATATATTACACATATTTAGGTAGGGTTGAAATCTAAAATTCTCTATACAATTATAAAATAAAGCTCTGCTTGATTCTTGCAATCTACTATGCCAGTTTTGTATAAAACTATCATGAAGTCTTTGTTTGACGACGAGCAAAAATATTTCAACGTTTCCTACACTTTGTGCTAACCATACATCATGGAAACCCATATTACACAAAAGATCACATAATAGTAAAGCCCAGTTTAATTTATTCGGTTGGCCAGGTATGTCATTGATCATCATATCATAAACTATTTTAACATACTTATTTTCACTACTATGTAATATTTTGAGCCAGTACTTTATTATAATAAAATGCCGTTGACATAAAAAGGATTTCTACCCAACTCCCCATATATAAAATAATTTTGCGTTGTCTTCTTTACTCTTAATATATTCTTACAGAATTTAAGATGCACTCTTTCTATTGCATTAGCTTTTGTAAAACCCCAAACTGCAGCCCCATAGTTCAAAATTGGCGTGATTAATTTATCAAATAAATCTAATCTGTGTTCAATAGATAACTCAGTAAATTTATATAGGCATTTGTTCATTTTAAATATAGCCTTTAAAGCCTGTCCTGCAAGTTTTGCCTGTGCATCAGTGAATGATCCACCCGTTGTAAAGACTATGCCTAAATAGTTGAACCCATTAACAATATCTAATGCATTATCATTTAAATGAAAAGTTAAATTTCTTGGTAATGAGCCACCCTTTTTAAACACCATAACCTTAGTTGTTGATGTATTTACAACAAGTTTCCACTTATTACAATATCCCGATAGCAAATTTAAACTAGTTTGTAATTCTATACTACTTTTTGCAAATATAACAATATAATTAGCATATAATACGAGAAATACTTTAAACATATTAACATTAATTCCTTCAATATCATGTTTTATAAATTCATCTTCAATATCGTTTAGAAACATAGAAAAAAGAAAAGGTGATAAACAGTCCCCTTGTCTTACTCCAAGCATACATGTGTACTCCTCACTGAGTTCATTACAATATTTCACTCTTGATTTTACTGAAGTATACATAGATTTAATAACATTAAATATTTTACCACGCACACCTAACTTTATCAGTTTGAACCATAAGTTGTCACGAACAACATAATCAAAAGCTTTCGTGAAGTCAACAAAGACACAATACAATTGTTTACTCCTATTAATAAAATTAGTTATAAGCCCTTGTAACACAAAGATGATATCTATTGTTCCCATGTTAGCTCTAAAACCGCCTTGTGCCTCAATACAAATACTATTATTTTCTGCCCAATCAGTAAGTCTATTATTTAAAACCCGTGTAAATAATTTCCCCAGTGTACTTAATAGAGTTATGCCTCAGATGAATGCTTTTTATATTTGTTAAAATTAGGTCAGCGCTACATCCAAGATGGCTGCCATTACCATATATGGTCGAAACCTTAAACAATCTTCTTCTCCAGAACCGCTGGACAGATTTCAACAGTTTTTCTTTTAAAATGATCGCCAACGTTTACACTATCAAGTTCGTTCAAATAAAGTCCCTGGAGTCAAAAATGGCCGTGCCCCGGGGGTCCAAAGTTTGTATATTGAGGTTTTGCATGTTTTTCATATAGACGTATAGGAAAATACTTTAAAAAATCTCTTCTCTGAAACCACAAGCTACAGAGCTCTCATGTATTACATGTAGCATCAGCTTATGGTCCTCTACTAAGTTTGTTCAAATTGTGTCCCTGGGGTCAAATTTGTACCCGCCCCGGGGGTCACAGTTTTACATAGACTTATATAGGATTTTTCTTTAAAAATCTTCTTCTCGGAAACTACAACAGCCAGAGGTTTGATATTTTGCATTTACTATAAGCTTATGGTCCTTTACCAAGTTTGTTCAAATGGTGACCCTCGGGTCACATTTGGCCCAACCCCAAGGGTCACATGTTTTACATAGACATGTATAGGGAAAAACTGAAAAAATCTTCTTCTCTGAAACTGCAAAAGCCAGAGGTTTAATATTTTGATTTACTATAAGCTTGTGGTCCTCTACCAAGTTTGATCAAATGGTGACCCAGGGGTCACATTTGGCCCCACCCCGGGGGTCACAGTTTTACATAGGCTTGTATAGGGAAAAACTGAAAAAAATCTTCTTCTCTGGAACCACATGGCACAGAGCTCTCATGTTTTACAAGTAGCATCAGCTTATGGTCCTCTACTAAGTTTGTTCAAATGGTGACCCTGGGGTCAAATTTGTCCCCGTCCCGAGGGTCACAGTTTTACATAGACTTATATAGGATTTTTTTTTTTAAAAATCTTCTTCTCGGAAACTACAAGAGCCAGAGGATTGATATTTTACATTTATTATAAGCTTATGGTCCTTTGCCAAGTTTGTTCAAATGGTGACCCTGGGGTCGCATTTGGCCCCGCCCCAAGGGTCACATGTTTTACATAGACATGTATAGGGAAAAACTTTAAAAAAAATCTACTCTGAAACTGCAATAGCCAGAGGTTTAATATTTTGCTGTTGCTATAAGCTTATGGTCCTTTACCAATTTTGTTCAAATGGTGACCCTGGGTCACATCTGGCCCCGCCCCGGGAGTCACAGTTTTACATAAATGCTTGTATAGAGAAAAACTGAAAAAAATCTTCTCTGGAACTGCAAGAGCCAGAGGTTTAATATTTTGAATTTGCTCTAAGCTTATGGTCCTTTACCAAGTTTGTTCAAATGGTGACCCTCGGGTCACATTTGACCCCGCCCCAAGGGTCACATGTTTTACATAGACATGTATAGGGAAAAACTTAAAAAATCTTATTCTCTGAAACTGCAAGAGCCAGAGGTTTAATATTTTGCATTTGCTATAAGATTATGGTCTTCTACCAATTTGTTCAAATGGTGACCCAGTTTTACTTAGGCTTGTATAGGCAAAAACTGAAAAAAAATCTTCTTCTCTGGAACCACATGGCACAGAGCTCTAATGTATAACATGTAGCATCAGCTACCATGTTTGTTCAAATAGTGACCCTGGTGTCAATTTTGGACGCGCCCCGGGGGTAACAGTTTTTTAAAAAAAAAAATTGTTTTAAATTTGAAAAAAAAAATTGATTTGTTTTTAATTGTTTAATTTTTTTTTTTAATTTTTTTATTTATTTTATTTTATTTTATTTTTGATTGATTTTAATTTCTTGACACTTACTTTTAAAATTTCTTGTCGGCGCTACTCATCCTAAATGCCTTGTTGAATTTCGATGAAACTTGGCAGGAAGCATCGGTAAGATGTCTAGTTGTGCATATCACGCTTTTGTTCCAGTTCGCTGATTTTTGACGGAGTTATGGCCCTTTGACATTTTTATTTTAAATTTCTTGTCGGCGCTACTCCTCTTAAACGGCTTGTTTGATTTCTACGAAATTTGGCAGGAAGCCTCAGTATGATGTCTAGTTGTGCAAAGCGCGGTATATCAATGAAATCTTGGACAATTTCGAAAACCAGCTAGATCTTGTTAGTAATAACAGAGTTATGGCCCTTGATTTGTTGAAAAATGCTATATTGTATTTTCCTTTGTTAAATCTATAGGAGAAGAGAGCTACATCTAGCTATTGTCACAAAATGGCGCGGGTAGAGCGTATTGGTCTTACATAGCTCTTGTAAGCGGCTGTAAGTTACACCCTAATTCATTGTTCAGTTGAAACCAATTCACAATGTTCATGATATATTCAGGTAACACGGAAAACCGTGCACATTTTAAGTGGCCGTTAATAAGGGCCGTTTAATAAGTTTAGGTTTGTGCTAATGCATGTAAACGTATAGGTCTATCTCCTTAAACGGCAAAATTGTGTAAGGGTCCTTTCGTGTAGATTTTAATACTGCGAATTTAGCCACGTATGTCACGGACTAAAAGGGGGAAATAATGTTTTGGGCGTAACGTTTGCTTTAAATTCCATTGTCTCCTAGTTTTGGCCGGGTTGCTTGATAGTTGCTTTGTTTGGAGCAGGAGTTGGACGGCGAAATTCACAGGCAATATGTGGTCAGTATTTATTTCATTAACTTTTATCGTACATTTGTATTCAGTGGGCGGCGCGGTTACATCATCCGGTTAGCTTTGATGTTTCCCAAACATTAACTTGAGACTAGCATATGATTTTGAAGTTACTTTATTAGATGTAATTATTGTAATTGATCATTATTTAATTGTAAAACAATATTAATTTGATAACGTTGTATAATAGGTACATTAGTTAACGTTGGCGTATAACTCAGTGATTGTAATACACGATTGGAATGATAACAGTGAATATTAGGTGCATTAGTTAACAATGAGATGAGTGACTAGTATAAATGTTCGACGCGTATGCATTGCTTTATATAATATGGGCATTAGTTGACATACATGTGTGAATGCATAACTCAGTGAGTGTAATATACGAGTGATTTGATAACGTTGTATTATATGTATTAGGGGCATTGGTTAACAGCCACGTACATGTCGTATACATGGCGTTGTAGAATATGTATACATTGCTACTGGTCATTAGTACAGCTTACATGTATTTATTGAATAATGATTTGTTTGGGTAATGATAATTATACAAGATGGTTATGTTTATCAACCGACATCTAAAACGTATGTATAATTACAGCCTAAGCCATCCAGGGTTGGATATAAGCCATCCAAGTGTGGATGTAAGCCTTCCGGAGTGGAGCTAAGCTTCCACATATAACGTTTAAGAGCGGTGGAGACGGTCCCCGTACCTGCGCAACATGGACAGGTTCTAGTAGCGACAACCCCCGGGACACAAGGTGGGCCCATTATCAGTCCTCACTGGAGGAACATCATCCACAACCTCAGTGGAGGTTAACCATCATTCCATCGCGTCATCAACCCTTATAGAAAGCATTTGATGACAATCACCCATTGGATTCGCGCATCATCATCTTCATGAGCTCTCGCGCATCACAGTTATCGCGCTAGATCATAGATCAACATTGTTATAACGTTAACAACACTTTAGTGTCGTATATAATCAGTCGACACATTTAGTATTTGTTACAATACAATGTCCATGAGAACATTCATTTCATCTGTGTATTTGCTTGTTTTTTTTTTAGATAATTGTATATATATTTATTATACCACAATAGCCTAAATACACACTATGCATCGTGTAATACCCGAGGATATACACAGCATATGTTAGTTATTGTGGTATAAATACAACAGAGCATGAGTTTTGCACGTGTACGGATGATAATGCACCCGCTAACGCTCGTGCATTATCTCCCCGTACACGTGCAAAACTCATGCTCTATCCTATACTCATATTTTAAAAGTTGCATTAAACTTATGTAAATGCAGTCACCGTCATTGATTCTTTCCTGAGTTAGCCCAGAGAATAATTTCCATTTTCTCGGAGTCGATTCAGTCACGGTCTTGCCGAGAGTCGAACAAGAATGTACAACTTTCACAGAACACTGAAGGTATTAAAACTGAATGCAAATAATTCTCTGTACCTGAGTTTGTTTGTTTTGTTTTGTTTGACAGTCTGGTGTTTTATGTCATTTTAAATAGCACATTTTAGGCCATATATGACTGCCGATTTTTTATCTTTTTGTGGTAGAGGAAGAACACCCTATTTCCCTGGGTACTGTAGATCTAGTATATTGTATAAACCTCCCGCCATCAGTACCCAGAGTCTGTAGAAGTGGGTAATATCGATACAGGAATATTATCTAACTGTGCGGCAGGTAAGCTCAGTCGGTATAGCAACGGAACGATATTCCGAAGGTCCCGGTTGGAGCCCCGGTCCAGTTGCACATCATTCAGTTTTAATACCTTCAAAACTATGGGTTAACCTCAGTTTTCTGACGTCATCCACGTGCCGTTGTATATGACGTCGTGACGTCAGAGCAGATGCGCGTTGTTGGTTTCCAAAGGAAAATGGCTGCAATCAACTATTTTGTCTGAACTATGTTAAAATGGCACGATTATTATGGGTCACACCATTATTATGGGTCTATTTTAGTGTTATTTCTTTGACAGGTAAGTCGTTGTAATCACCCTCTATGCTCCCTCTCTCTGTTCTATCTAGGATCTATCAAACATAGGCCGCATCCTTTTTAGGATGAGTTCAAATTCGAAGTTGTCCATCGTCCGTCCGTCCGTCCGTCTGTTAACTTTTGCCTTGTGAACTGGGCCTTCATTATTAATCGGATTTTTACGAAACTTTGCAAGTGTCTTTATATCAATGAAAGCTCGGTTAAGTTCGAAAACCAGCCAGATCGGATTAGTTTCACTGGCATAACGGGCCTTATTTTGCTGAAAAATTCCATATTATGATATTAAGCCTTGTGAACACTCTAGCACCTTCATTTATTATTTGATCTTTACCAAACTTGTACAGATTGTTAATATCAATGAAAGCTCGGACAAGATTTGAAACCAGCCAAATCGGATGAGTACACTCTAGCACCTTCATTTATTATTTGATATTTACCAAGCTTGAATAGATTGTAAATAGCAATGAAATCTTGGCTGAGTTTGAAAAACAACCAGATCAGACCATTTATGCCAGAGATATGGCCCTTGTTTCTGCTAAAAAATGGCATTTATTGCCTTGTGAACAATCTGGCACCTTCATTTATTATTTGATCTTTACCAAACCTACATAGATTGTTGATACCAATGAAAACTAAGACAAGTTCGAAAACTAGCCAAATGAAATGAGTAACAGCAGAGTTATGGCCCTTGATTTGCTGAAACATGCCATATTCTGCCTTGTGAACACTCTAGCACCTTTATTTATTATTTGATCTTTATTAAACTGGCAAAGATTGTTAATATCAATGAAAGCTCGGAAGAGTTCGAAAACCAGCCAAATAGGATTAGTAACAGCAGAGTTATGACCCTTGTTTTATGAAAAAACTTTATTCTGCCTTGTGAACACTCTAGCACCTTCATTTATTATTTCATATTTACCAAACTTACAAAGATTGTTAATATCAATGTAAGCGCATACGAGTTTGAAAACCAGCCAAATCATATTAGTAACACCTGAGTTACCGCTGTTGATTTTAGTTAAGAATGTATATTGTGTCATTAAGACAAAATTATGATAGGGCTTTGACTGGCCAGATTTTAATGAAACTTTGCAGGATGATCAATACCAAATCTAGTTATGTATTTCATCACCGTGTTCCAGTTGAATGATTTTTGACAGAGTTATGTCCCTATAAAGGTTTTAATACACAAAGTTTGTCCATTTTTTCCGGAACCCCTTGCCGTATTTCAGTGAAACTTTGCAGGGATGATCAGTACCAGGCCTTGTGGTGCATGATATCATCACTATGTTCCGCTTAAATAATTTTTGGCTGAGTTATAGCCCTTTAAAGATTTTACTACACAAACTTTATCTGGACTATTTCTCTTGAACCCTTGGCTGGATGTCAACGAACCTTTGCAGGGATGATAAGTAGCAAGCCTAGTTATGCATGCCATCGCCGTATTTGGATTGAAAGACTTTTGGCGGAGTTATGGCCCTTTAAAGATTTACTACACACATTTTGTCTGGATTAGTTCTCCTGAACCCCTGGCCAGATTTCAGTAAAACTTTGCAGGGATGATTAGTACCAGGCATAGATGTAAATGTCATTGCCGTGTTCCGGTTGAATGATTTTTACAGAGTTATATCCCTTTAAAGTTTTCGATAAACAAAGATTATCCAGACTAGTCTCTACTGAACTCCTGGCCGAATTTCAACAAATTTTGGCAGAAATGATGAGAACCAGCCCTAGTTGCGCCTATCTTCGCTGTGTTCTATGGCCTAATATACACAAACTTTATCCAGACAATTTTTCCTGAACCCCTGGCAGGATTTCAATGAAACTTGGCAGGAATGATCAGTACCAAGCCTAGTTGCGCATGTTGTTGTTGTGTTTCCCATCAAAGACGGACCATATAGACAGTAGAGTGGTACAGGCTCTCTTTTGCTTCTTGTATAATAGTTCTTACCACTTCTAGCAGTTAGGAATTTCATGTTTTATGTGATGATAGTTATTAATAACACCACAATAATGGCCCGTGAGTTTTAAAAAAACAATACAAAAAACAAAAATAGAAAGAAAAAAAGGGACATATGGGGTTTTCCATCCGTTCATTAACAATTGCTGTTATGTTTTTGGGGTCAGTAGGTCAAATGTCAAGGTCGCCAATCCCATGATGCTTTCGAAAGCATAACACACATCCTCATGAATCTAAATTTATGTATATTGCCCTTGTTGAGATGGAGACTCATATTACAATTTTAGTTTTATAGTTTGACAGTAGCCTACTCAGTAGGTCAAAGTTCAAGATTGCCATGACCTCATAGGAAATATATATTGTACAATCAATCTGAATCAGCACAATAACTTTGAAAGTAAAACACCCACCCTCATATGCCTTTGTTGAGAAGAAAAATCATATTGCCCTATTAGTTTTGGGGTCATTAGGTCAAAGCCTGGTTAAGGTCACCATGACAATTATGTGCATAACAATTTTCTGTGAACACCTTCGCTCACGAAACTGAGGCCCATTTATGGGGTGAGGTCCCAACAACAACAGTTTGCCTCATATGGTATATAGAAAAACATTATTTGTCTATATGGAAATAATAATTTGTCTATATGGAAAAAAAATAGGTAAATTAAAAAAATCACATGGCATATGGAAAATAATAGTATATGATATCTTTATTCATTTATTTAAGCCACATATGGCCCATCAATATATTTACAATATTAACAATTCGATAATGACACGGATAGATGGCAAACATAAATTATATTCAATATGTTATCCCAGCGTCTTTGGGGTCATGCGTTGAAACACAATCCAAAACATATGGGAGAGAGCTTTCTTTGTAAGCGACCTATTCACACGTCTATCTCCGAGTACACAAACGAATACAAATTTACATATATAATCATATAACGAAATACACTAGAAAAATATATATACTTGTATTATGATTAGTTTAAACTGTTATCTATAGAAAAGTATGTCAATGTCCTTAAATCTCAGTTTTTTTCTCGCTGTATTGAGACTGCAGCAAGATTGCAAGAGCTTTTTTAACACTTATAACATTAATGATAAAAGGTTTAAACTAGACTCTATTAATTTGTGCTCTTAATTCAAAGGCTTTCTGTACGTATACGCTTAACTTTTTAATTTCAGTTTTATTAACAGTATTTATTAATTGTATACATTTAAAATAACTAGGTTTTTTCCAGAAATATTGCTTTATATACATTTTTCTTAATTCTTGATAGTTATTACATTCGATTAAGAAATGATATTCATCCTCCAAGGTGTTGCACTGTGTGCATAATCTTTCTTGAAAAGGTACGCTGGCTGGTTTTTTCCATCGACCACTCTCTACTTCTAGCCTATGAGAGGATAGGCGGAGTCTCGATAATGCATATCGGAATTTTGATATATTTACTATATCTAGGTACGGTTTAAATTCAAATGAAGCTACCGACCGATAAAATAATGCTCTTGTTGAATTATTTAATTCTGCGTTCCAAGTTTGTATAAAAACGTCATTTAACCGTTGTTTAAACGATCTTAGAAAAGCGTCAGCATCGCCTACACTTTGAGCGTACCATACTTCATAAAATCCCAATGTTGATAGTAATGTTTTTACTTCTGAAACCCAATTTGTTCTATTTACATGTATTTCGTTTTCAGATTGAATCATATTGTATACTAATTTTATATATTTTGTGTCGCTCGAAGAGCAGATTTTTAGCCAGTATTTTATGATATTAAAGTATCTTCTGTATATGTAGCTAATTCGACCGGTTTCTCCATAAATAAAATTATTTTGTGTGGAAATTTTAACACCTAAGAGCCGTTTACAAAAACTTAAATGCGTTCTTTCGGTCTTCGCACCTTTGTTAAAGCCCCAAACTTCAGAAGAGTAATTTAAAATAGGTGTGATAAGTTTATCGAAAAGTTCTAATATATGCTTTGGTGATAAACCTGTAAATTTATTAATACATTTATTTAGCTTGAAAATCGCTTTAAGTGCTTGTCCTGATAACATTTTGTCAGTTTTATTAAAAGAACCGCCCTGGGTGAAAACAACTCCGAGATATTTAAACTTATAAACAATTTCTATGACCTTTCCCTCGTAATAAAAGTTTAAATCATTTTTTAGTCTACCCCCCTTTCTAAAGACCATAATCTTAGTTTTGGACGTATTAACTGTTAATTTCCATCGTGTACAATATTCTTATAATACATTTAACGCATGTTGCAAATCTGCCGCTGTTTTTGCTAATAATATAATATCATCCGCGTATAATAGTAAGCATAGATTTATCATACCTAAACTTACACCTTCTACCCCTTTAAGTATTAATTCTTCCTCTAAGTCGTTTAAATACATGCTAAAAAGAAAAGGTGAGAGGCATTCGCCTTGTCTTACACCAAGTAAACATGAACATTCGTCACTTAAAGTATTCATATATTTAACTTTAGACTTTACACAGTTATACATCGATTTAATAACATCTAAAAGTTTCCCCCTTACTCCAATGTTAATAAGTTTGTACCATAAAATATCTCTAACAACAAAATCAAAAGCCTTCTTGAAATCGACGAATGCACAATATAAATAATCTTTTTGACACAATGCTTGAGAAATAAGTCCATGTAAGATAAAAATATGTAAGATAAAAATATTATCTGACGTACTCATGCCTTTACGGAATCCAGTTTGAGCTTCGATATATACTTGGTATTGTTCAGCCCATATAATTAACCTGTTATTAATTACTCTACTAAATAATTTTCCCAGTGTACTTACTTGGATCACGCGGATCGCCGCTTTTGAAGATAGGAACAATATGCCCTTCACTCCAACGTTCTGGAAAATAACCTCTTGATAGACACGAATTAAAAAGTTTTAGTAGATAAGGGGATAGAATATCCGAACCGTTTTCAAAAAACTCATTTAACAATAGATCAGGACCACTAATATCTTGGCTATATGGCATTTGGAAAAAACAAAAACATTTCTATGCAATATGGAAAATACCCTAACAGAGGCTCGAAACTGCATAGGTATATATTTGCCCTTGATGAGAGAAGAAACTTATTGCTTTTGGAGTCACTAGTTTGAAGATCAAGGTCACCTGCCTCAAGTGTTCACCACAACAAGACGATGTGTTACACGCAAAATCCAGATCAGTAGCTTCAAGGTCAGGGTCTGACTTAGAGGTCAGAGAATGCTTTATGACCCTGTATTTGAATGAAGTCATATAAGTTGTGTCCCGTGTATAACTTTGTCATCGGTTGAGGAATTTTCATATAACCTGGCAGAAATGTTCACCATAAGTAAATGACATGTCGCGCTCAAACCCATTTCTTGTGAAAATACAGACAAATACTTTGGGGGCATTAGTCACTTACAGTGACATTTCTTGTTTATTTTTTTATTATTATTGTATATTTGACAATCTACATTTAGTTTGTCTATATATTAATGATGAACTTTTCAACTTTGTTTATTAATTCATGAAAAGTGCATTGTTTTTTTGTCATTATGTCTGGTGTGTCTATATCAGCCAGTCAGAAACAATACCAGGTTTTTGGTTAGAATGGCTGGCGCTTCAATTTTTTAAATCCCAAAAATCCCACAAGCATCACCGATGAACTAGACTAATCAGTAAATGGAGTACATCGATCTGTTTTCAGTGTGTTAATTGCCTCATGGTTTTTATGTTAAATATATATACGTGGGTTTCCTTAATATCTGGTAGGCGGGCGATTTACCCTCCTTCTTTGGTTAGCTGACCGGCTACATTTAGCTGTAACCAATGCAACAACAAAGGGAGAACTTTATTTTGTTTTCCTACTTTTAAAACTTTCCCTTTTACTGAAATTCAAATAAAAGTGAAAGCCCTGTATATTTATATGTAAACTATAGGCTCGGGCACTGCACTACTCAGTAAATAACAAGCCAAGGTCAGAAAAAATTAACATATGTCGACAACAAAGCATTGGTTAGCAATTTGCCATTTATTTCCTGTAGGTCCCACCACTATTGAGGTCACAGACATCTTGGAACGCAAACATTACACGCTTGGTAGTTGTGAAAAGGCATGTTTGGATGAAAAGAATCTTCAATGCAAATACTTCAAGTTCAACAATACAACTGGGACATGCTTTCTCACGGCTAAGAATCAACCCGATATCACCGACTATGAAGACGACAAAGGTAAATAACTTTCTTCTGTATTTGTAAAGAATGAAAAGGGGTTTTACGACCACAAGCACTTATATTTGGTTATATTTAGACAGCAACGTCACCTCTGCGGGAGATGAGATGAAGGAATGTTTCCCATCAGACATGCCTCCGCCAAGGGACGAACCAACGTGGGGCAGAGGTCTGTAGCTCTTAAGCCAAGGCCTTATCCACTGAGCTACCGAGGGCCCTTGTATCTGTATCTGTGGGGTGGGGGGAGTGTATTTAAATATTTATTCGAGTTATCTGGGGTATGAAACAATACTTCTATTGTGGACACAATTTAATGTTATCTTGAGTAATTAGCTGCAAAAACAGTGATATGTTGATTAGAGCTAAAATCTGGTTTTGCAAATTTGTAGTAGCCCGACTGGTTCTAGATAAAAAATTCTGGTAGCCTGGACATCAACTTTTGGTAGCCTGCGGGATCTGGGCATGTGATTTGTCGGACCTGGAATATTTGCTGTAGATGATAGAACGGATCAACTTTGCTTAAAGAAACTAACTCGCCAAATAACATCAAAATTACACTACAAAATTGCTTATCAAAACTCCATCCAGGTGTTCAGGTCACTTAATAACGTATATATATGCCAATTAAAAGTAAAGGTTTATACATGATTTCTTAAAATGCCCATGATGGAATATGTGTAAAATGAATTATGAGTGGGTAATTCTTAATTTGACACACCAGTTTTGGAGTTTGACATGACTGGTTAAACTTGTCTATGTTTATATTGTGTCTGTATAGAGCTGGAAGGTTTATATTGTGTCTGTGTAGAGTTGGAAGGTTTATATTGTGTCTGTGTAGAGTTGGAAGGTTTATATTGTGTCTATATAGAGTTGGAAGGTTTATATTGTGTCTATATAGAGTTGGAAGGTTTATATTGTGTCTATATAGAGTTGGAAGGTTTATATTGTGTCTATATAGAGTTGGAAGGTTTATATTGTGTCTATATAGAGTTGGAAGGTTTATATTGTGTCTATATAGAGTTTGGAGGTTTATATTTTGTCTATATAGAGTTTGAAGATTTATATTGTGTCTATATAGAGTTGGAAGTTTATATTGTTTATATTGTGTCTATATAGAGTTGCAAGTTTATATTGTGTCTATATAGAGTTGAAAGTTTATATTGTGTCATATATAGAGTTGGACGTTTATATTGTTTATATTGTGTCTATATAGAGTTGGAAGTTTATATTGTTTATATTGTGTCTATATAGAGTTGGAAGTTTATTTTGTGTCTATATAGAGTTGGAAGTTTATATTGTGTCATATATAGAGTTGGAAGTTTATATTGTGTCTATATAGAGTTGGAAGTTTAGATTGTGTCTATAGAGTTTTCATTCTCAAAAATTGATTAGGCCAAAAAAATAAATAGGTGTGTTTCCTATTGCATGCTCTAAAAAAATAGGTCGGTAGGCATTTTCTTTTATTTTCCCTTTTTCTTTTTTTTTTTTTGGGAGCAAGATATTGTGAGATTCTACATGTATTTATCTCATAAACCCCATACAAGTTGATGATACAACTGAAAGTTTCTCTGTGATGTCAGTTTACCTCGATATATTGTGATAAATCATTGTTCAGAACATTTTCTTTTTATTATTATTATTAGTAGTATTTTTATTTATTTTTTAAATTTATTTTTCATAAAAAGTTTTAGGGTCGGCCCCTTAAAAATAGGATTGGTCGGCCACCGGAAACACAGGTATTTTTATTTTTTTGCCTTATGTTACATATATTTATACCTCGATATCTGCAGGTTTAGAAATTGTTGGTGGGATAGCTACTTTAAAAATTGCTAAAACTGATTTGGCTTGTACAGATATCGATGATTTTGTCCAAAAACTCATTGAGAATCTATTGAATTTGATAGTGCATCTATTGTTCAACTTTTGTTAAACCTACAGTTGTATTTTGTGACGTCAGTTTCAATCTGTGCTGGTTTCAATATGAATTTTTTTGTTAATTTTAATATTTGTCTATTATACTTGCAATATACTCAATATACTCAACTTGCCTTAATCCACGAACGGAAAAACTTCCCCAAATACCCTTCCCGGGACTCCCGGCACCAAGGGCGCCGCCAAATACACCCGTACAAGCAAGAGTCACACAGAGTTACGTCCTCTTTCCGCAAATAAGTCCTAAATTTAAGGAGGGGTGGGTAGTTAATGTTGTCGTAAGTATAATAGATAAATATTAAAATTAACAAAAATTTTCATATTGGTCTATAGATAGCTTACGACAACATTACAATTGCGACTTTAACACAATGAGCTGGGGTGGTACAATGTAACCTGTTATGAGTGCCCGAATATGTAAAGGGGATTTGAACAACTCTGAACAACAAGTAACAAAGCACGATCAAACCTGCTCTAATTACAAGAAATTAAAGCAGACGAGAGCATGAACCCAAGCAACTTACACTCACCATAGCGTAATCTGGGATCCTGACTGGCGATACAGCCAGTAGGAGGAGCCTCTAAAACTTCTTAGATGGGCAGATGAACGTTACAAGGTGAATATGGCATCCTCATAAGTCCTTCAATTCGGTCAAGGACAATAAGTCCACCACCATCTAAAATCATAATCGGCAATTTCAAGCTAATCTATGGAACAGAAAATTACTAGTATAACATAGATCATCTAAATAAGTATCGACCCCTTGATTCAATACTTACAATAACAGCTTCATAACTGAGCTGTAAATGTAACTATGAACACAAGATAACTGTGTGAAACAAAGATAACTATAAACCATACAATATGTATAAACCAAACACATTTGGAACATAGTGGTATGAAGTGCTGACAAACCAAGATAAGTAAAATATAAATCAAAACTGCAACTGATTTGTATGCCTAAAGTTACAGACTTGGGCAAGGCCAAGTCAGCTAACTGGTAGAGCAGCACAACCCCATGACTGACTGGGTAGTAAGAACTGGACCCAGTGAAAAATAATTAAAGATAGAATCTAACAAATAATTTGTGAATTTTAAGAAAATTAAAGGCTCTGACTTGAGCAGCCTTATTGGAATTGAATTAGGTATATACCCAGACAAAACCAAACAGATTGTTACTGGAATATCTCTAGAAGGAGTTAACGAGATCCCTTTAGTAGCATGAGCCTGGTGACACTTCAGTTCCTAGAATGGGCTCACTAAATCTGAGCCACAAGGCTAAAAGAAAGATAGTCTAAAGGGTAGTCTATCTAAGATTAACCGAAAGGTTCAAAGGAGGGCCGGAGAACAGAAGTCAAACAGGAGGCCAAAAAGAGCCACTTTAACTTCTAAGTATTCTAAACTAAGAAAGGGAGTGATCTAAGCTCAAAGTGGGGAACAAGAAAAAACCCACTCCGACTACGGTGGAAGTGTAAACAAACACTGCGTTACACTTATTCTGACCAGCTAAACCTCTGTGACCTCAGAGTAACCCAGTGAAGGACCTCCTAGAGGTACAATTATGTGAGCAACTATTACAGAAACTGAAGTCTGAAGATGTAGTTTGAATCGACAAACATGAGGTTGCATACTGATTTGGAATGAATCATAGTGGCAGAGGTAGACTGTAAATCCTGATAACCCCGCTTAGGGGTTGGGGTTACCGCAGTGGTGAAGAATTCAAGATGGACAGAAGTGCTTAGAAAAAAGGGAGAGCCTATTAAAATAATAATAACAGAATTTAATTATTTAGGGCGACACACCTAGTTAGTGAAAATAAACTTCCATGTGGCCCATAAGAACCAACTTTTAGGTTTACTAAGGCCAAACTGAGAGATCCTTAAACATGCATTTAGGGCAGCTCTACGAAACTCCTAGACCACGGCAGAATGTCCCCTTGAATGTGGCTGTGTACGGGCATGCCCCCCCCCCCCCCCCCCTTTGTTCTGACCAAGGCAGAATGTCACCTTGAATGTGGCTGTGCACACGCATGCACCCCCAAATTTGTGTTCAAGTAAAAGGCCAACAAAATTTTAACCTGGCATGAGTAAAGATGTGGCCTTCCAAAAGATCTAGCCGAAAAGACACTGTGTTTTCATACGAATGTGGCATATAGAACCAATAAATAAATAGATGCCAGATGTATTTCAAACTGCCTGAGGGAAAGACTTCAAAAAGAGAAGTCCGGCTCTTATGGCATAATTAATGTACGGATTAGAAGCCGGGCCTAACAATAGTATAGCCTACCATAATGTTAGGAACTTACTCATACTGATAGACCTACTCTCTAAACTGATAGAAAACAAGGAGACTGTATCCTGGTTCTAGCAATACTAAACAGGGGGGTATGAACAACAAATACGCCAACTATCATCAGTACCCCTAGGGCTAATGGAGAACGAACCCTGGCACTACAGCCCATTAACTGTATGACTGTATGGAGACGTGGGAGGGGTAAGGAATCTAGAATCTGGACAATGATCTTAGCTGCAAGAAAGGGAGTGTTATGTCCTGCAACCGCATCTACTAAGCTACACAAGGAACGCAACCCCAGAGGTATGAGATGAATGACGAAGAACTCCATCAGACAAGGCTTAGTCAGGGGAACCGCGACCAAACCCACGTAGGGTTGAGGGTAGCAGCTTTGAAGCCGATTACTCCGAACTATTGAAACTGCCTGGAGATCTAAGCGGTACAGAAGGAGATCGTAATCAACCCTAGCGTAATCCCAAAAACCCGCAGGTGTATCAGTGAGGAAACACGCATAATTCACTCGTGCTAAGGCTCTGGTGAAAATAAGTTTCTTTCTTAGAAGAAAATTCCTATATTCACGACAAAAATGATTCTATTAATAATTTATTATGTACTCTCACCTTGATACTTAAGCAGCAAAACATAATGTGCTAAAACGGAGACGACAAAACGTCAACAGCGGCATACGTCAGTGTCGATATTTCACAAGAAACACAAACAATGAGATATAAGGTATATCATAATATCCATAATAAAAACAAGATGCCAGTTGTCTTTTTGTGGCTGGTATGGGACATGAAACCGGACTCCTCCCTTACAGGGCGAAAGCTCTACCAACTGAGCTAACCGGGACACCATTATAAAACAGAGGTGAGTGGCAGTGATATCAAGTAAGAGACTAACCACTCAGCCACGGGAGTCCCCCATATCAACTTACCAACAAAAGGCAGACTCAGCCAGCAACTGCATGTGCAAATGTATAAAACAGCATCTGCCACTGTAAATAATTAATATAACCTACCTCAAAAAAGGTGGTGATATACATAGATATCATTAACTTTTCAAACAAGAGGCCCACAGAGCAAAGTAGCCGGCTATTTGATAGATACTAGTATACAATATTAGTAAAAGTATTCATATTAGCCGGGTAGAAAGTCTAAGTAGCAGGGCGAATTACCCGCCTAGCTCTTAATGACACCCCTCGATATAAATACTACCGGCGCTAAATAAAATAAATGCTCATGTACCTGCAATTCTGATGAGCATAACCCATAGACCCGCAATAATCATGTACTAAACCGTAACCAGGGCAGGAAACAGTTGCGGAGTTACTTGTCCTACATAAAAATATGAACAGCAACATGGATAAATATCAACATGGATAAATATAAAAGAATTATATCTGAATTCTATTAGTCCTGCCACAAACGGTACTCAACAAGGCGATAGGATAAGTTGAATTAGGTGTCCTGATAAAGGAAAACAATATACATAAAGAAATAAACTGATTTACTTCTTTAAGACTGTGGCTACAATTAACGCTGAAAGCTATGAAGGCTATGGCGAAGGCCATGAATACTTACCCTAATCATTAAACCATGACGGAGAAGCCGTAGTCACTAAAATCATCCTTGATAGGTCATTCTTGTGACGGAACTCGACAGCAGGTATCGACTTCTATCGAGATAACCTGCAAAACTAGTTCTGTAGTTAAGTCCATAAGGACAGAAAAGAACAAAAGTAATTCACTAAGAATCTTTAGTAAAGACAAGTATCACACTCCTGCAGTGGGTATTAGTAAAACCACGAGAGGAGAATACCTTAAATTTAAATACTCTTAACGATTTTTAGTAAACGCAGAGATATTCAAAGATACGAAAGCATTCAGTAAGGTTCTAAAATCGAGAACATAGGCAGACAATGCTTAAGAAGTGTTTACAAAAGTTACAACGACTTGGAAAATAGGGTGATTCTGTTCGACAAAAGAATAAGTCCTATTTGAGGATGGAATACCTCCAGGCCTGCTATTAAATCAGAATCAGAGATAAGACTTCGATAATTTACCTTCTCTGATTGTAGATTTTCTGTCTAACCAGACGGCTACTAGATAACTTCACTCTTGGAATGGTTATCATTTCCTTCAGCCTGATATAGCGCCCTGTTAGTAGGAAGGTATGACTTCCGTACAAAATAAACAAGCCTATCCCATTCGAGAGCACCATCTAGGAAAGTATGATTTCCTAAAGAGGTCTCAGTCCTATTGTTGGTAAGTGTTTCTGACATAACACTGAAAAGGAAGAAACAAGAAAATTGTCCCTTACACATTTTACTTGTATGTTAAAAGTATGTGTCAGAAGTGAGATCTGAACCAACGCCTACAGTCGTGGACCAGAACACTAGCTTGTGAAGGTATTACATTGAGTCTGGCGCCTTAGACCACTGGGCCATCCTGACAGCTAATCCATATATTTATCTAAATTGCTATCATATGATTTGATTTCCTGTTAGTTCATTGTCATGTTCACATTGTTATGAATATTACAATCAGATATTCTATTCTATTCTATTTAATCTGTGACACACGTAAGAAAATATAATAACAGATAAATGTGACCCATGACAGAAATTTCCCCTTACATGCGAGTACCAACACAGAAATCCAAGTCCTCTTCCCATACCAGAGAAAGAAGTCTTATTTAGCTTTCCTCAAGACTACTAGTCTGGATTTTATAATAGCAGAGACCTTCAGAAGAAACTACATGCTTCGTTAGGTGGCTCTAACCATAACACCGGTATTGAATACAGTAAGAATACAGTAAGAATACCCTTTCGGCCCTGGGCCGTGCTTGAAGAGCATAAAATTCATCTGGGAAGAATTACCTGAGCTGTCTCTAGACAGGTGACGGCTGCTCCTAGACCGCCCTCTGTGTGTTGACTCTCTGAAGGGTGACCTGGAGGAGTGAATAGAAACTGTTCTGAGGACCTTCAGATTACCCATGAGGCAGAGAGTTTGGAGTCGGCGTGACCCCCGCACTGCCTGGTAGCCTGTAACTGTGAGCAGGAGTGGGTGGGGTACGGGACTGCCTTCGTCAGGACTGGGAGCCACAACCTCAGAAGGACGAGTAGCGTTCGTTTTGGTTGTCTCCAGTGCTTCCACCTGGACTGGGAGCCTTGAGCTCCGAAGGATGTCTCCTTCGCCTGGATTGGGAGCCTTCACCTCAGAAGGACGATGAGCCTTCGTTTTGGTTGGCATTCCCCATCCCAGGAAGTATCTGGCAAAACAACCTTTAACTAGGAAGGGCTAGATACTTTTCAATTTGGAAGGGTAGCTCTGAGACACAGAAGGGCCAAGGGCCTTTTTCTGCGGGCCAGGTCTAGCCAACCGGTGAATGCGAACGCATTTGCTGTTACTGAAATATAAGAAAATAACAGCAGAAGGTGCTAGATGCACCAACTGTAATTATATAACAAACAAAACAAAACCCAACAATATAAAAAGAAAAACTATTTACTGGCGTGTTGACACGAGTAGGAAAGGTAAAATAAATATACTGCCGAAGAAAGTACTGCCTACGTTCCAATGTCAATTTCAAACTCCTAATAGAAGTTAACAGCCATAATTCCGATAGAATTTACAAAGGTTGGTAAACCGGAAGTAGATCGCATGTGTTTTTGTTTACGAAATGCGGTCTGAAATAACGGCGTAAAGAACAAAAATAGGTGTAAGAAACACCGAGTACGGTTATAAACTCGTAAGAAAATAACATATGGGAAGTAAAATTAAAGTAATAAAACAATTAAAACCATTTGTTACGTGGAAAAAGAACAAATATTTTGAGACCGTCGATTTACCGTCTTCTCTCGAAGGACGCCACGACGGAAAGAGGACGTAACTCTGTGTGACTCTTGCTTGTACGGGTGTATTTGGCGGCGCCCTTGGTGCCGGGAGTCCCGGGAAGGGTATTTGGGGAAGTTTTTCCGTTCGTGGATTAAGGCAAGTTGAGTATATTGCAATTGTAATGTTGTCGTAAGCTATCTATAGACCAATCTGTGCTGTTATAATAATAATAATAGACTTTATTTATTGAGAGTAACATATTTAGTTTGTAAACTAATCTTCCATGTGGCCCTCTAATTTACATACTTACACAGGCTTACAATATAAACAAATTAGACAGAAAAATATGCACAAATTCAATGAAAAGATATATTAAAAATGTTCAGACCGGAGGGGACTTTAGGTTTGACCCCGTCCATCCATCCTTCCATCTGTCTGTCAGTCTGTCATTTTTTTGTTCGAACTGTAACTTTGTCATGCATTGTGGGATTTTTAAACAACTTGGCACAAATGTTCACCATAATGAGACGGCGTGTTGCGCATAAGACCCAGGTCCGCAGCTCAAAGGTCAAGGTCACACTTGGAGGTTAAATGTCAGAATTAGGCTTGTCCGGGCTGTAACTTTGTCATGCATCATGGGATTTTGAAATAACTTGGCACAAATGTTCACCATAATGAGACGGCATGTTGCACGCAAGACACAGGTCTGTAGCTCAAAGGTCAAGGTCACAGTTGGAGGTTAAAGGTCAGTTAAAGGCATCGACAGCTAGAAAATATAGGTCAACAGTGTGGACTTCACCAACTTGTACATGAATCCACCCATGAACTTGGCTCAGTACTGGACCTTGTGTTTACCAACCATCCGGACAGGGCATGTACACTTATCAAACCACCTGTCTGCTATTCGGACCTAAATGCAATAATTGTACATTTGAATTTCAGCACAAATAAATATAACACAATATTTTGCTTTAATTGGATTTTTGGCAAACTATTTAATTGTAATTCACTCAGTAAGATGAGAGGAGATTTTCTTTGAATTCTGCTACATGTCTGTTTTTAGTGAAGTTTTACCTAAAGGTCTAAGTATAAACATATGATGCTATTGAATAAACACATATTTTTGAAGAATT
Source organism: Cyrtodaria siliqua (assembly GCA_037043455.1). Lineage (NCBI taxonomy): Eukaryota > Metazoa > Mollusca > Bivalvia > Adapedonta > Hiatellidae > Cyrtodaria > Cyrtodaria siliqua. The sequence continues at coordinate 68,864 of JAWPHD010002486.1, forward strand.
CCTGCTGTTGGGTATTGTGTTATTCTGCACTATGTGAAATTTATTAAAACAATTACTGCTTATTAGTAGTGGTAAATACATATACACATTCTGTTGTTATTTTCTATATACATTAGAGGCCAGTATGACACAGTTTGTCCCCCAGCCAACCACCCCCAACAGCATTAAGGGTACAGAGGGTAATCTTCTGCTCCAAGACAAGGTGATGATGAAACTGCTGACAAAGTATGAAGATGTACAGAAGCAGCTAATAAAACTGAATGTAAGAAATTATTGCTAATTTATCAGTTATTTAAACAATATGTTTACAAAGATATTTATACCAGACTGAATTCTCTAATAAGAGTACCTCCCCTAATGTAATAAATGTGTGTTTAAGAAAACATCACAAACACTGCTTTTTGAGAAAAAGTGTTTGCGTAACTTACCTGATGTACCTTACGTAACAAAATTAATTTACATTCAAATTAAACATGCTTGTCAGCATGCTTTTTGAATTGCCCTTTTATGTCCGTTTTAGCTGTTAGAGATACTTCGCATGATAGTGACATATTCTATAATAAATAAAGATATACTTTCAGGAAATCAAAGAGAAAATGTGTGAGCATAAAGCTACTGCTAACCAAAAGATAAAAGCAAACAGTAAGGCAATCTCAGGTATGCATAAGGAAAAGGTGTAGAGATGGTTTTCATTGTTTGTCTCAGTCTCAACTATTCAAATAAAAGTATATCGGGACTCTTCATTCTGTCTATTTGTTTCATAGCAGACTTCGCTCTATTTGTTTAATAGCAGACTTCGCTCTCTTTGTTTCATAGCAGACTTCGCTCTATTTGTTTCATAGCAGACTTTGCTCTATTTGTTTCATAGCAGCTCTATTTGTTTCATAGCAGACTTTGCTCTATTTGTTTCATAGCAGACTTCGCTCTATTTGTTTCATAGCAGACTTTGCTCTATTTGTTTCATAGCAGACTTTGCTCTATTTGTTTCATAGCAGACTTCACTCTAGTTGTTTCATAGCAGACTTCGCTCTATTTGTTTTATAGCAGACTTCGCTCTATTTGTTTCATAGCAGACTTTGCTCTATTTGTTTCATAGCAGACTTTGCTCTATTTGTTTTATAGCAGACTTCGCTCTATTTGTTTCATAGCAGACTTTGCTCTATTTGTTTCATAGCAGACTTTGCTCCATTTGTTTCATAGCAGACTTCACTCTAGTTGTTTCATAGCAGACTTCGCTCTATTTGTTTGATAGCAGACTTCGCTCTATTTGTTTGATAGCAGACTTCACTCTATTTGTTTCATAGCAGACTTTGCTCTATTTGTTTGATAGCAGACTTCCCTCTATTTGTTTCATAGCAGACTTTGCTCTATTTGTTTCATAGCAGACTTTGCTCTATTTGTTTCATAGCAGACTTCGCTTGTTTTGGCTGCTAGGTTAATGCATATGCCCCTCCCTCAAATCAAAAAATGGAACCATGTTTACAATGCCGGTTTTCAATATTATTAAATTGGTTCTGCAATAGCAACAATATGACAAAACTTTAATTTAGTGAGTGCAAGAAGCTTTCAGTAAAACTTTATTATGCAATGACTATGAGGTTTTAATATTGTCTTGCCTATTTTTTAAGGAAAAGGGAGACAGTCATGTTGCTTTTCCATCGGCAAAAGCATCAGCCTTGTTTTTATGTAAAGCTCCGTTTCTCAGAAACTGCATGCAATTAGACAACCAAACATGGATGATAGTTTTATATTGGATACTGTAATACACAGTTCAATTATGCAATGCAGTTCCACAAAAATGACATTGAGGGGCCAATTAAATTTGTTATATATTTCACTTTAAGTGTATGCACTGACATTTGTGTCTCAGAAAGTTTGTACAATGGATTAGCCAGACTTGGATCTTACAGAGTTTAATGCTTTTGTTTTGAAACACAGGATTTATTTTCAAGGGAGGTGAAAATCTGATAAACGAAAGAGCATGAGTTTGTCATATTTACAGTTCCCAAGAGAAATATATTCTGTATTACAAAACAAAAGTTAATTAAATTGGGCAGAGCTGTTTGTCAAGTTTACGTTAAGCTTTATGTTTTTCAAACAAATTATATTGAATGATAATATTTGAAAAGGATACAGCTGTCTTGAAATTGTGATTGATGTTAAGAGGGTTTCCCTGAAAACCAGAAAATCAATAAAATAAATCTAAAATATCATTCGAAAAAAGTCGGTTTTATTTTTTCTGATATATATAACATAGCAAAAAGTGTCGGGCAGGAAATAACAGTGTATTTGTCACGCAGATTCTAACATATTTTAGGTCTATTTAAAGAAACTAACTGGCCAGATAATGGCAAAATTACACTACAAAGCTGATTATCTATCCAGGTGTTCATAATAATAATGTATCTTTTCCTATTAAAAGTGTAGGTTTATTCACAGGTTCTGTAGTTGAATATGCGTAAAATGAATTATGAGTCAGTAACTCTTAATTTGACGCTCCAGTTATGGGGTTTGGCCTGCTTGATTAAAACCATTATATATTGTGTCTATGGAGTGTGGATTCTCGAAATATGTACGTTTTATATATACCTCATCGTCAGTTGGTTTAGAAATTGTGTACATATGTGTTTAAAATTTGGCTGTCGTTGGCGGGATAGCTGCTTTAATAAAAATAATCAGGTTCAATCCTGGAGACAAACCCTTTAAAAGGTTGACAGATTTTGGCATCAACTGCAGGTTATGAGGGAATTGTTTTATTTTTTGTTCAATTTCTAAAAACATGTTGTATTTGTCTTATTAAATGCCATATCAGATAAGAAATAAACTTTTTCCATTCATGATTGGGTTTGTATTTTGTACCTATGGTTTGGACTGGAAATATCCAAACCACAAACCTATAGACCTTAATATAGATGATGTTCAAGTCCCTTTCACCAGGTATTGATTTGGAATAATGTTTTATTTCTTTTTAATGAATTGAAATCTTTAAACAGGTCTGTCCGGAGGTTCAAGAAAACAAAATGGCGCTCTGATTAAACAAAATAAACTGATCCAGATAATATCAAACGATATGAAGGATGTCAAGAAAGCTTTAACCTGGCTAAAACGGTTCCAGCAATTGCTAAAATTACGCATTGGTGATCTTTCTGGTCCCAAAGGCAAGAAAAACGTGAAGAAGATCACCAGTTCTATGATCCTTCTGTTTGCATATTATTCCAAGTTTAAACGACAGTTAAAAGGATTAAAAAAAAGACAAGATGCTGTACAAAATAAAGTGAACAAGGCTATGAAAAAAGAAGCAAAGGTATGTACACAATATTAAGGTTTTGAATTCTAATGGACAGTACTGGTTTTACCCTGGAAAATTGGGTGGTCTGCCTCTACCACAAATAAAACAAAAAACAATCAACTGTTTTATAATTAATCGATTGAAAGAAAGTGAACAATTTATTTTGGAATAATATACTTCTGAGCGAAGAAATGAGCTGTTCATAACAGTCTTCCTCCTGAATAGGCATCTCAGTTAAGAGTTTTACTGGTCACATGATGTAGGTACAAACAACTTGTACTGCTACAATGCTCGGCACGGGCAACTCAGACAATAAAAATTAGTGTTCCGCAATATTTGGTTATAGGACAGTTGACCTGCCATATTTGAACCAAGGAAAACCCATTTATACGAATTTTGAATTGTATCTATAGTGATAATTTTTGTCCATCGTTGGTCACATGGGGGAATCATGTGAACCATAACTAGTGATGGGCAATCGGTTGAAACTTACAATCGATCATCGGTTACAATCGGTTGGATGTAACCATTATAATCGGTTGGTCATTATGAAAAATACCATGTGCATGTTAATCTGAGTGTCAGGCCTTGAACTTAGAATAATTTCTGATTAAGTATGTATTCTTTCCTGTCCAATATGTTTCTTATGCCAATGGTAGCTCGTTTTAATCAGCAAAGTAATTCTAATTGATACAGATGTGTTTCCTGGATAATCAGGTTTATTTCTATTTTTAACATTAATTAAAAGTGCGTTTTTACATTTTGCCGATGATCGATTACAGATTTTCAGATTCAATCATCACAATCGGATGCTAAACTAACCAATGATCAGTTACAAGCGATTAATCGGTACATCACTAACCATAACATTTGGTTGTATGTATACAAATGTTAGTTGGGCTCATCAGTTGTGTTAAATTGATCCCGAATAAGGTATCGGTGCTCCAGATTATTATTTGACCAATCATTACTGTGCTGATCAAAGGTACTTATCAACTGGTACGAAATAAAGAAGGAAGACAAAACCTAACAGACATGTTAATGTAGAGATTACTTATGTTTGCCTGAAAATAACACTTCCAGCCAGAACTAATGTCTTAGCGCTTTTATAAGTTTACCTAATGTAAATTAGTGCTTGACAAAGTTTCTAGTTGACATGGAAAATCATTATATTTGTTTCCAAAAAGCTCCCACGTAAGTCAAAACACATGAAGGCTTTGATATGACATGTATCATTAGAGCAACTGTGTAATAGTGAGCTTCGGAGGTCTTAAAGTAAGATATTATATTGCACCCATGGCTGATCATTACATGTACATAAAAAACTAGGTGACCAACATTCATTCACGGCCTCTTTCATTTGTCTCAGAAGTAGCTTAATTACGTTGTTTGTGTAGAGACCTGGGTTTGACCATTTCCTCTGAAAGTTCATGACTGATGCGCATGAAAGTTAATTAATCCAATTAAGTATATATTTAATAACAGTATGACCATAACCTTTAGTTAAGTAGAGGTTTGTCTGTTGAAAAATGGAATGACCGGGGCAACTCTGGGAGAATTATATAAATACCCTGTAGCAGCATTTTGGAAAGTAAGTTAAATATTTTGTTTACTCCAAAAAGAGGAGATTTGTACGATTAACCCCAAATTTGGCGTCCTAGAACCAGTTTCGGAGGTTAGAGTTCATAGTCGAGGGCACACGGGACAGTTCAAAGGTGGGACATAGCCACGCTATATAAGACACGAGATTGCCTTCATTCGGGCAGATTCTTACAGACTGGTCGGAGATTCTTACAGGTTGATAGATATTCATTCTAATTCATTTTGACGGCTAAGCTCGCACTTTTGAACGTTAGAACTGCTTACGAATTGTAACTTGTACATTTATTCCAAGTTGAATATTTACTCTGGTTTTTAACGGTGTATAGTTTTATTGTGAAATATAATTAGATAGTAGTTTAATAAAATACATATTAAAGACTATTCCTGAGTTAGATATTTTCACGTCGCTATATTACATTAAAACTTCTGGTGCCTGCAACCAGGATTAATCGACCCTATACTACACAACATGAAATCTACAATATATCATTAGAGCAACATGAAATCTACAAATATACATAAATTAGCTACCAAACAATATACCGTTCATGTACACATTGTACATTCAACTGGTACCATTAAGATCAGGTGAGTGCTGCAAGCCCATATGGTTCTTTTATTTTCTAAAGTTGAATCTTTAAAAAGAGATATATATGTGACTTTGCAGTTTATATATATTTATTTTTTTTTATTTGAAAAGGAAGGAAAAGAGGATGAGGCTGCAACTTATCCAATGCCATAATTTGTCAACATATATATTGCATGATCAAGAATGGTTTTGTTTTGACAGGAACGGAAACTATCGAGAGAACGTCATAAAAGCCTCTCCAAATCCTTACTTTTGGTTATGAAAAAATGGCGCCGAGTTAATGCCAACATGAACAAGATGCAAAGGTTCCTGAAGAACATGAAGAATAGTAAAGTCATCCGTCAGAAGCAGAGGAAAATTGTGAAACGTATCAACAAATTACAGACTTCTATAAAGCTTCTAAAGAAAAATATTGGCAAGATGGTATCCCCAATAGTAAGTTAAACTGAAGCTAGTGACACCCACCTTTAGGAAATACTTGTTTGGCTGTTGTTGCCTGTCCATTCCTGCATCACAACTGTGGAGGGGTTGTATGATATTACCCTTGTCTATCTGTCTGTTCCATGCTCTGTTTGTTGCACCTTGGATATATTCAATATCCCTATGCTCTTCAAAATTCACATTTTCTTGATTTGTTTTTAAGATTTTAGCTACTGGCCAATACGTCATGGTGTGTTGTCTGTCGTAGATTAACTTTTTTTGTTGTCAACACTCAAGTCTCAAGTGCCTTCATTTTGCATTTGATCTCTACTGAACTTGGTCAGGGTCGTCTTAGTATCAACGAAAGCTTGGATGAGTTCGAAACCACCAATATCGGATAATAAACAGTTATGGCCCTTGATTTAACAAAAAAGCTATATTTTGCCTTGTTAACATTCTAGCACTTCATTTTGAATTTTAACTTTTCCAACTCAGGATCTGTATAGCATTTAAAGCTTTAACAAGTTTGAAAGTCACCAATATCGAATATTAAAAAATAAGGTATGGCTCTTGAAAAAACTATACTGAACCGCACCAGCAGACAATACCTGTAATATCTCAATAATAAGTTAACAATCAATAAATCAAAACAAATTTCATTCTAAACGAGACAAATATCTTGTCAATAACAACTGTAAGCTTAAAAAATCATTCAAATCACCTATCTCAAACGGTACCAGTCGGCATAAAATATGTTCATACATTAAAGGTATTGTCTACTGGTGCGTTAGCTGTTTGGTTCAGTATATATTTTGCCATTTTAAGCAGTTTAATAACATACATTTCTAAAACATGATTCAATTTATTTACATTTTAATTATACACAGATTGCTAAAAATGGGCACGTGAAATTTCGCTTGACAAAAATTATTGGCGAGTTAGCAAAGATCAAGAACCTTCATAGAGGAGAAGCTGCTACTGTGAAAAACACAAAAAATCGTCTGTCATCCGTTCTGTGGGCATTGGCCAAGGTACATCGTCATGAGAAGCTGCTAAAACAGCAACTCAAGAATCAGCAATCAAAAACAATTGTGATCATTAAAAAAGTGAGGAAACTAGCATCACAGGTATGTACATGGTATTGTATGTTTAAATGGTGACATGGTGGCAACCTGATTGGAGGATTAATTCTAAAGATTTACTTGAATTAGTCTCTTTATATTAAAGAAACTCACCCACCAAAACAGTTCTTAAAAAAACAGTGATTGAATATGCGTAAATGAATTATGAGTTGGTAACTCTTTAATTCGACCCTCCAGTTTTGGAGTTTGGCCTGGCTGGTTAAATAGAGAATATTATGTCAGTGCCTTTTACTATCAAGTTTATTAGGCGAGGCTTAGAAAACAAAGAATGGCGAGGCTGTGCCGAGCCATTCTTCGTTTTTGTGCCGAGCCTAATAAACTTGATAGTAAAAGGCACTGACATAATATTCTATTTATCATGTAGATTATCCATATTTTCTGTATGAATTACTATTATTACCTATTTCTCAGAATGGTACGCTTATCGAGGACGTCACCATGTGTTGTTTTTTGTTTGTTGTATGACGTCAGGCAAAGTTACGTGCATGACGTCAGATAACGTTACGTACAATAAACGCCGAGGGATTCCGCATTGATTTGCTTTATTGGCCGGTGCCTAATTAAAGCAAAATTTAATAGGTCACCCCTTTATTAGGCAGAAAAGTGCATATCTGCATGATAAAGCCGTTTATAATGTGTATTCTCACAGTATGTAAGTTATATATATACCTCGTCGTCAGTAGGTTTAGAAATGGTGTACATGTTGTCAAATTTGCCTTTGTAAAACTTTTGCTTTATTTAAAAAACAAATATGTGCAAATATTTTGTTCATAATAATTATATTAAAATTTACAAAGAGAAAATGGATTGCATTTAGAAAATGTAGGATTTTGGTATTCTTTTCATTCTTTTTCATCATAATTTAGCTTTGAACAAGTTCAATACAAAGATTAACTACATAATATATAGAGAATCTTACATGGGTGCCTGTTCAATATTTAATTTATTAAACAAGTTGGATAAAATTATATGATGTGAGGCTGTGCCGAACAACAGTACTACCTCATCGATTTCTGTAATCCTTTATTTTAACAGTCACAGAAATTGTTGAGACAATTCCGATGTACTTCGAACTGACGGAAAAGACCAAACGATGATTCAGCCTTCATTTGCATATTTATTTCACTAACTATGATAAATATATCATGTTTTTTTAACACAACCACACTGCAAGTTATGTGATACATACAGATTATTTAACTGCTGGGATCGAATACAGGTAAATCCTTCTCAATTTGGTAGGCGGATTTTTCTTATCACGACACAGCGGATTTGAGTGAGTGGAGAAAAACCAACACACCTACCAGCGAGAGAAAGAGTTTTTTTTTATAATCGAACCCAGCAGTAAAATGATGTATTTATTACTGTTTAAATAAGATTTTAACTGAAGTATGTTGCTTTCTCAGCACATGTCATGTCGTCAATGTCAACAACAGTGTCACAGATATTTTGTGTTTGGAGTTAGGCATTAATATTTAGCGATTATGAATTATCTTTCACTGCATAATCCTGATCTTTCATCCGTAGAAATGTAATAAAATAAACCTCATGATACTGTGCTTTCTCAAAAATTTGCACATTCTGATTGAAAATTATTTTCTTCCGTATTTGCCGCCCGTTTGATTCCTGGGCCAGAATTATAGGGCCACTGCTTATCCAGGCAGGTGTAAAATGCCCCCAAATTCATGTTTTTTATGCCATTTTTACCATGTTCATTAAAGGTCATGATCCCTGTATTGTTTCAGGTGCTATTTAAGTGGTAGCAGAAAATAAGAGTCATGTCTCCAGCAAAAAGATGGAGTGTTTACAATAGAATTTGCGACAACTCCGCAGTTGTGCAGGTGAGAAGGTTGTAAGCCCATTCTGCATATTTTTATCTCGATGTAAATGGAGAGTGGGCTGGCATGTTCATTCCTTTTGGCGCCATATAACCTTTTTTGTTGGTGCGCCGTAAAACCCTCAGCATTTTGTAATAAGTATCGACATGAGTATAGACAAGGAGATAAAAGTATCCGCTTTTTCCATTTATTAAATACAGATGATGACCTCAGTGTTGACAGAACTCGTGGTCCGACACGTATACATAATCTTTATCAATAAAATACGTTAAAGTCTGTCCTTATAAATACTTGAACAGATCAACTAGACCATGTGTAATGTGTAATTATATGGGAGTTCCCGATGCCCCTGATAGTTGGTTGCTTTATATTTCTGATATTTTTAAAAGCTAGTCAAAGCAGGACAAGCCACAAAGTTTGGACCTATCTTCATAAAACAACTCGGCAAACTGCAGCAACTTGGGAAGCGAATATCTTCCGATAAGTTCAAAACAAAAAAGACTCTAGGAAAAGTTAGAGGACATTTGTCGAGACTGGAAATCTTTGCCAAAGGACTGAAGAGGAAGATTGATCTCGTTGGAAAAGTTGTCGCACGTAACCTGAACATGAGGATTAGCAGACTGGGAAAGCAAATGGTAAGAATCATGGATGCACACATACCTTCAGTGCTTCTGTGAGAGCAGGGCTCCGTTAGATATCTAGTGTATACAACTACATGTAGTCGCTAGTTTCTTATCCAATTAAGTGCCTCCGTGGCGGGGATAGTAAAGATGCTGCGTCTAAAACTTTTTCGCCTCTCAATGCTGTGGGTTTGAATCTCATTGGGAGCTCAACATGTCAAGTGAGAAACTGTTGATTCTTACAAATGGTGGGAAATGTACAATACTTGTTCAACCCAGGAAAAATGGAATAATCTGCCTCAAATTGACTCATATATGGCCTAACATGCGCTAAAATGAAGTAAAACCCCAATCAAACAAACTGTTCTGATTGTTTTGAAACAAGGAAAGCATATTTATCTTGATGTGATCATATAATCATATTGTTATTTTTTCTGGTTATTTTTGGGGTTGTGCCCTTACTGGTCATCATATTTTTGTTAATAAAAGCAAATTTGAAGAAGTCCTTTAAGGAACACTTGGCAATCTTGAGTTTTATTCGAAGGCCAGCAGAGCTTATGCGATGACGAGTTGTCCGTCGTCCGTTAACTTTTGCCATGTGAACACTCCAGGGCCTTCATTATTAATCGGATCTTTACGAAACTTTGACAGTATCTTTATATCAATGAAAGCTCGGGCAAGTTTGTAAACCAGCCAGATTGGAATTTCACCGGAGTTATGGCCCTTGATTTGCTGAAAAATGCCATATTAAGCCTTGTGAACACTCTAGCACCTTCATTTACAATCTTGCACAGATTGTTAATATCAATGAAATCTCAGACAAGTTTGAAAACCAGCTAGATCGGACCATTAACAGCGGAGTTATGGCCCTTGATTTAGTTAAAAATGCTATATTTTGCCTCATTAAGACGATAGAGGTTACATCTTTCATCCGATTTTTACCAGATTGTTTATATAAATGATAGCTCAGACAAGTTCGAAAACCAGCCACATTGAACCAGTAATAGAGGAGTTCTGACCCTTGATTTAGTTCAAAATGCTATATTTGCCTTGTTAAGATGACAGGGCCTTCATTTTTCATGCGATCTTTCGAAAATTTGTTTATATCAATGACAGCTCAGACAAGTTCGAAAACCAGCCAGATTGGACCAGTAACAGTTGAGTTGTTGCCCTTGATTTAGTTAAAGCTCGGACAAGGTCGAAAACCATCCAGATTGGACCATATACATCGGAGTCATGGCCCTTGATTTTCTGAAATATGATATATCTTGGCCTCATTAAGACGAAAGGGCCTTCATTTGACCGGATTTCATTGAAACTTTGCAGGGATGATCAGTACCGAGCCTAGTTGTACATAGTCACCATGTTCCAGGTTGGATGATTTTGATGGAGTTATAGCCCTTTAAAGGTTTTAACACACAAACTTTGTTCTGACTAGTTCTCCTGAACCCCTGGCCAGATTAAACAAAACTTTTTAGGGATGATCAATTCCATGTTTAGTTGTGCAAATCATCGCCGTGTTCTGGTTGAATGATTTTTGGAAGAGTTATGGCCCTTTAAAGGTTTTAATACACAAACTTTTTTCTGACTAGTTCTCCTGAACCCCTGGCCGGATTTATAAGAAACGTTTTAGGGATGATCAATTCCATGTCTAGATTTTTGACCGAGTTATGGCCCTTTAAATGTTTTAATACACAAACTTTGTCAAGATTAGTCTCTTCTGAACTATTTGTCAGATTTCAGCGAATCTTGGCGGGGATGATCGGTACTAAGCCTAGTTCCACCTGTCATTGCCATGTTCTGGTTGAATGAATTTTAGCAGAGTTATGAGCCCTTAAAGGTTTTAATACACTAACTTTATCTAGACTAGTTCTCCTGAACCTCTGGCTGGATTTCAACGAAACTTTGCAGGGGTAATCAGTACCAAGCCTAGTTGCCTATATTATCACCATGTTCCAGTTGAATAATTTTTGAAAGACTTATGGCCCCTTATACATAAACTTTATCTTGAGCCAGTAGAGCATTCATAGGCCCTCTTGGGTCTCTTGTTTAAATATATTATTGGTGTAATAATGTAAAAAGTTAGTGATATGTAAAAACAATTTGCTTTGAACTATTTGAACAATTAATATTAATGATTGAACAAATGCAAGTGAAGAGAAAAACTAACAGGATGCCGTGAGTTGTTAAAAAATCAAGATTGCCATGTGTCCCTTTAATTGACAGTGATGCAGTGTATGACATGTTTTGTGTTTTGCTTTTAAGCTATAGTCACTTACTACATAACTGTATCACCCGTTATTGATCATTCAATATTTAAAGCCTTTTCTTTGAATAATGTCTCACAATTTTATGGTTTATCCCACATTGCTTATATCGTTGAAATTAATATAAAAAATAAGCTTAATTTTTTAAAAACTCGCAGCATCCTGTTAGTTTTTCTACATAAGATGCATTTACTCAATCATTAATATTAATAGTAAGAACAGTATAAAGCCTATTGTTTTTGCATATTACTAACTGTCGATTATATGGTGCACCAATAATATATTTAAGCCTATGGTAGATTATGAAGAGAAAATGAAAAACTTTATTTAATTGTATGTAAGCAGGTTTAAAGTCAGTATGATACTGGATTAATAAATCGAGATGTAAATTTTTATGCTTGATAAAAACTTCAAGATTGCCATGTGTCCCTTTAAATATTAATGTCATTTTTAATTCTTTAGGATAATCTGAGATTGATGTTGAAGAAAAAAGATGTGAAGGGCAGTGAAAGGCGGCTGCACCTTCAGCTGCACAGGATGAAACAGTTAACAGGAAAGTTTATCAAAATGACCAGGGTCATGTATAGAAAAACTACCAGGGTAAGAGAAAGCTTGAGGCCAAAGGGAGCACTACATATGATTTTGGTTTTCAGTAAAAACAGAACGGGGTATTTGGATATTTAGCATGTAATTGAAACCACACCACACTTATTGTTCTATTTGGCCTGATTATATAAAAATAAGTGAATTGCCAGTTATTTTAACTTTTAATCAATGATTTATTGTTTGGGGCGCTTGTTTCAGCCAAAGTTTTAATTTAAACTAGATAAGTTGTATATCAGTAAAACAGTCATTTTTAGTGGTAAAGGAAAAAAAAAAAACTTTTCAAAAGCAGTTAAGAAATAAAAATGTCATGTGTGAAAGTTGATTTTGTTAGGGAATTTTCAATGCAAAATTATGCTCCATCAGAAAGTAGGAAAAAAACACCCAAAAAACTAAGGTATTTTTATTTAAGATGCTGTATCCAGTCATAAATAATTTATGTACTATGTATTATTAAATCTACTTATGTTATTGCTGAAAAACATTGGTTGAAAAAAGAGCCCCAAACAATTGGATGTAATTGAGCCTTGGTATTTGGAAAAAACAAAACATATTTGGTCATAAACATTCCTAATCCTTGAACTGCTTTGAGTGGAAAATGTAATGTTGGTATTACAAATCATTGATCATCTAAATAAATACCATCTTATTTTAAAACAGACTAAAGGCCAGGTAAACTAATGCGATGGTGAGTTTTCTGTTTGTCTGTCATTCATCTATCCGTTAGCTAATTTTTGCGAAAATGATTTCTGATTTTCAAAATGTTTGACATGAAGGTTTGCTTGCATAAGATCTCTGTTGACCTTGACATTGAGCCATCTTGACCTGCCTGATTTACAGAGTTACTACCCTTGATTATCGAACAATAGTAGATGTTTTGAACATGATTACTTTAGTACATGGTTTTGGATTTTCCCCCAGATCACGAACAATGAGCAGAATCTATATCTGTGGAAAAAGAAAAGTACTGTTGTTTCCTTATCCTGCTTTGCAGATTATAATGGTGCTAGATTGATGTACATGTAAATGATAGGATGAATGCATACACTTCCCATCAATTGTTGCACATAAGAGAGCCATATTAGCAAGTAGAGCAACCTCAGTCTCTCTGACCTCTTGTTCTTGATTTTGCGGTTTCCAGTAATATCAATTGTGTCAGTTGGGGAATCAGTGTTTCACAAATCAAAATGTGTGACACACACTAAAACCAGGTGGGTAACCTCAAGCTTGCTATTTTATTACAAAAGATATACCCTGTGTGCATTTATAGGCATCATAACGTACATTAACCTGTTTTTACCACTCAGTCTCATGTAACAACCTTAAAAAACATATTTGATTAAATTCCTTATTTCCCCCTAATAGTTACACCTAAAAGAAAAAAGTTACTTAAAATTCAATATATTTTCGATATTTTATCCAAAAATTAAAAAAAAAAATCGAAATTCAATAAAAATAAAAGTTTTCTTTTTATAAGAGCGCCATCTCGGCATATTGTATATCACCCTGGAGCTACTGTTAGGGGAAATACAGTAACAATAACTATACTTGTGTATCACCCGGGAGCTACTATTAGGGGAAATACAGTAACAATAACTATACTTGTGTATCGCCCTGGAGCTACAGGGGAAATACAGTAACAATAACTATACTTGTGTATCAACCGGGAGCTACTATTAGGGGAAATACAGTAACAATAACTATACTTGTGTATCGCCCGGGAGCTACTATTAGGGGGATATACAGTAACAATAACTATACTTGTGTATCAACCGGGAGCTACTATTAGGGGAAATACAGTAACAATAACTATACTTGTGTATCGCCCTGGAGCTACAGGGGAAATACAGTAACAATAACTATACTTGTGTATCGCCTGGGAGATACAGGGGAAATACAGTAACAATAACTATACTTGTGTATCTCCCGGGAGCTACTATTAGGGGAAATACAGTAACAATAACTATACTTGTGTATCGCCCGGGAGCTACTATAAGGGGATATACAGTAACAATAACTATACTTGTGTATCGCCCGGGAACTACTATTAGAGGAAATACAGTAACAATAACTATACTTGTGTATCGCCCCGGAGCTACTATTAGGGAAAATACAGTAACAATAACTATACTTGTGTATCGCCTGGGAGCTACAGGGGAAATACAGTAACAATAACTATACTTGTGTATCGCCCGGGAGCTACAGGGGAAATACAGTAACAATAACTATACTTGTGTATCGCCCGGGAGCTACAGGGGAAATACAGTAACAATAACTATACTTGTGTATCGCCCGGGAGCTACAGGGGAAATACGGTAACAATAACTATACTTGTGTATCACCCGGGAGCTACTATTTGGGGAAATACAGTAACAATGACTATACTTGTGTATTGCCCGGGAGCTACAGGGGAAATACGGTAACAATAACTATACTTGTGTATCGCCTGGGAGCTACAGGGGAAATACGGTAACAATAACTATACTTGTTTATCGCCTGGGAGCTACAGGGGAAATACGGTAACGATAAATATACTTGTGTATCGCCTGGGGGCTACAGGGAAAATACAGTAACAATAACTATACTTGTGTATCGCCTGGGAGCTACAGGGGAAATACAGTAACAATAACTATACTTATGTATCACCTGGGAGCTACAGGGGAAATACGGTAACAATAACTATACTTGTGTATCACCCGGGAGCTACTATTTGGGGAAATACAGTAACAATGACTATACTTGTGTATCGCCCTGGAGCTACAGGGGAAATACAGTAACAATAACTATACTTGTGTATCAACCGGGAGCTACTATTAGGGGAAATACAGTAACAATAACTATACTTGTGTATCGCCCGGGAGCTACTATTAGGGGGATATACAGTAACAATAACTATACTTGTGTATCAACCGGGAGCTACTATTAGGGGAAATACAGTAACAATAACTATACTTGTGTATCGCCCTGGAGCTACAGGGGAAATACAGTAACAATAACTATACTTGTGTATCGCCTGGGAGATACAGGGGAAATACAGTAACAATAACTATACTTGTGTATCTCCCGGGAGCTACTATTAGGGGAAATACAGTAACAATAACTATACTTGTGTATCGCCCGGGAGCTACTATAAGGGGATATACAGTAACAATAACTATACTTGTGTATCGCCCGGGAACTACTATTAGAGGAAATACAGTAACAATAACTATACTTGTGTATCGCCCCGGAGCTACTATTAGGGAAAATACAGTAACAATAACTATACTTGTGTATCGCCTGGGAGCTACAGGGGAAATACAGTAACAATAACTATACTTGTGTATCGCCCGGGAGCTACAGGGGAAATACAGTAACAATAACTATACTTGTGTATCGCCCGGGAGCTACAGGGGAAATACAGTAACAATAACTATACTTGTGTATCGCCCGGGAGCTACAGGGGAAATACGGTAACAATAACTATACTTGTGTATCACCCGGGAGCTACTATTTGGGGAAATACAGTAACAATGACTATACTTGTGTATTGCCCGGGAGCTACAGGGGAAATACGGTAACAATAACTATACTTGTGTATCGCCTGGGAGCTACAGGGGAAATACGGTAACAATAACTATACTTGTTTATCGCCTGGGAGCTACAGGGGAAATACGGTAACGATAAATATACTTGTGTATCGCCTGGGGGCTACAGGGAAAATACAGTAACAATAACTATACTTGTGTATCGCCTGGGAGCTACAGGGGAAATACAGTAACAATAACTATACTTATGTATCACCTGGGAGCTACAGGGGAAATACGGTAACAATAACTATACTTGTGTATCACCCGGGAGCTACTATTTGGGGAAATACAGTAACAATGACTATACTTGTGTATTGCCCGGTAGCTACGGGGGAAATACGGTAACAATAACTATACTTGTGAAGCATAATATCATAATATGTTGTGATGTCTTTTATGATTATAGGAACATCTAAAGGAAGAAATGTCTATAAAAAATATTAAAAAAGAAATGAAAAGAATGAGAAATCTCAATCAGCACTTTAAAAAGCAAGTCTCAAAAAATAGTCGGAGAAAATCGGTACTTAAAAAGATCACCAATAAAATCAGGAAAATTGAAAACAGTATAAAGATAAATCAAGTGAGACAGCAAAGCAGAAGACTTGCAAAAAGGAGGAGGAAAAAGAAGATTCAAATGAGTATGAAATTAAAGCAAAGAAGTAGACTTAAACAAAGGAGAAAGAAAAGGAAGTTGCAAATGAGACAGAAAATCAAGCTCAGAAAGCAAAACAAAAGATTTGAACAAAACTTAAGAAACGTATTTAGAAAACAACTGAAAATAATCCAAAATCAGATTAAACATTTAAGAAAGCAGCTATCCAAAAAAGGTCAGGGAAAGGCGCTTCTTACAAAGATAAACAAAAATATCAAGAAGATTGAAAACAGTATAAAGAAGATGCAAATGAAACAAAAAAAGCAGCTCATACAGCTAAACAAAAGACTGACAAAGAGCAAGAGGATTAAGAAGATGAAAATGAGTAAGAAATTAAAGCTAAGAAAACAAACAAGACGTAAAGAAAGGAAAAGGAAAATGAGGTTGAAAATGAAGCTCAGAAAGCAAAGCAAAAGATTTGAACAAAACTTAAGAAACGTATTTAGAAAACAACTGAAAATAATGCAAAATCAGATTAAACATTTAAGAAAGCAGCTGTCCAAAAAAGGTCAGGGAAAGGCGCTTCTTACAAAGATAAACAAAAAAATCAAGAAAATTGAAAACAGTATAAGGAAGATGCAAATGAAACAAAAAAAGCAGCTCATACAGCTAAACAAAAGACTGACAAAGAGCAGGAGGATTAAGAAGATGAAAATGAGTAAGAAATTAAAGCTAAGAAAACAAACAAGACGTAAAGAAAGGAAAAGGAAAAGGAAAATGAGGTTGAAAATGAAGCGCAGAAAGCAAAGCAAAAGGCTTAATGAAAAGTCTAGGAACATATTTAGAAAACAAATGAAAACAATGCAAAATCAGATGCAACATTTAAGAAAGCAGCTGTCAAAAACAGGTCAAGGAAAGAAGTTTCTTAAAAAGATAAAGAAAAAAATCAAGAAAATTGAAAACAGTGTTAAGAATATGCAAATGAAACAAACAATAAGGCTTAGAAAGCAAAACAAAGGACCTGATAAAAAAATAGGAAATATCTTCAGAAAACAAATGAACGTAATGCGAAATCAAATTAAACATTTAAAAAAGCAGCTATCAAAAAACAATCAAGGAAAGAACTTTCTTAAGAAGATCAACAAAAAAATCAAGAACATTGAAAACAGTATAAAGAAGATGCATATAAGGCAGAAAATACAGCTCATACAGCAAAACAGACTTGCAAAAAGCAGAAGGAAAAAGAAGATGCAAATGAGTAGGAAATTAGAGCTTAAAAAACAAAAAAGGAGACAGAAAGAAAGGAGAAGGAAAACAAAGCTGCAAATTAAGCTCAGAAAGAAAAACAAAAGACTTAAACAAAAGACCAGGAACGTATTTAGAAAGCAAAGGAAAATAATGCAAAATCAGATACACCATTTAAGAAAGCAATTTTCAAAAACAGGTCAAGGAAAGAAGTTTCTTAAAAAGATAAACACAAAAATCAAGAAAATTGAAAACAATGTAAAGAAGATGGAAATGAAACACAAAATGAGACTTAAAAAGCAATACAAAAAACTTAAAAAATCAGGAAATATGTACAGAAAGCAGATAAAAGTAATGCAAAATCAGATTCAAGGTTTAAGAAAGCAGCTGTCAAAAAAAGGCCAGGGAAAGAAGTTTCTTAAGAAGATACAAAAACAAATTGAGAATTTGCAAAATAACATAAGGAAAATGCAAATGAGACAGAAAAAATTGCTCATACAGCTAAACAGAAGACTTTCAAAAAGCAAAAGGAAGAAGAAGTTGCAAATCAGTAAAAATGTAAAGCTAAGAAAGCAAACAAGACATAAAGAAAGGAAAAGGAAAATGAGGTTGCAAATGAAACTCAGAAAGCAAAACAAAAAAATTAAACAGATGTCAAAAAAACAATTTAGAAAACAAATGAAAACAATGCAAAATCAGATTCAACATTTAAGAAAGCAGCTATTGAAAAAAGGCCAAGGAAAGAAGTTTCCTAAAAAGATAAATAAAAAAATCAAGAAAATTGAAAACAATATAAAGAAGATGCAAGTGAGCTACCAAAAAAGGCACAACAGAAAGCAAAACAGAGTTAAACAAAAGTCAAGGAATATGTTTAAAAAGCAAATAAAAAGAAAGCAAAATCAGATTAAACTTTTAAGGAAGCAGCTATCAAAAAAAGGTCAAAGAAAGACAATTCGTAATAAGATAAAGAGCAAAATCAAGAACATTATTGATAAAATAATAAAGATAAAAATGAGAAAGGGAAAAATGGAGCTCAGAAAGCAAACAAGACATAAAGAAAGGAGAAGGAAAATGAGGTTTCAAATGAAACTCAGAAAGCAAAACAAAAAAATTAAACAGATGTCAAAAAAACAATTTAGAAAACAAATGAAAACAATGCAAAATCAGATTCAACATTTAAGAAAGCAGCTATTGAAAAAAGGTCAAGGAAAGAAGTTTCCTAAAAAGATAAATAAAAAAATCAAGAAAATTGAAAACAATATAAAGAAGATGCAAGTGAGCTACCAAAAAAGGCACAACAGAAAGCAAAACAGAGTTAAACAAAAGTCAAGGAATATGTTTAAAAAACAAATAAAAAGAAAGCAAAATCAGATTAAACTTTTAAGGAAGCAGCTATCAAAAAAAGGTCAAAGAAAGACAATTCGTAATAAGATAAAGAGCAAAATCAAGAACATTAATGATGAAATAATAAAGATAAAAATGAGACCGGGAAAAATGGAGCTCAGAAAGCAAACAAGACATAAAGAAAGGAGAAGGAAAATGAGGTTGCAAATGAAACTCAGAAAGCAAAACAGAGTTAAACAAAAGTCAAGGAATATGTTTAAAAAACGAATAAAAAGAAAGCAAAATCAGATTAAACTTTTAAGGAAGCAGCTATCAAAAAAAGGTCAAAGAAAGACAATTCGTAATAAGATAAAGAGCAAAATCAAGAACATTAATGATGAAATAATAAAGATAAAAATGAGACGGGGAAAAATGGAGCTCAGAAAGCAAACAAGACATAAAGAAAGGAGAAGGAAAATGAGGTTGCAAATGAAACTCAGAAAGCAAAACAGAGTTAAACAAAAGTCAAGGAATATGTTTAAAAAACAAATAAAAAGAAAGCAAAATCAGATTAAACTTTTAAGGAAGCAGCTATCAAAAAAAGGTCAAAGAAAGACAATTCGTAATAAGATAAAGAGCAAAATCAAGAACATTAATGATAAAATAATAAAGATAAAAATGAGAAAGGGAAAAATGGAGCTCAGAAAGCAAACAAGACATAAAGAAAGGAGAAGGAAAATGAGGTTTCAAATAAAACTCAGAAAGCAAAACAAAAAAATTAAACAGATGTCAAAAAAACAATTTAGAAAACAAATGAAAACAATGCAAAATCAGATTCAACATTTAAGAAAGCAGCTATTGAAAAAAGGTCAAGGAAAGAAGTTTCCTAAAAAGATAAATAAAAAAATCAAGAAAATTGAAAACAATATAAAGAAGATGCAAGTGAGCTACCAAAAAAGGCACAACAGAAAGCAAAACAGAGTTAAACAAAAGTCAAGGAATATGTTTAAAAAACAAATAAAAAGAAAGCAAAATCAGATTAAACTTTTAAGGAAGCAGCTATCAAAAAAAGGTCAAAGAAAGACAATTCGTAATAAGATAAAGAGCAAAATCAAGAACATTAATGATGAAATAATAAAGATAAAAATGAGACAGGGAAAAATGGAGCTCAGAAAGCAAACAAGACATAAAGAAAGGAGAAGGAAAATGAGGTTGCAAATAAAACTCAGAAAGCAAAACAGAGTTAAACAAAAGTCAAGGAATATGTTTAAAAAACAAATAAAAAGAAAGCAAAATCAGATTAAACTTTTAAGGAAGCAGCTATCAAAAAAGGGTCAAAGAAAGACAATTCGTAATAAGATAAAGAGCAAAATCAAGAACACTAACGATGAAATAATAAAGATAAAAATGAGATGGGGAAAAATGGAGCTCAGAAAGCAAACAAGACATAAAGAAAGGAGAAGGAAAATGAGGTTGCAAATGAAACTCAGAAAGCAAAACAGAGTTAAACAAAAGTCAAGGAATATGTTTAAAAAACAAATAAAAAGAAAGCAAAATCAGATTAAACTTTTAAGGAAGCAGCTATCAAAAAAAGGTCAAAGAAAGACAATTCGTAATAAGATAAAGAGCAAAATAAAGAACATTAATGATGAAATAATAAAGGTAAAAATGAGACAGGGAAAAATGGAGCTCAGAAAGCAAACAAGACATAAAGAAAGGAGAATGAAAATGAGGTTGCAAATGAAACTCAGAAAGCAAAACAGAGTTAAACAAAAGTCAAGGAATATGTTTAAAAAACAAATAAAAAGAAAGCAAAATCAGATTAAACTTTTAAGGAAGCAGCTTTCAAAAAAGGGTCAAAGAAAGACAATTCGTAATAAGATAAAGAGCAAAATCAAGAACATTAACGATGAAATAATAAAGATAAAAATGAGATGGGGAAAAATGGAGCTCAGAAAGCAAACAAGACATAAAGAAAGGAGAAGGAAAATGAGGTTGCAAATGAAACTCAGAAAGCAAAACAGAGTTAAACAAAAGTCAAGGAATATGTTTAAAAAACAAATAAAAAGAAAGCAAAATCAGATTAAACTTTTAAGGAAGCAGCTATCAAAAAAAGGTCAAAGAAAGACAATTCGTAATAAGATAAAGAGCAAAATCAAGAACATTAATGATGAAATAATAAAGATAAAAATGAGACGGGGAAAAATGGAGCTCAGAAAGCAAACAAGACATAAAGAAAGGAGAAGGAAAATGAGGTTGCAAATAAAACTCAGAAAGCAAAACAGAGTTAAACAAAAGTCAAGGAATATGTTTAAAAAACAAATAAAAAGAAAGCAAAATCAGATTAAACTTTTAAGGAAGCAGCTATCAAAAAAGGGTCAAAGAAAGACAATTCGTAATAAGATAAAGAGCAAAATCAAGAACACTAACGATGAAATAATAAAGATAAAAATGAGATGGGGAAAAATGGAGCTCAGAAAGCAAACAAGACATAAAGAAAGGAGAAGGAAAATGAGGTTGCAAATGAAACTCAGAAAGCAAAACAGAGTTAAACAAAAGTCAAGGAATATGTTTAAAAAACAAATAAAAAGAAAGCAAAATCAGATTAAACTTTTAAGGAAGCAGCTATCAAAAAAAGGTCAAAGAAAGACAATTCGTAATAAGATAAAGAGCAAAATAAAGAACATTAATGATGAAATAATAAAGGTAAAAATGAGACAGGGAAAAATGGAGCTCAGAAAGCAAACAAGACATAAAGAAAGGAGAATGAAAATGAGGTTGCAAATGAAACTCAGAAAGCAAAACAGAGTTAAACAAAAGTCAAGGAATATGTTTAAAAAACAAATAAAAAGAAAGCAAAATCAGATTAAACTTTTAAGGAAGCAGCTATCAAAAAAGGGTCAAAGAAAGACAATTCGTAATAAGATAAAGAGCAAAATCAAGAACATTAACGATGAAATAATAAAGATAAAAATGAGATGGGGAAAAATGGAGCTCAGAAAGCAAACAAGACATAAAGAAAGGAGAAGGAAAATGAGGTTGCAAATGAAACTCAGAAAGCAAAACAGAGTTAAACAAAAGTCAAGGAATATGTTTAAAAAACAAATAAAAAGAAAGCAAAATCAGATTAAACTTTTAAGGAAGCAGCTATCAAAAAAAGGTCAAAGAAAGACAATTCGTAATAAGATAAAGAGCAAAATCAAGAACATTAATGATGAAATAATAAAGATAAAAATGAGACAGGGAAAAATGGAGCTCAGAAAGCAAACAAGACATAAAGAAAGGAGAAGGAAAATGAGGTTGCAAATGAAACTCAGAAAGCAAAACAGAGTTAAACAAAAGTCAAGGAATATGTTTAAAAACCAAATAAAAAGAAAGCAAAATCAGATTAAACTTTTAAGGAAGCAGCTATCAAAAAAAGGTCAAAGAAAGACCATTCGTAATAAGATAAAGAGCAAAATCAAGAACATTAATGATGAAATAATAAAGATAAAAATGAGACGGGGAAAAATTGAGCTCAGAAAGCAAACAAGACATAAAGAAAGGAGAAGGAAAATGAGGTTGCAAATGAAACTCAGAAAGCAAAACAGAGTTAAACAAAAGTCAAGGAATATGTTTAAAAAACAAATAAAAAGAAAGCAAAATCAGATTAAACTTTTAAGGAAGCAGCTATCAAAAAAAGGTCAAAGAAAGACAATTCGTAATAAGATAAAGAGCAAAATCAAGAACATTAATGATGAAATAATAAAGATAATAATGAGACGGGGAAAAATTGAGCTCAGAAAGCAAACAAGACATAAAGAAAGGAGAATGAAAATGAGGCTGCAAATGAAACTCAGAAAGCAAAACAGAGTTAAACAAAAGTCAAGGAATATGTTTAAAAAACAAATAAAAAGAAAGCAAAATCAGATTAAACTTTTAAGGAAGCAGCTATCAAAAAAAGGTCAAAGAAAGACAATTCGTAATAAGATAAAGAGCAAAATCAAGAACATTAATGATGAAATAATAAAGATAAAAATGAGATGGGGAAAAATGGAGCTCAGAAAGCAAACAAGACATAAAGAAAGGAGAAGGAAAATGAGGTTGCAAATGAAACTCAGAAAGCAAAACAGAGTTAAACAAAAGTCAAGGAATATGTTTAAAAAACAAATAAAAAGAAAGCAAAATCAGATTAAACTTTTAAGGAAGCAGCTATCAAAAAAAGGTCAAAGAAAGACAATTCGTAATAAGATAAAGAGCAAAATCAAGAACATTAATGATGAAATAATAAAGATAAAAATGAGATGGGGAAAAATGGAGCTCAGAAAGCAAACAAGACATAAAGAAAGGAGAAGGAAAATGAGGGTGCAAATGAAACTCAGAAAGCAAAACAGAGTTAAACAAAAGTCAAGGAATATGTTTAAAAAACAAATAAAAAGAAAGCAAAATCAGATTAAACTTTTAAGGAAGCAGCTATCAAAAAAAGGTCAAAGAAAGACAATTCGTAATAAGATAAAGAGCAAAATCAAGAACATTAATGATGAAATAATAAAGATAAAAATGAGACGGGGAAAAATGGAGCTCAGAAAGCAAACAAGACATAAAGAAAGGAGAAGGAAAATGAGGTTGCAAATAAAACTCAGAAAGCAAAACAGAGTTAAACAAAAGTCAAGGAATATGTTTAAAAACGAAATAAAAAGAAAGCAAAATCAGATTAAACTTTTAAGGAAGCAGCTATCAAAAAAGGGTCAAAGAAAGACAATTCGTAATAAGATAAAGAGCAAAATCAAGAACATTAACGATGAAATAATAAAGATAAAAAAGAGACGGGGAAAAATGGAGCTCAGAAAGCAAACAAGACATAAAGAAAGGAGAAGGAAAATGAGGTTGCAAATGAAACTCAGAAAGCAAAACAGAGTTAAACAAAAGTCAAGGAATATGTTTAAAAACCAAATAAAAAGAAAGCAAAATCAGATTAAACTTTTAAGGAAGCAGCTATCAAAAAAGGGTCAAAGAAAGACAATTCGTAATAAGATAAAGAGCAAAATCAAGAATATTAACGATGAAATAATAAAGATAAAAATGAGATGGGGAAAAATGGATCTCAGAAGAAAGCAAAATCAGATTAAACTTTTAAGGAAGCAGCTATCAAAAAAAGGTCAAAGAAAGACAATTCGTAATAAGATAAAGAGCAAAATCAAGAACATTAATGATGAAATAATAAAGATAAAAATGAGACAGGGAAAAATGGAGCTCAGAAAGCAAACAAGACATAAAGAAAGGAGAAGGAAAATGAGGTTGCAAATGAAACTCAGAAAGCAAAACAGAGTTAAACAAAAGTCAAGGAATATGTTTAAAAAACAAATAAAAAGAAAGCAAAATCAGATTAAACTTTTAAGGGAGCAGCTATCAAAAAAAGGTCAAAGAAAGACAATTCGTAATAAGATAAAGAGCAAAATCAAGAACATTAATGATGAAATAATAAAGATAAAAATGAGACAGGGAAAAATGGAGCTCAGAAAGCAAACAAGACATAAAGAAAGAAGAAGGAAAATGAGGTTGCAAATGAAACTCAGAAAGCAAAACAGAGTTAAACAAAAGTCAAAGAATATGTTTAAAAAACAAATAAAAAGAAAGCAAAATCAGATTAAACTTTTAAGGAAGCAGCTATCAAAAAAGGGTCAAAGAAAGACAATTCGTAATAAGATAAAGAGCAAAATCAAGAACATTAACGATGAAATAATAAAGATAAAAATGAGATGGGGAAAAATGGAGCTCAGAAAGCAAACAAGACATAAAGAAAGGAGAAGGAAAATGAGGTTGCAAATGAAACTCAGAAAGCAAAACAGAGTTAAACAAAAGTCAAGGAATATGTTTAAAAAACAAATAAAAAGAAAGCAAAATCAGATTAAACTTTTAAGGAAGCAGCTATCAAAAAAGGGTCAAAGAAAGACAATTCGTAATAAGATAAAGAGCAAAATCAAGAACATTAACGATGAAATAATAAAGATAAAAATGAGATGGGGAAAAATGGAGCTCAGAAAGCAAACAAGACATAAAGAAAGGAGAAGGAAAATGAGGTTGCAAATGAAACTCAGAAAGCAAAACAGAGTTAAACAAAAGTCAAGGAATATGTTTAAAAAACAAATAAAAAGAAAGCAAAATCAGATTAAACTTTTAAGGAAGCAGCTATCAAAAAAAGGTCAAAGAAAGACAATTCGTAATAAGATAAAGAGCAAAATCAAGAACATTAATGATAAAATAATAAAGATAAAAATGAGACAGGGAAAAATGGAGCTCAGAAAGCAAACAAGACATAAAGAAAGGAGAAGGAAAATGAGGTTGCAAATGAAACTCAGAAAGCAAAACAGAGTTAAACAAAAGTCAAGGAATATGTTTAAAAAACAAATAAAAAGAAAGCAAAATCAGATTAAACTTTTAAGGAAGCAGCTATCAAAAAAGGGTCAAAGAAAGACAATTCGTAATAAGATAAAGAGCAAAATCAAGAACATTAACGATGAAATAATAAAGATAAAAATGAGATGGGGAAAATTGGAGCTCAGAAAGCAAACAAGACATAAAGAAAGGAGAAGGAAAATGAGGTTGCAAATGAAACTCAGAAAGCAAAACAGAGTTAAACAAAAGTCAAGGAATATGTTTAAAAACCAAATAAAAAGAAAGCAAAATCAGATTAAACTTTTAAGGAAGCAGCTATCAAAAAAGGGTCAAAGAAAGACAATTCGTAATAAGATAAAGAGCAAAATCAAGAACATTAACGATGAAATAATAAAGATAAAAAAGAGATGGGGAAAAATGGAGCTCAGAAAGCAAACAAGACATAAAGAAAGGAGAAGGAAAATGAGGTTGCAAATGAAACTCAGAAAGCAAAACAGAGTTAAACAAAAGTCAAGGAATATGTTTAAAAAACAAATAAAAAGAAAGCAAAATAAGATTAAACTTTTAAGGAAGCAGCTATCAAAAAAGGGTCAAAGAAAGACAATTCGTAATAAGATAAAGAGCAAAATCAAGAACATTAACAATGAAATAATAAAGATAAAAATGAGATGGGGAAAAATGGAGCTCAGAAGAAAGCAAAATCAGATTAAACTTTTAAGGAAGCAGCTATCAAAAAAAGGTCAAAGAAAGACAATTCGTAATAAGATAAAGAGCAAAATCAAGAACATTAATGATGAAATAATAAAGATAAAAATGAGACAGGGAAAAATGGAGCTCAGAAAGCAAACAAGACATAAAGAAAGGAGAAGGAAAATGAGGTTGCAAATGAAACTCAGAAAGCAAAACAGATTTAAACAAAAGTCAAGGAATATGTTTAAAAAACAAATAAAAAGAAAGCAAAATCAGATTAAACTTTTAAGGGAGCAGCTATCAAAAAAAGGTCAAAGAAAGACAATTCGTAATAAGATAAAGAGCAAAATCAAGAACATTAATGATAAAATAATAAAGATAAAAATGAGACAGGGAAAAATGGAGCTCAAAAAGCAAACAAGACATAAAGAAAGGAGAAGGAAAATGAGGTTGCAAATGAAACTCAGAAAGCAAAACAGAGTTAAACAAAAGTCAAGGAATATTTTTAAAAAACAAATAAAAAGAAAGCAAAATCAGATTAAACTTTTAAGGAAGCAGCTATCAAAAAAGGGTCAAAGAAAGACAATTCGTAATAGGATAAAGAGCAAAATCAAGAACATTAACGATGAAATAATAAAGATAAAAAAGAGACGGGGAAAAATGGAGCTCAGAAAGCCAACAAGACATAAAGAAAGGAGAAGGAAAATGAGGTTGCAAATGAAACTCAGAAAGCAAAACAGAGTTAAACAAAAGTCAAGGAATATGTTTAAAAAACAAATAAAAAGAAAGCAAAATCAGATTAAACTTTTAAGGAAGCAGCTATCAAAAAAGGGTCAAAGAAAGACAATTCGTAATAAGATAAAGAGCAAAATCAAGAACATTAACGATGAAATAATAACGATAAAAATGAGATGGGGAAAAATGGAGCTCAGAAAGCAAACAAGACATAAAGAAAGGAGAAGGAAAGTGAGGTTGCAAATGAAACTCAGAAAGCAAAACAGAGTTAAACAAAAGTCAAGGAATATGTTTAAAAAACAAATAAAAAGAAAGCAAAATCAGATTAAACTTTTAAGGAAGCAGCTATCAAAAAAGGGTCAAAGAAAGACAATTCGTAATAAGATAAAGAGCAAAATCAAGAACATTAACGATGAAATAATAAAGATAAAAATGAGATGGGGAAAAATGGAGGTCAGAAAGCAAACAAGACATAAAGAAAGGAGAAGGAAAATGAGGTTGCAAATGAAACTCAGAAAGCAAAACAGAGTTAAACAAAAGTCAAGGAATATGTTTAAAAAACAAATAAAAAGAAAGCAAAATCAGATTAAACTTTTAAGGAAGCAGCTATCAAAAAAGGGTCAAAGAAAGACAATTCGTAATAAGATAAAGAGCAAAATCAAGAACATTAACGATGAAATAATAAAGATAAAAATGAGATGGGGAAAAATGGAGCTCAGAAAGTAAACAAGACATAAAGAAAGGAGAAGGAAAATGAGGTTGCAAATGAAACTCAGAAAGCAAAACAGAGTTAAACAAAAGTCAAGGAATATGTTTAAAAAACAAATAAAAAGAAAGCAAAATCAGATTAAACTTTTAAGGAAGCAGCTATCAAAAAAAGGTCAAAGAAAGACAATTCGTAATAAGATAAAGAGCAAAATCAAAAACATTAACGATGAAATAATAAAGATAAAAAAGAGACGGGGAAAAATGGAGCTCAGAAAGCAAACAAGACATAAAGAAAGGAGAAGGAAAATGAGGTTGCAAATGAAACTCAGAAAGCAAAACAGAGTTAAACAAAAGTCAAGGAATATGTTTAAAAAACAAATAAAAAGAAAGCAAAATCAGATTAAACTTTTAAGGAAGCAGCTATCAAAAAAGGGTCAAAGAAAGACAATTCGTAATAAGATAAATAGCAAAATCAAGAACATTAACGATGAAATAATAAAGATAAAAATGAGATGGGGAAAAATGGAGCTCAGAAGAAAGCAAAATTAGATTAAACTTTTAAGGAACCAGCTATCAAACAAAGGTCAAAGAAAGACAATTCGTAATAAGATAAAGAGCAAAATCAAGAACATTAATGATGAAATAATAAAGATAAAAATGAGACAGGGAAAAATGGAGCTCAGAAAGCAAACAAGACATAAAGAAAGGAGAAGGAAAATGAGGTTACAAATGAAACTCAGAAAGCAAAACAGAGTTAAACAAAAGTCAAGGAATATTTTTAAAAAACAAATAAAAAGAAAGCAAAATCAGATTAAACTTTTAAGGAAGCAGCTATCAAAAAAGGGTCAAAGAAAGACAATTCGTAATAAGATAAAGAGCAAAATCAAGAACATTAACGATGAAATAATAAAGATAAAAAAGAGACGGGGAAAAATGGAGCTCAGAAAGCAAACCAGACATAAAGAAAGGAGAAGGAAAATGAGGTTGCAAATGAAACTCAGAAAGCAAAACAGAGTTAAACAAAAGTCAAGGAATATGTTTAAAAACCAAATAAAAAGAAAGCAAAATCAGATTAAACTTTTAAGGAAGCAGCTATCAAAAAAAGGTCAAAGAAAGACAATTCGTAATAAGATAAAGAGCAAAATCAAGAACATTAATGATGAAATAATAAAGATAAAAATGAGACAGGGAAAAATGGAGCTCAGAAAGCAAACAAGACATAAAGAAAGAAGAAGGAAAATGAGGTTGCAAATGAAACTCAGAAAGCAAAACAGAGTTAAACAAAAGTCAAGGAATATGTTTAAAAAACAAATAAAAAGAAAGCAAAATCAGATTAAACTTTTAAGGAAGCAGCTATCAAAAAAAGGTCAAAGAAAGACAATTCGTAATACGATAAAGAGCAAAATCAAGAACATTAATGATGAAATAATAAAGATAAAAATGAGACAGGGAAAAATGGAGCTCAGAAAGCAAACAAGACATAAAGAAAGGAGAAGGAAAATGAGGTTGCAAATGAAACTCAGAAAGCAAAACAGAGTTAAACAAAAGTCAAGGAATATGTTTAAAAACCAAATAAAAAGAAAGCAAAATCAGATTAAACTTTTAAGGAAGCAGCTATCAAAAAAGGGTCAAAGAAAGACAATTCGTAATAAGATAAAGAGCAAAATCAAGAACATTAACGATGAAATAATAAAGATAAAAAAGAGATGGGGAAAAATGGAGCTCAGAAAGCAAACAAGACATAAAGAAAGGAGAAGGAAAATGAGGTTGCAAATGAAACTCAGAAAGCAAAACAGAGTTAAACAAAAGTCAAGGAATATGTTTAAAAAACAAATTAAAAGAAAGCAAAATCAGATTAAACTTTTAAGGAAGCAGCTATCAAAAAAGGGTCAAAGAAAGACAAATCGTAATTAGATAAAGAGCAAAATCAAGAACATTAACGATGAAATAATAAAGATAAAAATGAGATGGGGAAAAATGGAGTTCAGAAGAAAGCAAAATCAGATTAAACTTTTAAGGAAGCAGCTATCAAAAAAAGGTCAAAGAAAGACAATTCGTAATAAGATAAAGAGCAAAATCAAGAACATTAATGATGAAATAATAAAGATAAAAATGAGACTGGGAAAAATGGAGCTCAGAAAGCAAACAAGACATAAAGAAAGGAGAAGGAAAATGAGGTTGCAAATGAAACTCAGAAAGCAAAACAGAGTTAAACAAAAGTCAAGGAATATGTTTAAAAAACAAATAAAAATAAAGCAAAATCAGATTAAACTTTTAAGGAAGCAGCTATCAAAAAAAGGTCAAAGAAAGACAATTCGTAATACGATAAAGAGCAAAATCAAGAACATTAATGATGAAATAATAAAGATAAAAATGAGACAGGGAAAAATGGAGCTCAGAAAGCAAACAAGACATAAAGAAAGGAGAAGGAAAATGAGGTTGCAAATGAAACTCAGAAAGCAAAACAGAGTTAAACAAAAGTCAAGGAATATGTTTAAAAAACAAATAAAAAGAAAGCAAAATCAGATTAAACTTTTAAGGAAGCAGCTATCAAAAAAAGGTCAAAGAAAGACAATTCGTAATAAGATAAAGAGCAAAATCAAGAAAAATTAAACAGATGTCAAAAAAACAATTTAGAAAACAAATGAAAACAATGCAAAATCAGATTCAACATTTAAGAAAGCAGCTATTGAAAAAAGGTCAAGGAAAGAAGTTTCCTAAAAAGATAAATAAAAAAATCAAGAAAATTGAAAACAACATAAAGAAGATGCAAGTGAGCTACCAAAAAAGGCACAACAGAAAGCAAAACAGAGTTAAACAAAAGTCAAGGAATATGTTTAAAAAACAAATAAAAAGAAAGCAAAATCAGATTAAACTTTTAAGGAAGCAGCTATCAAAAAAGGGTCAAAGAAAGACAATTCGTAATAAGATAAAGAGCAAAATCAAGAACATTAACGATGAAATAATAACGATAAAAATGAGATGGGGAAAAATGGAGCTCAGAAAGCAAACAAGACATAAAGAAAGGAGAAGGAAAGTGAGGTTGCAAATGAAACT
This sequence comes from Cyrtodaria siliqua, assembly GCA_037043455.1. NCBI lineage: Eukaryota > Metazoa > Mollusca > Bivalvia > Adapedonta > Hiatellidae > Cyrtodaria > Cyrtodaria siliqua. The sequence continues at coordinate 99,528 of JAWPHD010002486.1, forward strand.
CAGAAAGCAAAACAGAGTTAAACAAAAGTCAAGGAATATGTTTAAAAAACAAATAAAAAGAAAGCAAAATCAGATTAAACTTTTAAGGAAGCAGCTATCAAAAAAGGGTCAAAGAAAGACAATTCGTAATAAGATAAAGAGCAAAATCAAGAACATTAACGATGAAATAATAAAGATAAAAATGAGATGGGGAAAAATGGAGGTCAGAAAGCAAACAAGACATAAAGAAAGGAGAAGGAAAATGAGGTTGCAAATGAAACTCAGAAAGCAAAACAGAGTTAAACAAAAGTCAAGGAATATGTTTAAAAAACAAATAAAAAGAAAGCAAAATCAGATTAAACTTTTAAGGAAGCAGCTATCAAAAAAAGGTCAAAGAAAGACAATTCGTAATAAGATAAAGAGCAAAATCAAGAACATTAATGATAAAATAATAAAGATAAAAATGAGACAGGGAAAAATGGAGCTCAGAAAGCAAACAAGACATAAAGAAAGGAGAAGGAAAATGAGGTTGCAAATGAAACTCAGAAAGCAAAACAGAGTTAAACAAAAGTCAAGGAATATGTTTAAAAAACAAATAAAAAGAAAGCAAAATCAGATTAAACTTTTAAGGAAGCAGCTATCAAAAAAGGGTCAAAGAAAGACAATTCGTAATAAGATAAAGAGCAAAATCAAGAACATTAACGATGAAATAATAAAGATAAAAATGAGATGGGGAAAAATGGAGCTCAGAAAGTAAACAAGACATAAAGAAAGGAGAAGGAAAATGAGGTTGCAAATGAAACTCAGAAAGCAAAACAGAGTTAAACAAAAGTCAAGGAATATGTTTAAAAAACAAATAAAAAGAAAGCAAAATCAGATTAAACTTTTAAGGAAGCAGCTATCAAAAAAAGGTCAAAGAAAGACAATTCGTAATAAGATAAAGAGCAAAATCAAAAACATTAACGATGAAATAATAAAGATAAAAAAGAGACGGGGAAAAATGGAGCTCAGAAAGCAAACAAGACATAAAGAAAGGAGAAGGAAAATGAGGTTGCAAATGAAACTCAGAAAGCAAAACAGAGTTAAACAAAAGTCAAGGAATATGTTTAAAAAACAAATAAAAAGAAAGCAAAATCAGATTAAACTTTTAAGGAAGCAGCTATCAAAAAAGGGTCAAAGAAAGACAATTCGTAATAAGATAAATAGCAAAATCAAGAACATTAACGATGAAATAATAAAGATAAAAATGAGATGGGGAAAAATGGAGCTCAGAAGAAAGCAAAATTAGATTAAACTTTTAAGGAACCAGCTATCAAACAAAGGTCAAAGAAAGACAATTCGTAATAAGATAAAGAGCAAAATCAAGAACATTAATGATGAAATAATAAAGATAAAAATGAGACAGGGAAAAATGGAGCTCAGAAAGCAAACAAGACATAAAGAAAGGAGAAGGAAAATGAGGTTACAAATGAAACTCAGAAAGCAAAACAGAGTTAAACAAAAGTCAAGGAATATTTTTAAAAAACAAATAAAAAGAAAGCAAAATCAGATTAAACTTTTAAGGAAGCAGCTATCAAAAAAGGGTCAAAGAAAGACAATTCGTAATAAGATAAAGAGCAAAATCAAGAACATTAACGATGAAATAATAAAGATAAAAAAGAGACGGGGAAAAATGGAGCTCAGAAAGCAAACCAGACATAAAGAAAGGAGAAGGAAAATGAGGTTGCAAATGAAACTCAGAAAGCAAAACAGAGTTAAACAAAAGTCAAGGAATATGTTTAAAAACCAAATAAAAAGAAAGCAAAATCAGATTAAACTTTTAAGGAAGCAGCTATCAAAAAAAGGTCAAAGAAAGACAATTCGTAATAAGATAAAGAGCAAAATCAAGAACATTAATGATGAAATAATAAAGATAAAAATGAGACAGGGAAAAATGGAGCTCAGAAAGCAAACAAGACATAAAGAAAGAAGAAGGAAAATGAGGTTGCAAATGAAACTCAGAAAGCAAAACAGAGTTAAACAAAAGTCAAGGAATATGTTTAAAAAACAAATAAAAAGAAAGCAAAATCAGATTAAACTTTTAAGGAAGCAGCTATCAAAAAAAGGTCAAAGAAAGACAATTCGTAATACGATAAAGAGCAAAATCAAGAACATTAATGATGAAATAATAAAGATAAAAATGAGACAGGGAAAAATGGAGCTCAGAAAGCAAACAAGACATAAAGAAAGGAGAAGGAAAATGAGGTTGCAAATGAAACTCAGAAAGCAAAACAGAGTTAAACAAAAGTCAAGGAATATGTTTAAAAACCAAATAAAAAGAAAGCAAAATCAGATTAAACTTTTAAGGAAGCAGCTATCAAAAAAGGGTCAAAGAAAGACAATTCGTAATAAGATAAAGAGCAAAATCAAGAACATTAACGATGAAATAATAAAGATAAAAAAGAGATGGGGAAAAATGGAGCTCAGAAAGCAAACAAGACATAAAGAAAGGAGAAGGAAAATGAGGTTGCAAATGAAACTCAGAAAGCAAAACAGAGTTAAACAAAAGTCAAGGAATATGTTTAAAAAACAAATTAAAAGAAAGCAAAATCAGATTAAACTTTTAAGGAAGCAGCTATCAAAAAAGGGTCAAAGAAAGACAAATCGTAATTAGATAAAGAGCAAAATCAAGAACATTAACGATGAAATAATAAAGATAAAAATGAGATGGGGAAAAATGGAGTTCAGAAGAAAGCAAAATCAGATTAAACTTTTAAGGAAGCAGCTATCAAAAAAAGGTCAAAGAAAGACAATTCGTAATAAGATAAAGAGCAAAATCAAGAACATTAATGATGAAATAATAAAGATAAAAATGAGACTGGGAAAAATGGAGCTCAGAAAGCAAACAAGACATAAAGAAAGGAGAAGGAAAATGAGGTTGCAAATGAAACTCAGAAAGCAAAACAGAGTTAAACAAAAGTCAAGGAATATGTTTAAAAAACAAATAAAAATAAAGCAAAATCAGATTAAACTTTTAAGGAAGCAGCTATCAAAAAAAGGTCAAAGAAAGACAATTCGTAATACGATAAAGAGCAAAATCAAGAACATTAATGATGAAATAATAAAGATAAAAATGAGACAGGGAAAAATGGAGCTCAGAAAGCAAACAAGACATAAAGAAAGGAGAAGGAAAATGAGGTTGCAAATGAAACTCAGAAAGCAAAACAGAGTTAAACAAAAGTCAAGGAATATGTTTAAAAAACAAATAAAAAGAAAGCAAAATCAGATTAAACTTTTAAGGAAGCAGCTATCAAAAAAAGGTCAAAGAAAGACAATTCGTAATAAGATAAAGAGCAAAATCAAGAAAAATTAAACAGATGTCAAAAAAACAATTTAGAAAACAAATGAAAACAATGCAAAATCAGATTCAACATTTAAGAAAGCAGCTATTGAAAAAAGGTCAAGGAAAGAAGTTTCCTAAAAAGATAAATAAAAAAATCAAGAAAATTGAAAACAACATAAAGAAGATGCAAGTGAGCTACCAAAAAAGGCACAACAGAAAGCAAAACAGAGTTAAACAAAAGTCAAGGAATATGTTTAAAAAACAAATAAAAAGAAAGCAAAATCAGATTAAACTTTTAAGGAAGCAGCTATCAAAAAAAAGGTCAAAGAAAGACAATTCGTAATAAGATAAAGAGCAAAATCAAGAACATTAATGATGAAACAATAAAGATAGAAATGAGACAAGGAAAAATGGAGCTCAGAAAGCAAACAAGACATAAAGAAAGGAGAAGGAAAATGAGGTTGCAAATGAAACTCAGAAAGCAAAACAAAAAAATTAAACAGATGTCAAAAAAACAATTTAGAAAACAAATGAAAACAAATGAAAACAATGCAAAATCAGATTCAACATTTAAGAAAGCAGCTATTGAAAAAAGGTCAAGGAAAGAAGTTTCCTAAAAAGATAAATAAAAAACTCAAGAAAATTGAAAACAATATAAAGAAGATGCAAGTGAGCTACCAAAAAAGGCACAACAGAAAGCAAAACAGAGTTAAACAAAAGTCAAGGAATATGTTTAAAAAACAAATAAAAAGAAAGCAAAATCAGAACTTTTAAGGAAGCAGCTATCAAAAAAAGGTCAAAGAAAGACAATTCGTAATAAGATAAAGAGCAAAATCAAGAACATTAATGATGAAATAATAAAGATAAAAATGTGACAAGGAAAAATGGAGCTCAGAAAGCAAAACAAACAACAAAAACAAAGGAAGATAATGATTAGAAAAGGAGAAATAGGCAGAATGAATAGAAACGTCAAGAAAATGAACCAAAGTAAATATAAAAACGGAAAAGACAAAAGGAAAGACATGATAGTGAAGAGAAAAGGTAAAAAAGGCATGGGAAAGCAGAAAGCCACGAAATTTACCAAAGGTTCTGAAGGCACACGAAAAGCAAAGGCAAAAAAATTTACAACTGTCAAAGCGTTTGCACAAATAGATAAAAGTAAAAGCAAAATCAACAAAAAAGCCAAAACAATGACGAGGAGTAAACGTACTGGAGACCTGGGAAAACTAAAGACAAAGAAGATAACAAATGGCAAGAAGCTGGTAACAAATGGGAAGAAGACTGCGAAAACAAATGATGGTAAACGTAAGTAGGTAATTGTGAAAGTAATTTTGAAAGGCAGTTATATCACAGCTAAGCCCAGTGGAGGATTTGTTTGTATGGTGTTTTACGCCATTTTTAGCACATGTAAGGTTATATATAATGGTCGATTTTTTCGGTGGAGGCCGACCACCCACTTTTCCTGGGTAGAACCAGTACTGTACACCTCCCGCCATTACCTCACAAGTCGAGCTCCAAGTGGGATTTGAACCCACAATGGTGAGAGGCAAAGGTTTATAACGCAACGTTGTTAACCATTCGGCCACGGAGACGCTAGGAATGAAAGAAAACGGTAGAAAAATGCAAGTAGAGCTAGTAAGTGAGCAGTTAGATTATTAAAGAGACATTATTTACAAAGCATTAAAATTGTACCTCAGTTTTTTTAATCCAGTATCATTTTAGCTTCAAACCTGCTTGCATATTATAAGATAAAAGTTAATAAAATTAGGAAGTCTTTGAGGTTTTCTTCTTAAAGTAGCTGTCCCACCAACAACAGCAAAAATTTTCAACATACACACTGTTTCAAAACCTAATGACGATGAGGTATATATATAATTTACCTATTCTGAGAATCCAAACTTTATAGACATAAATGGCTTAAACCAGCCAGGCCAAACCCCAAAACTGGAGTTGAATTAAGAGTTAACTCATCATTCACTTTAGGCATATTTAATCATGGGTATTTTAAGAACCGACCAACTGCTTTTAATCATCACATATACATTATTATATGACCTGACCATTTATATAGTATTGGTGCAATAAAATCAATACACTACTCAACTTTTATAATCGGTCACTTTTCAAAGAATTATATATATATTTGTATTTTTAATTCATGTTTTCATTTGAAATTTTAACTGCCGTTGTTTAACAAACATCGTTAGCGATTTATAATACTTAATCTGCCATGATTGGACTAAAACGTTGTTGATAAACTTAATAAAATATTTGTATGTGTTTCGGTGATTTCCATTTTTTAGTATTTGTGTTGTTTTCAAAAATCACTGGGTGACCGATTATAAAAGTTGAGTAGTGTATGTAGTAATATGAAAATGCAATTTACTTTGAGCTACTCAAGTAATCATTAGAATTATTGCAAATATGCAACCTATTAAAGAAAAACTAACAAGACACCACAAATTTTAGAAAATGCAAGATTGCCAGTCATCCGAGATGGCCACCATGGCTAAAACTAGGTCAAATTAAAGGATTTTGATGAAACTTAATCCAATGATCTTTGGGATAGTCCTCCTCAGATTAATGTTTTTCACGGCCGTCAGTCATCCAAAATGGCCACCATGGCTAAAATTAGGTCAAATTTAAAGAGATTTCAAACAACATCTCCTCCGAAAAAACTTATTCCATTCTTCTGAAATACCATAAACATGTTCCTTGGGTTGCCCTCTATCAAATTTGTGTTTTTTGTTATTGTCGAATAATCAAAATGGCCGCCACGACAACCCAAAGTTTACATAGAGTTATATAGGAAAAGGTTAAAAATTACATCTTTTTTGAAACCGCTTGAAGGATTTTGATGAAATTTCATTACAATGATCTTTAGGATAGTCCCCCTCAGATTTATGTTTTTCGTGGCCGGCAGTCATCCAAGATGGCCACCATGGCTAAAATTAGGTCAAATTTAAGGAAATTTCAAACGACATCTCCTCCAAAACCACTCATTCCATTCTTGTGAAATATCATAAACATGTTCCTTGGGTTGACCTCTATCAAGTTTGTGTTTTTCGTTATCGTCGAATAATCAAAATGGCCGCCACAGCGACCCAAAGTTTACATAGAGTTATATAGGAAAACGTTAAAAATGACATCTTCTCTGAAACCGCTTAAAGGATTTTGATGAAACTTAAATCACAATGATCTTTGGGATAGTTCCTCTCAGATTTGTGTGTTTTTGCGGCTGCCAGTCATCCAAGATGGCCACCATGGCTAAAACTAGGTCAAATTTAAGGAAATTTCAAACGACATCTCCTCCAAAACCACTTATTCCATTCTTGTGAAATATCATATACATGTTCCTTGGGTTGGCCTCTATCAAGTTTATGTTTTTCGTTATCGTCGAATAATCAAAATGGCCGCCACAGCGACCCAAAGTTTACATAGAGTTATATAGGAAAACGTTAAAAATGACATCTTCTCTGAAACCGCTTAAAGGATTTTGATGAAACTTAAATCACAATGATCTTTGGGATAGTTCCTCTCAGATTTGTGTTTTTTGCGGCTGCCAGTCATCCAAGACGGCCACCATGGCTAAAACTAGGTCAAATTTAAGGAAATTTCAAACGAAACCTCCTCCAAAACCACTTATTCCATTCTTGTGAAATATACATGTTCCTTGGGTTGGCCTCTATCAAGTTTGTGTTTTTCGTTATCGTTGAATAATTAAAATGGCCGCCACGGCGACCAAAGTTTACATAGAGTTATATAGGAAAAGGTTGAAAATTACATTTACTCTGAAACCGCTTGAAGGATTTTGATGAAACTTAATCACAATGATCTTTGGGATAGTCCTCCTCAAATTTATGTTTTTCGCGGCAGTCAGTCATCCACAATGGCCACTATGGCTAAAATTAGGTCAAATTTAAAGAGATTTAAAACGACATCTCCGACGAAAAAACTTATTCCATTCTTCTGAAATACCATAAACATGTTCCTTGGGTTGCCCTCTATCAAATTTGTGTTTTTTGTTATTGTCGAATAATCAAAATGGCCGCCACGACAACCCAAAGTTTACATAGAGTGATATAGGAAAAGGTTAAAAATTACATCTTTTTGAAACCGCTTGAAGGATTTTGATGAAATTTCATTACAATGATCTTTGGGATAGTGCACCTCAGATTTATGTTTTTCGTGGCCGGCAGTCATCCAAGATGGCCACCATGGCTAAAATTAGGTCAAATTTAAGGAAATTTCAAACGACATCTCCTCCAAAACCACTTATTCCATTCTTGTGAAATATCATAAACATGTTCCTTGGGTTGACCTCTATCAAGTTTGTGTTTTTCGTTATCGTCGAATAATCAAAATGGCCGCCACAGCGACCCAAAGTTTACATAGAGTTATATAGGAAAAAGTTAAAAATGACATCTTCTCTGAAACCGCTTAAAGGATTTTGATGAAACTTAAATCACAATGATCTTTGGGATAGTTCCTCTCAGATTTGTGTGTTTTTGCGGCTGCCAGTCATCCAAGATGGCCACCATGGCTAAAACTAGGTCAAATTTAAGGAAATTTCAAACGACATCTCCTCCAAAACCACTTATTCCATTCTTGTGAAATATCATATACATGTTCCTTGGGTTGGCCTCTATCAAGTTTATGTTTTTCGTTATCGTCGAATAATCAAAATGGCCGCCACAGCGACCCAAAGTTTACATAGAGTTATATAGGAAAACGTTAAAAATGACATCTTCTCTGAAACCGCTTAAAGGATTTTGATGAAACTTAAATCACAATGATCTTTGGGATAGTTCCTCTCAGATTTGTGTTTTTTGCGGCTGCCAGTCATCCAAGACGGCCACCATGGCTAAAACTAGGTCAAATTTAAGGAAATTTCAAACGAAACCTCCTCCAAAACCACTTATTCCATTCTTGTGAAATATACATGTTCCTTGGGTTGGCCTCTATCAAGTTTGTGTTTTTCGTTATCGTTGAATAATTAAAATGGCCGCCACGGCGACCAAAGTTTACATAGAGTTATATAGGAAAAGGTTGAAAATTACATTTACTCTGAAACCGCTTGAAGGATTTTGATGAAACTTAATCACAATGATCTTTGGGATAGTCCTCCTCAAATTTATGTTTTTCGCGGCCGTCAGTCATCCACAATGGCCACCATGGCTAAAATTAGGTCAAATGTAATGAGATTTAAAACGACATCTCCGACGAAAACACTTATTCCATTCTTCTGAAATACCATAAATATGTTCCTTGGGTTGCCCTCTATCAAATTTGTGTTTTTTGTTATCGTCGAATAATCAAAATGGCCACCACGACAACCCAAAGTTTACATAGAGTTATATAGGAAAAGGCTAAAATTTACATCTTCTCTGAAACCTCTTGAAGGATTTTGTTGAAACTTTATCACAATGATCTTTGGGATAGTGCACCTCGGATTTATGTTTTTCCCAGCTGCCAGTTGTCCAACATGGCCACCATGGCTAAAACTAAGTCAAATTTAAGGAAATTTCAAACGACATCTCCTCCGAAACCACTTAATCCATTCCAGTGAAATATCATATACATGTTCCTTGGGTTGGCCTCTATCAAATTTGTGTTTTTAGTTTTGTTGAAACTTTATCACAATGGTTGGCGTCTATTAAGTTTGTGTTTTTTGTTTTCTTGCAATAATCAAAATGGCCACCATGGCGACCCAAAGTTTATATAGGAAAAGGCTAAATATGACATCTTTACACAGTAGAGCGTCTACAGCTCTGCTCTTCTTTTTTTTTCAGGCAGCTTTTGGCATATCTGAAGACATTTTATCAAAACATACATCCCCTTTGAGGTTCCGTGTTATGAAAGATGTTAACAAAAGTGAAATAAATGCATGTAACGGTACACCATTCAAAATTTGTTATTTTGATAAAGGAGTTATTTAGCTATTTGCTAGTGATAATTTTCTGCTTGCATTCCGGCCTGTGCACCCCATGGATTCACTCCATGGTATTCGAGTCTGATGAGGAAATTTCATTCTTCATCTGATCTCCCTCTGAAGTCACTGTTCCAAAATGTACTTACATGTGTTTTAACCCCATTTCATAATGTCATTACTTAATCACCATGGTTAATTACTCTACAGATAGGCGCCATAGCAAGGTCATCAACAAGTTTGAAATCCTCAAGCCATAATTCGAGTCTTCCAAGCAATAACCTGAGTCCGACACTAAAGAAGTTGATCGACAAACACAAGATAAAGAAAAAACATATGATGCTGACATCTTCAAACATCTGAATAATGTAGGTATCTAAGGAAAATATTTTATTAAACAGAAGCCCATCAGCAAACTTTTGTCTATGAGCTGAAATGAAAAGAGACACCGTTTTGATTATGATGTCAGTTTTTAGCTCCACTGGCCAGGCAGTTTGGCCAGGCAAACTTATATGATGGCGCTTTGTCCGTCGTTGTCTTTGTCCTTCGTTAACACATTCTCATGAAACTGTTTTCTTTAGAAAGTAGTTTTTAACCCATATTTGATTTAAAGGTTTGTTTCAATAACAATCTTGGGTGAGTGTGAAACACAGAATAATCAGATTCCATGCAAACTGGAAGTTATACAAACTTGGAAGTGGTGTAAAGTATCACACACGTCTGGTAGTTGGTGTAAACGTGAGTTCTGACTTTCACCATATTTGACACAAAGTTTGTTTCAAAAGATCTCGGAAAAGTTTGACAATGTGAAGAAAAAAACACGCTAGATTTCCAAAGTTACAGCTGTTGATTTTTTGTTGATACTGTCTTGCAGGTTACATTGATGCTTGGATACTGTTGATACTGTCTTGCAGGTTACAATGATGCTTGGATACTGTTGATACTGTCTTGCAGGTTACATTGATGCTTGGATACTGTTGATACTGTCTTGCAGGTTACAATGATGCTTGGATACTGTTGATACTGTCTTGCAGGTTACAATGATGCTTGGATACTGTTGATACTGTCTTGCAGGTTACAATGATGCTTGGATACTGTTGATACTGTCTTGCAGGTTACAATGATGCTTGGATACTGTTGATACTGTCTTGCAGGTTACAATGATGCTTGGATACTGTTGATACTGTCTTGCAGGTTACAATGATGCTTGGATACTGTTGATACTGTCTTGCAGGTTACAATGATGCTTGGATACTGTTGATACTGTCTTGCAGGTTACAATGATGCTTGGATACTGTTGATACTGTCTTGCAGGTTACAATGATGCTTGGATACTGTTGATACTGTCTTGCAGGTTACAATGATGCTTGGATACTGTTGATACTGTCTTGCAGGTTACAATGATGCTTGGATACTGTTGATACTGTCTTGCAGGTTACAATGATGCTTGGATACTGTTGATACTGTCTTGCAGGTTACAATGATGCTTGGATACTGTTGATACTGTCTTGCAGGTTACATTGATGCTTGGATACTGTTGATACTGTCTTGCAGGTTACAATGATGCTTGGATACTGTTGATACTGTCTTGCAGGTTACAATGATGCTTGGATCATTCTAATTTTAGAATGAATGCATACATCACTTCCTCTCAATTGTTACATGGAGGAGAGCCATTTTAATAAGTAGAGCATCTCCGACTCTGTGATCTCTTTTTCTTGATTTTGCAGTAAATCAGGTGATTTAAATTGTATCATTTAGGCATCCATTTTTCACAAACACTAACTCCAGTCCCATTGCCTAACACATTTTTATCTCTCCTTTCGAAGAAAAAGACGAGACATAGGGATCATTTTTCCGGCGGCGGCGAAGGCAACACTTGGTTAAAGTTTTCGGTTAAAGTTTTATCAAAGGTATTGCTTTGAAACTTTGTATGAACATTCATTGGGGTAACCCCTTACCCTTTGACTGAGCCCCACCCCACCAATGACATTGACCTTGACTTTAAAGACAAAATAACTTAGTCAAATTTTCTTGATTAAAGTTTTTGGATGAAGTTTTTTTTGGAAGGTTTATATCTCCAATACTATCAAAGGTATTGCTTTGGAACTTTGTTTGAACATTCACTAGAGTAACCCCTTGACCTAGACTTTAAAGCCCATTAACCTTTACCTTAACTTTATACCAAATGGGACTTATTCATTTTATTGATTTTTTTTTCATTCAGTTTATGTCCTTATGCATTTTAAATTTATTGTGTTTTGTATTTTTGTATTTATACATATTAACAAATATATATTAATATTATATATTGCGCTTTAGGACTAATGTTTAAAGGTGTTTCCTCTTCTCTTCAAATCAAACCCTGCCCCTCTACTAACCTTGACCTTAGCTTTACACTCAAATAGACAACTAGTAGTTTCCCCAGTTTTATGTAAATTATTTATCTCTCCGAATATAATTTTTAAAATTTCACATTCACTTTCACCCGCCCAAGTACCACCCAGTAAAAATTTAAAGATAGATATCTACACCCCTACGACCCCAAGAAAACAAACCCTCGTTGTGAATGAACAAAACCTCAGAAGGCGAGACAGCACGTGGCGGTGGTCTTGTTATTACTTGCATTCCGCTAACAGTTTTGAATGGGTTGTTCCCAAACTTTATATACACATAACAGCTGATGACCTTATGTCCCTCTACATTACCCATTGTTGATTGCCTAATTTATTACAGAATTATGGCCCTTTGTTTGACTTAGAACTTAAGTAGGGGTATTCATTACCGTCAGTGATAGTTCTAGTTTTAAACTTTTGATACAATAATGTATTTTATCAAAATGTATGTCTGGCTAAAACTAGGTCACTGCATCAAGATGAAGGTCAGTAACGTTGTACAAAAAGTGTACTATAATGCTTGTATAGGCAATCATCCGGTTCACTTTGTGATTGGAATGTATTGACATAATTTAATTAAAATGGATACAATTAACATATCTAGCTCAATGTCACATATGTAAATTATTTCAGAATTTGAGGTCAAAGGTCTTATTATAGCATAATTATACAGGCAATGTTAGTGTTCAGTGTACAAGGAAGCAATCAGAACAAGATGGTTTGTATGCTACTAAACTCAGTAACATAGGTCAGATGTCAGGTTGCTTTGCTTTTTGTTTGGGGATAATCTGCCACTCTTCTGATGACTATTTTTTTTAGTTTAGGATCTGTATTTTATGTTGCATAATTCACATTAAATATGCATTGCATGAAAACAGTTTTCTTTCATCAATATAAAAACATGTTTATCTCTACTGGTTGAAGAGCTTATGGGATGGCGTTTATCCGTCGTTGTCCGTTAACTTTTGCCTTGTGAACACTCTAGCACCTTCATTTATTATTTTATTTACCAAATTTTTGTCAGCTGTAAACACTAAGGAAAGCTCAGACAACTTCAAAAAACAACCAAATCGGATTAGTTTCCTTAGAGTTATGGCCCCTTGATTTGCTGAAAAATGCCACTCTCAAGCGCCTTCATTTATTGCTTGATCTTTACCAAACTTGCACAGACTGTTAATAGCAATGAAATCTTGGATGAGTTTGAAAACCAGCCAGGTCAGACCATTTATACCTGAGTTATGGCACTTGTTTTTGCTAAAAAATGCCATTTTCTGCCTTGTTAACACTCGAGCACCTTTATTTATTATTTGGTCTTTAAAACCAAACTTACACAAATTATTAATATCAGTGAAAGCTCAGACAAGTTCAAAAACCAGCCAAATCGTAGTAGTAACAGCAGAGTTATAGCCCTTGTTATTCTGAAAAAAGCCATATTCTGCCTAGAGAACACTAGCACCTTCATTTATTATTTGATCTTTACCAAACTTGCAAAGATTGTTAATAGCAATGAAATCTTGGACATGTTTGAAAACCAGCCAGATCAGACTATTTACACCGGAGTTATGGCCCTTGATTTTCTGAAAAAAACCATAATTTGGCCTCGTTAACACGATACGGCCTTCATTTTTCATCAGATCTTTTCCAAACTTTTTCAGATTATTGATATCGATGAAAACTGGGACGAGTTCGAAACCGTCCAGATTGGACGATTTACATCAGAGTTATGGCCCTTGATTTTCTGAAATATTTTTCCAATTTGGCCTCATTAACATGATAGGGCCTTCAGTTTTCATCGGATCTTTTACAAACTTTACCAGATTGTTGATATTAATAAAAGCTTGAACGAGTTTGAAAACCAGCCAGATCGGACCATTTATGCTGGCCCTTGTATTGGCTAAAAATGCTGTATTTTGCCTCGTTAAGATGATAGAGCCTTCATTTTTCATCTGACCTTATCAAACTTTACCAGATTGTTAATATCAATGAAAGCTTGGACAAGTTTGAAAAACAGCCAAATAGTTACGGCCCTTGATTTAATTAAAAATGCTGTATTTTGTCTCATTAAGACAATAGGGCCTTCATTTGGCCAGATTTTAATAAAACTTTGTAGGGATGATCAGTAGAAAATCTAGTTATGCATATCGTCACCGTGTTCTGGTTGAATGATTTTTGGTGGAGTTATTACCCTTTAGGTTTTAAAACACAATTTTTATCCTCACCATTTTTCCTGAACCCCTGGCCATATTTCAACCAGGCCTAGTGGTGCATGTCATCACCATGTTCCTGTTGAATGATTTTTGGCTGAGTTATGGCAGTTTAAAGGTTTTAATACACAAACTTTGTCTGGATTAGTTCTCCTGAACCCCTGGCCAGATTTCAGTGAAACTTTGCAGGGATGATCAGTACCAAGCCTAGTTGTGCATGTCATTGCCGTGTTCCGGTTGAATGATTGGTTGCAAAGTTATAGCCCTTTAAAGGTTTTGACACACAAATTTTATCCAGACCAGTCTCTTCTGAACTCCTGGTCAAATTTCAACGAATTTTGGCGGGGATGATGAGTACCAAGCCTAGTTGCGCATGTCATAGCCATGTTCCAGTTGAATGATTTTTGGCAAAGTATGGCCCTTTAAATGTTTTAATATACCAACTTTGTACAGGCTAGATCTCCTGAACGCCTGGCCTGATTTCAACGAAATTTGTAAGGGATGATCAGTACCAAGCCTAGTTGCACATGTCCTCACGTTTTTGTTGAATGATTTTTTACACTGTTATTGCCCCTTATACATTTTCTGGACTAGTTTTCGTAAATTTCCTGAACTCCTGCCTGGATTTCATTGAAACTTAACAGGAATGATCAGTACCAAGCCTAGTTGCGGATATTATTGTCATGTTCCGGCTGAATGATTTTTGCTGGAGTTGTGACTCTTTAAAGGTTTTGATACACAAACTTTGTCTGGACTAGTTCTCCACAACCACTGACTGGCTTTCAATAAAACTTGGTTACAGCTATCGTTGCTGTGTTCCAGTTGAATTTTTGGTGGAGTTATGGCCCTTTAACGGTTTTAATACACTATTGTACAGACTAGTTCTCCTGGCCGGATTTCAACGAAACTTGGCAGTGATGATCAGTATGAAGCCTAGTTGCAAATATCATCATTGTGTTCCTGTTGAATGATTTTTGTCTCCTAAAGAGTTATGGTCCCTTATACACAATTTTTATCCGGACTAGCTTTCCTGAACCCCTGGCTGGATTTCAGTGAAACTTGGCAGGAATGATCACTACCAAGCCTAGTTGCGCATATTGTTGTCGTGTTCCCCATCACAGACTCCATATAGCAAGTAGAGGCCCTCTTGGGCCTCTTGTTTATAGCTTTTCAGTTTTACAACCACTATGTTGATAGAAATTAAATCATAATGTATTTTAATAATAATGTTTTACCCACTCAGTCTCAAACATCTTGTTACTTCTTTTACTGAATAACAATTACTATAATATTGAATAGTAATGCCCTTGTAAAACTGTGCTGTGTCATATAAATATAGAAACATCTTAAAGAAGGAAAGTCGATGAACATTTTAAAAGAAGTCATGAAAAAAAGAAGAAATCAGCATTTAAAAAATCAGCTATCACAGCAGCAACAAAGAGAGATGAAGGTGCAAAGTAGTGCGAAATTAAAGCTAAGAGAGCAAAGAAGGAAGCATAAAAAAATGAAGCTCAGAAAGCAAAACAAAAGACAAAAGTCAAGGAACTTATTAAAAAAACATCTAAGAAACAGACTTGCAAAAAGCAGAAGGAAAAAGAAGATGCAAATGAGCAGGAAATTAGAGCTTAAAAAACAAAGAAGGAGACAGAAAGAAAGCAGAAGGAAAACAAAGCTGCAAATGAAGCTCAGAAAGCAAAACAAAAGACTTAAACAAAAGACCAGGAACGTATTTAGAAAACAAATGAAAATAATGCAAAATCAGATACACCATTTAAGAACACAGCTGTCAAAAGAACGTCTAGGAAAAACGTTACGTAAAAGAATAAACAAAAAAATGAAGAAAATTGAAAACAGTATCAAGAAGATGCATATGAAACACAAAACCGGCCTTAAAAATCAGAACAAAATACTTGAACAAAGGTCGAGGAATAGAGTTAGAAAACAAATGAAAAGAATGCAAATTCAAATTCAACTTTTAAGGAAACAGATATCCAAAACTGGGTACAGAAAGAATGAAATCAAGAATATTTATGATGATAGAAAGAAGATGAAAATAAAACAGAGAAAAAATGAGGTGAGAAAGCAAAACAGAGAAATGGCAACGGTTAGAAGAGGGAAAAAAGCCAGAATGAATGAAAAAGGCTTGAAAAATATTCAAAGTAAAGGCAAAACAAGAAAAGTCAATAGAAAAGGCATGATAGCTAAGAGGAAAGGTAAACAAGGAATGGGCAAGCTGAAGGCCAAGAATATGAAAAAAAGCAAGAATATTGCACAAATAAATGGTAGTAAAGGCAAAAGCAAAGAAGAAGCCAAGGCAATAGGTAGAGGAAAAGGTACAAAAGGCAAGGGAGAACAAAATACCAAGAAGCTCACAAAAGGCAAGAAGAACACTTCAAAAAATGGTAATATAAGCAAAAGCAAAGAAAAAAGCAAAGCAAAGGCTGAAAAAACGCAGATAAACAAAAGGCAAAGAAGGTGACAAAACACAAGAAAAATGCTAAAACAAAGGAAAATAAAGGTAATAGCAATGAAAAAGGCAAAACAAATGCTAAGAAAAAAGGTACTAAAGACATGGGAAAAGCAGTGGCAAAGCACATTACAAAGGAAAAGACGATTGCAAAAATAAATAGTAGTAAAGGCAAAACAGTGGCTAGGAAAAAAGGTACTAAAGGCACAGGGAAACCAATGGCAAAGATCATTACAGAAGTCAAGAAGACTGGACGACTAAATGGTGGTAAATGTAAGTAGATAATTAAGAAAGTAATTTTGGGGACAAATGGAACTAAATTTCAGATAGGTCTAGTGGAGGGATGACAAAAAAAAAAAATCAAGTAGTTCCAATAGTTCCAGTTAGGTGTACCAAACAATGATTTTACAGTTAGGTCTGAAATTTTAGATTTGGATATTTACAATATGAAGACATTATTCAGTGGTTAATTATGATGCCATGGAAATGTAAGCACATTAGGAAAACTTATGATTTTACTAAAACATTGATTTCCTGGGGAATGAAGGGAAATAAACATATTGACTTGTAACTACATAATAATATTACCATTTGAAGTATTATCTCTTATGGGTTGATATCATGTAGCTACATGACAATAACAGTAGACTTGGTGTTGTTTTTATCTTTTGAGGATTGATGTTGTTTGAATGGTGTTTTACATATATTACGGTCAAATTTTTGTGGTAGAGGCAGACCACCCCATTTTTCCTGGTTAGAACTAGTACTGTACACCTCACGCCATCCATAAGAATCGACACTTTCTCACAAGTTGAGCTCCCAGTGGGATTTTAACCCACAGCGATGAGAGAAGGTTTACAACGCAACGACATTAACACCTCAACCACAGATGCGCTTTCATACTGGGTTGATATTATGTTGCTACATCCCATAGTAACAGTACAGTTTGAGGGGTTGTAATTTCTCATTTTGGGATGCAATATTATATTAGTGAATGCCTCTGTTTGTGTTGTAAGTTCATTTTTTTACCACAGTTTCTTCAAAGTCGCCATCCAAACATTCTAGTACAAGTTCTTCAAAGTCGCCATCCACAACTTCTAACACGGGTTCTGCGAAGTTGCCATTTAAAGGTTCTAGCACAGGTTCTTCAGAGTCGCCATCCGAAAGTTCAGGAACAGGTTCTGCAATGTCGCCATCAAAAAGTTCTAGTACAGGCTCTTTAAAGTCAACAACCACAAATTCTAGCATGGGTTCTTCAATGTCGCCATCCAAAAGTTCAAGTACAGGTTCCTTAGAGTCGCCATCCACAAATTCGAGCATGGGTTCTTCAGAGTTGCCATCCATACGTTCTAGCTCAGGTTTAAAGTCAACATACAGAGCTGCCAAAAAAGAAGATGCTGGAAAAGGATCACATACAGGTAAAAATACATGCATGCTTGTGTCTAGAATGGGAAGTATTGATTCTTTTAAAATCATAAAAAGTAATAACTTACAAGCAATTTACAAGTGAAATTGTTTGAATGCTGTGAGACTCTTGCCAACATTTCTTTGTGCAAATTAAAATTATTTTTGACAATCGAATATCATTAGGCATTTCATCAGTCATCACACAAATTTTCAGCACTATGAGAAGGTCTCATGACCATATCACTATGATCATATCTCAAAGGTCAAAGTCAAACTTGGAGGACAAAGGTAAAAAAATCATGAAAATATTCATGTCTCAGTCATTAGTTGAAAACTACTGAAGGGAGTTGGGTCAAACTTCACACAAATGTTTATCACATTGTGAAGGTGTGTCATGCACAAGAATCATGTCCATGTCTGAAAGGTCAAGGTCTCATTTGGAAGTAAAATATCAAAAAATCTTTAAAAAAAAAAAATGTCTCGGCGATTACTTGGAAACTGCTGAAGTGAGTTGTGTCAAATTTCACACAAATGTACATCAAAATGAGAAGGTGTGTCACATGCAAGAATAATGTCAGTGCCTCAAAGGTCAAGATCACAGTTGGAGGTCAAAGGTAATTTTTTTAATTTTTTTTTTCCATATCTCCACCATTACTTAGAAACTACTGACGGGAGTTTCGTCAAACTTCAAACAAATGTTCATCACATTGAGAAGGTGTGTCATGCATAGGAATCATGTCAGTGCCTCAACGGTCACATTTGGAGTTCAAAGGTCATTTTTTTCATGTTGGCCATTAGTCTCAAACTACTAAAGGGAATTGCATCAAACTTCACACAAATTTTCATCACAATGAGAAGGTGTCTCTTGTGAAAGAATCATGTCAGTGCCTCAAAGGTCAGAGTCACAGTTAGGCAGATGGTTTGCAGTGGGGGCATCCGTGTCCCATGGACAAATTTCGTGTTCATTTGATTTTCACCATACTTGTTCAGAGGTTGTATATCAATGACATTTTTATTGATGGAGGGAGGTAAACAGTACTGGTTCTACCCAGGAAAAATGTAGTGGGTCTGCCTCTACCACAAAAAAATAAGAAAGGTCATATATGGCCTAACGTGTGCTAAAAATGACGTAAAACACCATTCAGACATGATATCAGTGAGATGTTACTTCCTTTGGAAGATTTCTCTTCATAGACTCTATTCGGCTTAGTGTTTACCATAGGTTTTAACGATAGTCTCTATATAGGTCACGCTCTTCACGGCGAAGATTGCGTGTAGTAAAATCTCCAGGAATAAATAGTGTGAGTATTTGAAAATCTGAGACAATCATTAAAATGCCTTACGGACATCATACAGCTCTAAACCAGTAGGTGGAGCGCTGTGGTCTAGTGGTAGAGCGTTGGACCCATGATCCAAAAGTCGTGGGTTCGATTCCCGTCATTGCCATATGCGTTGTGTCCCTGAGCAAGACACTTTATCTGCATTGCTTAGTACTGGTTCTACCCAGGAAGACATCGAGAGTGATTCAAATAAGTTTCTAGAGCTTTCATTACAATCGATGTAAAATAAATAAGTTTAAACTAAACCAGTAGAGCAATACAGGCCCTCTTTGGCCTCTTGTTTATTACAGAATATACCTTAAATCTTTTATTATCATGAATATCAAGAAAATATTCATTTTATGTGGGTTGAACAAAAATCACATACAGGTACCTGTATGAAATGCATTCAAAAATAATTTGTACAAAATGTCAGCATAGTCTCATTGAGACCGATTCGTACAGTAAGAGAATTTCTACAGAATTTTGATGGTATTTTGTTGTTTGCATGTGTTTCAGAAATTGAAACTTTTAGCTGGATTATTTTTTATATATGGCATATGCATTATTTATAAGTTGTCTCTCCTATTTTTTAATACAATTCCCAAATAATATATATTTATGCAATATTTTTGTTTATGTATGTATCTTTCATTAGAATGTATTAGCCCAAAATGTTATATCGGAGTAAATTATTTATAGTATTATGAAGATTAATACAAACACAGATGTTCCTGTGACATTGTAGGATTTGTCATTTTTAACTGTTTTCATTTTCCCTTTCACTCTAGCTTGGAAGAACAGCAAGCTTATCAAAAATACACATAAATCAGAACATGTATTAAAAAGGAGCATAGAAAAAAGAGGTACGTTTGAAAATTAGTGTATTTTTGTTGTTATAATTCCAAAATGCATTTTAAAAAAGAACCTTCTAAAAGAAGTAAGATATTTAACATAATTCGGTTTCAAATAGTTTTCTTATATATACTTACTCAACAAAGAATGCCTTTCAGAGAATTACAATAATATATATGGGTAAAAAAACAACTTATTCCTATTTCTCCCTGCATGTTTTACAAAAAGCCCCGTGTGGTTCCCGGGGGCCCCCTTTGGTCACGGGGCAAAGGATAGGGCCACTGCAGATCCCTTTGGAGGGGGAGCCTGACATGTTCATGCCTGTTAGGCACCATATAACCTTTCATGTGTTGGTGTGCCTTAAAACCCAATTCAATTCAATTTTTACAAAAAAAGCCAGGGATAATATTATCTTGTCTGCCCAAGCTCACATATTGGGTTTATGGGGCAAAAGAATAATAGAACTTGTAAATTTTATTCATTCCTTCGGTTTATGTGTCTAATTTTAGGTTTATGTAGCTATTTAGAATATAGGGAACAATGGTATAGCCAGCATCTGTGCGTCCATCCGTGTGTAATTGACATTCTCCTCCTAAACCATTAGAGATACAAAACTTGAAACTTTGGTATACGAGGGGTGTTTTATAAATAATGCAACTCCTAGAAATCTCGATATCCACGTGCACTATCTGATGTTTTTTATATATGGCATATATAGGATGTTAAACTGGTTGTAATGAACAATCTATCCTTCAACTAATGCATGAAGATTGATACATATAGATGGATCCGTTTTTTAAAACGAGCATTCTGGAGGAGGTCTATTCATATCACTGTATATAAAAATGGTAGGAAAACGTTCTGGAAAATGGCTAGAAATTCGAGCCTGCCTACATATAAGGTAGGCATAATCTTGGAATAAGCCCAGAAATCATTTTCAGTGTAATTAGTGACATTTGTGACATTTATGGATATAATGAAGTTTCTTATAGCACAGTTACGAGGGGGATAACTCGTTTCAAATCTGGACATGAGCAGTTTAAGGACCTTGGAAGGCGTGGACGTCCAAAGTCAGTGACAGCTAAGGAAAATGTTCGAAAAATCAAGGAACTAATACAGGAAGATGCTAGATTGATTATTTGTCAGTTGGCCTATCATTCAGGGATATCATCGGCACGAGTTCATTTCATTCTAGGAAATTTACTTAAAGTTAATAAAATGTGTGCACCCTGGATACCCCATTTATTAACAGCAGAACAGAAACGGGACCGCGTTAAAAAGGAAACAATTACTTAAGTTATACCCAAACTATGAAAATAAAAGGTTTTCAGACTTAATAACTGCCTAAACTGGTGATGAAACCTGGGTAACTTTTTCGAGGCGAAACACAAGTGTTCTAACCATGTATGGGCAATGAAACATGCTAGGAGGCCAGTTATTGCCAAACAAACAACAACTTAACTGTATTTTCTTTTCAATTCATGGACCTGCAATCCAGATTCCTGTGCCTAAAGGTAAAAGTGTAACTGCTAAATACTATAGAAATGGTGTTTTGAAGAAATTGAACAAATACTTACATCAATAAGCGTCGACCCAAACACGGCATGTAACACATTTCACTTCTGCATGATAACACTGCCTCGCACAAAGCTCACAGTGTGAAGGATTATTTCAACAAACAGCAAGTGCGAGTGTTGGGGCATCCACCCTATTCGCCAGATCTCGCACCCGGCGGCTATTTTCTGTTTCCACACCTTAAAAATTTGCTTGCTGGGAAGCACTCTATGCTTCTCGTAAGGTCCTTGGCTTGGCAGTGCACCAGTGCCTTAAAGGTATAACTATTGAGGACTAGCAAAAATGTTTTCAAAACTGGATAAGAAAGACTGAAATTGTGTGTAAAAGGAGAGTACTTTGAGGGATTATGTTGAATTTGCGATAAATAAAAAGTTACAGTGTGAGTTGCATTATTTATAAAACACTCCTCGTATGAGTAGAATGTATGTGTAGATGTGCAATCGGGTATTAAATTGTTTGTGCCCCATTAGGGGCGGGAGTAGTACATTGGGAGAGGTATTACATAAAAATTACAACTCCTAAATGCTTAACTGTAGGAGTGGGAAATGTTGTTTGTAGTAACATTGCCACAGGATCAATATATATATCTTTTTTGTGTGTGGCCCCCTGGGTCATGCCCTCGGGGCTGCACTTGTTGGGGTAGCTGGGGTCAAAAATATTTTTTCTCCAAAAAGGGAAGGGTCATGTTGCATATCAAATTGAAATCAGTGTTGCAAGAGGTGTGCAATAACACAGAAGAAAATGCCCAAGGGTCATCTCACGTTGGCGTTGGCGTCCATTTGCCAGTTTTATTCAAATTGTCATAGATGCTTCTGATAGGGCTGGGACCTTACAGAAGAAATCATTTTGTTGATCAGACATTGAAGATGGCCATCATTGCTATAAATTTAATAGCTAAAACCTTAAACAATCTTCTTCTCCTGAATGGCAAAATAACACTAGATCTTTCCCTTCCTCACCTGTAATAAGAGCCATGTTAGCAAGTAGAGCATCCACAGGCCCTCTTGGGACTCTTGTATTTAGTCTTGTGAACACTTTAGCCCCTTCATCTTCATCCAGTCTTTATTGCATTTGGTCAGGTTGTGTACAAGTTAACAGCTTTACCCTATTAAAATAAACAAAGTTCTGGCCTTCGAATTAATTAAAAAAATGCTATATATGCCTTGTAACCACTTTAGTGCCTTCACCTTTCATACTGTCTTTACTAAACTTGGTCATAATGATATATTATTAAAAGTTTGTGCAAGGTCTTAAACTAGTTATATCTGACAAAACAGAGTTATTTATGGTATAAATAAGGGAATTTCAGTTTGTGTACATGAGAACTTGAGTTAGCAGCTTCTGATTTTCAATAAATTTTATTTGAAGGTTTGTTTCAATAAGATCTTAGATGAGTTAGACACTGAACAAAATCATCATGTGCATTACAGAGATATTGCCATGTCAAAATATGCGAAATTCAGAATTTAATGTGATAAAGCTTGATTTTCATCAGATTTTATTCTTAGGTTTGTTTCAATAAGATCTTTGACAATGAGAGTAATTAATGTATGCATTACAGAGTTAGTGTCCTGATTATGATAAAATATAAGAAAATTTCATCTTGTTAGATAATTCAGTAAACTTCTGATTTTCATCAAATTAATTTGAATGTTAATTTTACTAAAATCTCAGGTGTGTTTGACAATGAACAAAATTCATCTGTGCATTGCAGAGTTACTGCCCTTGATTATGTCAAAATAAGCGAATTTCAGCTTGTTTACACAATACATTTTTGTCTCGCCTTTTCGAAGAAAAACAGAGACATAGGTTTTTCTTTTCTGGCGGCGGCGGCAGCAGCTGCGGCGTCAACATTCAAGTTTTGCGTTTAGGACATTTTCTCACAAACTGTATGCACTAGACCTTTCAAACTTTGCTTATAGTTGTATCTTTGGTGGTACATTTGAAACGTCACAAAGCAAATATAGAAGTGACCTTGACCCTCCAAGCAAAAGGCAGATAACTTATTAATTTTTAGGTTCAACTTTTGCATTTAGATCAATTTTTCACAAACTGTATGCACTAGACCTTGCAAACTTTGCTTATAGTTGTATCTTGGGTGGTACATTGCAACTGACAAAGCAAATATAGAAGTGACCTTGACCCTCCAAGCAAAGGGCAGATTACTTAATAATGTTTACCTTCAACTTTTGCGTTTAGATCAATTTTTCACAAACTGTATGCACTAGACCTTTCAAACTTTGCTTATAGTTGTATCTTGAGTGGTACATTGCAATGTGACAAAGCAAATGTGGATGTGGCCTTGACCCTCCAAGCAAGCGGCACATAACATTTGCATTTAGGTCACTTTCTCACGTCAAACTTTATGCATTAGACCTTTCAAACTTCACTTATAGTTGTTTCTTGGTACAAAAAGCAAATGTGGATGTGACTATCTCCAAGCAAACTTTAATTGTTACATTTACATCACTTTCTCATGAACTATAATTATGCACTGGATGTTTTAAACCTAGTTTATAGCTTAATCTTTGGAAGACAAAACATTCTATTTTGACATAGTTGTGTCTTGGGTAGTGTATCTTTTTTGACTCACAGATTTCATCTATGACCTTGACCTATTTTTTGGAGCTGATGATTTAATTATATATTATTTTTTCATAGAATGGCTTTTATTTTTAAACAAATGCACTTAAATGTCATCTCAGCAAACTGTAAACTCCATTGTTTTTAGTTATTAAAATGTTTACAAACTTTCATTTAATTAACATTTATCTTTTATTTTTAAGTCCTGCCCCTGTTAGGTGAGACATGTAAATCCATGGATTTCTTGTTGTAAGCAGCTTCTGTTTATTTGAATAAAGCGTTTCTAGTCACAATATGATGAGATGAACAAGCAGCAAATTGAAGCATGTGTTATAGATTTGTTGTTGTTGTTGGTGGTGGGGACATCATTTTGGACAAAATTAATAAGGAAATAAATGTTGGCATCAAGGGAACAAATACATTCTTCTCGGATGCTGCTTTACAGATGATACCTGGTTATTTCACCCCAGATTGACAGAATGCATGTTCAACTTCATCTCTGAGTCTATTGTTTGGTTTAAATCAAAGGGTGTGAGATGAGGTCGCAGAGCATTTCCTAGTGACCGTGGGGGAATTCATTTTAAAATATTTGCCGTTGTTTGTCCTTTGGATGAAGACATTAACCAGATGGCAGTTCATTTGTGTTATTTACATTATGATTGACAAGCGTTAAAATTAGCAACTCGATGTACCTATTAATCCTGTATCATTTTGACTTTAAAACTGCTTGCATATAATTATACTAAATTTTGAGATTTCAACTGTCTTCGTTACTTTACCAAATGTTTAAATATATTATTGGTGCAATATATTATACAGTTAGTAATGTGTAAAAACAATTTGCTTTGAACTATTCTAATAATTAATATTAATAATTGAACAAAAGCATGTTACGTAGGAAAATAACGAGACGTCGTTGAGCTCTTAAAAACTCAAGTTTGCCATGTGTTCCTTTAATATGATCTATGGCATACAATCTGAAAATGAGTTATTGTGTGATTATCTTGAAGAGCCCCGTGTGGTTCTGGGGGCCCTGTTTGGTTCTGGGTCAAAGAATAGGGCCACTGCAGATCCCATTGGAGGGGTGGGCAGAGGGGTAGAAACCCCCCAAATTCATGTTCATTTTATCATTTTTTGTTCATGCTCATCAAAGGTTTTCATCATGATCCCCGTATTGTTTCAATTGCAATCTTGCTCAAATCACTAGAGCAGTGGCAGAAAACCAATAAACGTGGCTCTAGCATAAATGGAGTCTCTACAATAGAATTTGAAGCAACTCTGCAGTTCTGCAGGTGAGAAGGTTCTAGGCCCATTCTCCATATTTTATCTCGATGTATATTGAGAATGAGCCTGGCATGTTCATTCCTGTTAGGCGCCATATAACCTTTCATGTGTTGGTGCGCCTTAAAACCCCAATTCAATCCAATTCAATTCAATTATCTCAAAGAAGAGGACATAGAAGTATATAAAAACCATTTTACAGGTACCCATGACTGTCCACCTGCCTTCACTGCTTCTGCCGAGAGAGATAACTGCTTCTTAGTAACATTTGAATATGTTACATACGCTGAAGCTGTAGAATATTGTGACAACTACCAAGGGGCATTGGTGTCCATCCAGTCAAAGGAGAAACAAGATGCTGTGCAAACATTTTTGAAAAGTAAGTTTTCACATTTAATATTTAAGACAAACAGTAAAATCATTCCAAATAAATACTAAGGCTGTAGTATATATGAACAGTAAGAGACCAGTTTGCTATTTAAATGCACTGCATAGTAAAGGAGTTCATCTGGTTAGGCGCCATATAACCTCATCTGGTTCCTGATAGTGTTCACTAAATCAGTTCTGCTGGTTCCTGATATTGTTCACTAAAAATGTTCATCTGGTTCCTGATAATGTTTACTAAAATGTGTTCAGCAAGTTCCTCATATTGTTCACTAAATCAGTTCTGCTGGTTCCTGATATTACTCACTATATCAGTTCAGCTGGTTCCTGATATTGTTCACTAAATGAGTTCAGCTGTTTCCTGATATTGTTCACTAAATGAGTTCAGCTGGGTTCCTGATATTGTTCACTAAATGAATTCAGCTAGTTCCTGATATTGCTCAATAAATGAGTCCAGCTGGTTCCCGATATTGTTCACTAAATGAGCAGCTGGTTCCTGATATTATTCACTAAATGAGTTCAACTGGTTTATGATATCATATTCACTCATTCTTTCTACTACCTTCTATCAATGAGGCTGTCATGAATTCATTTTTTTAGGTAATCGTTTTGATAAAAAAGCCACAATTTGGCTGTCACCAACAAGAAATTCCAGTGATCACTTGGGATGGGAAGCTGATGGACAGATAATGGATTATACCAACTTCCAGGTTTATTTTACATTATATTCTAAGTTTGTGTATTACTTTCCTCCTGTAATCCCAAAATACCACTAGTGAGGGACCTGGGCATTTTGTACACCAACTTCCAGGTTTGTATGTTATTGTATACCGACTTCTATGTTTGTATGCTAATTTACACCAACTTTTAGGTTTGTATGTTATTGTATTTCGACTTCTATGTATTCTAATTTACACCAACTTCCAGGTTTGTTTGTTATTGTATACTGACTATGTTTGTATGCTAATTTACACCAACTTTCACGTTTGTGTGTTATTGTATTTCGACTTCTATGTTTTGTATTCTTATTTACACCAACTTCCAGGTTTGTTTGTTATTGTATACTGACTATGTTTGTATGCTAATTTACACCAACTTCCAGGTTTGTATGTTATTGTATTTTGACTTTGTTAGTGTGCTTTGACTTCTATGTTTGTATGCCAATTTACACCAACTTCCAGGTTTGTATGTTATTCTATTATGACTTCTATGTTTGTATGCTAATTACACAAACTTCCAGGTTTGTATGTTATTGTATTTCGACTTCTATGTTTTGTATTCTAATTTACACCAACTTCCAGGTTTGTATGTTATTGTATTTCGACTTCTATGTTTTGTATTCTAATTTACACCAACTTCCAGGTTTGTTTGTTATTGTATACCAACTTCTATATTTGTATGCTAATTTACACCAACTTCCACGTTTGTGTGTTATTGTTTCCAAGTTCTATGTTTGTATGTTAATTTACACCAACTTCCACGTTTGTGTGTTATTGTATTTCGACTTCTATGTTTTGTATTCTTATTTACACCAACTTCCAGGTTTGTTTGTTATTGTATACTGAATAAGTTTGTATGCTAATTTACACCAACTTCCACGTTTGTGTGTTATTGTATTTCGACTTCTATGTTTGATATTCTTATTTACACCAACTTCCAGGTTTGTTTGTTATTGTATACTGAATAAGTTTGTATGCCAATTTACACCAACTTCCAGGTTTGTATGTTATTCTATTTTGACTTCTATGTTTGTATGCTAATTACACAAACTTCCAGGTTTGTATGTTATTGTATTTCGACTTCTATGTTTTGTATTCTAATTTACACCAACTTCCAGGTTTGTATGTTATTGTATTTCGACTTCTATGTTTTGTATTCTAATTTACACCAACTTCCAGGTTTGTTTGTTATTGTATACCAACTTCTATATTTGTATGCTAATTTACACCAACTTCCACGTTTGTGTGTTATTGTTTTCAAGTTCTATGTTTGTATGTTAATTTACACCAACTTCCACGTTTGTGTGTTATTGTATTTCGACTTCTATGTTTTGTATTCTTATTTACACCAACTTCCACGTTTGTTTGTTATTGTATACTGAATAAGTTTGTATGCTAATTTACACAAACTTCCAGGTTTGTATGTTATTGTATTTTGACTTCTATGTTTGTATGCTAATTTACACCAACTTCCAGGTTTGTATGTTATTGTAATTTGACTTTGTTAGTGTGTTTTGACTTCTATGTTTGTATGCCAATTTACACCAACTTCCAGGTTTGTACGTTATTCTATTTTGACTTCTATGTTTGTGTGCTAATTACACAAACTTCCATGTTTGTTTGTTATCGTATTTCGACTTTTATGTTTTGTATGCTAATTTACACCAACTGCCAGGTTTGTATGTTACTGTATACCGATTTCTATGTTTTGTATGCTAATTTACACCAACTTCCAGGTTTGTATGTTATTGTATTTTGACTTCTATGTTTGTATGCTAATTTAAACCAACTTCCAGGTTTGTATGTTATTGTATTTTGACTTCCATGTATGCTAATTTACACCAACTGCCAGGTTTGTATATTATTGTATACTGACTTTTATATTTTGTATGCTAATTTACACCAACTTCCTGGTTTGTTATTGTATATCGACTTCTAAGTTTGTATGCTAATTTACACCAACTTCCAGGTTTGTATGTTATTGTATAGCAACTTCTATATTTTGTATGCTAATTTACACTAACTTTCAGGTTGTGCTAATTTACACCAACTTCCAGGTTTGTATGGTATTGTATACCGACTTCTATGTTTTGTATGCTAATTTACACCAACTTCCAGGTTTGTATGGTATTGTATACTGACTTCTATGTTTGTATGCTAATTTACACCAACTTCCAGGTTTGTATGGTATTGTATACTGACTTCTATGTTTGTATGCTAATTTACACCAACTTCCAGGTTTGTATGGTATTGTATACTGACTTCTATGTTTGTATGCTAATTTACACCAACTTCCAGGTTTGTATGGTATTGTATACTGACTTCTATGTTTGTATGCTAATTTACACCAACTTCCAGGTTTGTATGGTATTGTATACCACTTCTATGTTTGTATGCTAATTTACACCAACTTCCAGTTTTGTAATTCCCTTGGTCAACATTTACACAAGCGTTCCCTTATAGACAATCCAAACTGCACCTGCGGTCTAATAGAAACAGCATATCACTATTTACTAATTTGTCCGAGATATATTGATCAAAGACGAACTTTCTTTACACAATTACCTTGTGTTTTATCTCAACAGAATTTACTGTTTGGGTCAAATAACCTTTCGGACCATTATAATGCCCACGTTTTCAAAAAAGTCCAGTTGTACATATTAGCAACGAAACGATTTACAAACTAGATAGCAACGTGTCGAGCCTATTCCTGGGGGGACTGATGTGACTGGTGAAATTATTCTTTTTGTACATTTTGCTTGTTTTCTTTTTTTCATGTTACTTATCGATCAGTCAGGTCCAAACGTATTACTAATCAGCTACACAATAATGGACAACATAATAATATGACAGGACCTGGTCTGTCGTGTACTATCTGTTTTAGAATCACTATTTCTAATTGTTAAATTCCATCAAATGCTATTTTACATCATATGCTAATATTTATAACACATAAAATGTCAGCCGTATCTTATGCACTAATATGAATATTAAGGAGATGAATTTACATAAGTTTTCATCGAAAGCTTGTTTTCAAATCCTGTTCATGTACCATTGAAACATTGTTCATTACATTTCTTGAATAAATACTGTTTAAACACCTACTTCCAGGTTTGATGAGCTGTCAAAACAACAATAGGGCTAAATCTCATATATTGTGCAAACTTTTCAACACCATGTCCAACATATACTATTTGTACGTTTGTATAATCCAGTGTAAGTAATGAACTTTTTGTCCAAATCATTGCATTTCAATTTATTTTTCGAAAATATTTATCAAGATTTATCTCTATTCAGTTAATTTCTTACATTTCAGGAGGACATAGTCGCGCCCCTTATGAAGCAGTGTCTCCTTTTTAACATGACCAGCGGCAGATGGATCAAACAACTCTGTGACGAGTATGTCCAAGAAAACAACATCATTGTGCTTAATGCACATCATGTTATATGTGAGCCCATCAACGCCCTTGGTCCTCCAACAGAAATAGGTGCAGCAGACAGTGAAGGGCCTCAAACTCAAACTCAAACTTACAGTGCAGTTAATACTGGCTATAAAAAGAATTCAACTGGGTCTCAGAGACTTAGCAAACAAAGTATTGAATATTTGAGGGAATTGTTGAAGTCGCAAGGTCTTGCAGCTTGAGTTGGTATTAATATTTGACGGAATTGTTGAAGTTGCAAGGTCTTGGAGCCTGAGTTGATATTAATATTTGAGGGAATTGTTTAAGTTGCAATGTCTTGATTCCTGAGTTGATATTAATATTTCAGGGAGTTGTTCAAGTCACAAGGTCTTACAGCTTGAGTTGAGGTTAATTTAAAATGAAGATCTGAATCTGTGATTGTATTAATATATTTCTTCACACTATTATTTTAAAGATTAAATTTTGAGCTAAATGTCTTTTAGTTCGACTTTTCGAAGAAAAGGCAAGCTATTCTACTCGCCTCGATGTTGGCATTTTTACGGTAAGCCTTTATCTCTGAAACCAATTAAAATAGTTCAATAATTTCAAATGTCGTAAAAGGATACTCATATGGACAAGTGCCATATCCATGTTATGCATTTAATTGTGTCCCTTTTTTGATTTGTGTAAATATACAATTTCTCATCATATCTCAGAAACCCTTAACAGAGTACTATGAAACTTTTACACATGTATTCAATGACATAAAAGAAATCATAGAGACAAGTGCCATAACTCTGTAATGCATTTAAGCAGAATTATGTCCCTTTTTTCTTTAAGTTTTTAGCTATACATGTACATGCTAAAATTATGCATGCAATTAAGCAGAATAATGCCCTTGTTTTTCAACTAAGCATATCAAAAAAAAAATAAGACCTTCAAAACTCGATACAATTATAAAAAAAATTAAAAAAGGAGTGCCCCCTTGGTATCCTGCATTGCACTTGGGCACTGTTATAGGGAATATACGGTATTCACTTGGCATTCTGCGTAGCACTTGGGCACTGTTATAGGGGATATACGGTATTCACTTGGCATTCTGCTTAGCACTTGGGCACTGTTATAGGGGATATACGGTATTCACTTGGCATTCTGCATAGCACTTGGGCACTGTTATAGGGGATATACAGTATACACTTGGCATTCTGCATAGCACTTGGGCACTGTCATGGTGGAAATACAGTATTCACTTGGCATTCTGCATAATGCTTGGGCACTATGATAGGGGAAATACTGTATTCACTTTGCATTCTGCATAGCACTTGGGCACTATTATAGGGGAAATACAGTATTCACCTGGCATTCTGCATAGCGCTTGGGCACTATTATAGGGAAAATACAGTACTCACTTGGCATTCTGCATAGCGCTTGGGCACTATTATAGGGAAAGTACAGTATTCACCTGGCATTCTGCATAGTGCTTGGGCACTATTATAGGGAAAATACAGTATTCACTTGGCATTCTGCATAGTGCTTGGGCACTATTATAGGGGAAATACAGTATTCACTTGGCATTCTGCATAGCGCTTGGGCACTATTATAGGGAAAATACAGTATTCACCTGGCATTCTGCATAGTGCTTGGGCACTATTATAGGGGAAATACAATATTCACTTGGCATTCTGCATAGCGCTTGGGCACTATTATAGGGGAAATACAGTATTCACTTGGCATTCTGCATAATGCTTTGGCACTACGAGGGTGCTTCAAAAAGTTCTGTCACTAGGCATATATCCTTTGAACTGGATATTACACTGAGATAAAGCAGTGTATTTATAGTACTACTAGGTTCGCTCTCTTAAATTCCACAACAAAAATGAAAAATTTCCGGTTATTTATACCCCTGAATTACCTCCCCCTACCACACCTTTTGGATACTGGCATCTCTGAAAATGTCCTTGTTACAAAACGTTATAAAAATTATTTGAATAATTCTATGCTTTTAAATTTTCTTGTACGCCATCTGTTGTTATTCGCCTATAATCCATGAAAATGATTGTCGAGAATTCCGAAATGTCTTGCTGTAAACCAGATATGAGTGAATGCATATCCCTTAATTTTAGCGGAAATAACACTGATTTTCTTCATTTTGTTTACGGAAATGTTATAATATCTTTTAAATGTCGTAATTATTCTCATAGTATTAATATGTTTTCATATTTTTTTACAAATCCTAGTCCTTCAGTGTTGAAATTTCATATTCAACACATTATTGTAGAATTTTGCACAATGTTTAGTGAAAATATTGATCATCCAAAAACGCTATTTCAGAAGACTGCCCTTCCATTTAATGTCCATTTATCATTAAATTAATTTTACATGTTAGCTTAAAATGTTTATTTCTAAGACAATGCCTTTTCATCTACCATGCTTAAATTCTGAATCTTGTAATGCACAGATATAACTGGTAATGTATGAGAAATTTCAAAGGTCTTCGACAAGTACTTAAAGAGAAACAGGCATTTAAAAAAGTAACAGTTAACATACCTGAAAAAAACTCAGGACGAAAATGCCTCAGTATGTATAAGTGATGTATATTAAATGTTCCATAACTTTCGTCACACAAAAGATACAGCATTTATTTTACCATCAATGGAATGGTATTGAAACTCTCTTTCATTTGGTACCAAACATCAACACTCACAACGAGCACATAATTGTTAAAACGCGTTAGTGACAGAACTTATTGAATGACCCTCGTATTATAGGGGAAATACAGTATTCACTTGGCATTCTGCATAACGCTTGGGCATATTATAGGGGGAATACAGTATTCACTTGGCATTCTGCATAGTGCATGGGCACTATTATAGGGGAAATACAGTATTCACTTGGCATTCTGCATAGCGCTTGGGCACTATTATAGGGGAAATACAGTATTCACTTGGCATTCTGCATAGCGCTTGGGCACTATTATAGGGGAAATACAGTATTCACTTGGCATTCTGCATAATGCTTGGGCATATTATAGGGGGAATACAGTATTCACTTGGCATTCTGCATAGCACTTGGGCACTGTTATAGGGGAAATACAGTATTCACTCGGCATTCTGCATAGCACTTGGGCACTGTAATGGGGACAATATTCACTTGGCATTCTGCATAGCACATGGGCACTATTATAGGGGAAATACAGTATTCACTTGGCATTTTGCATAGCACTTGGGCACTCTCATAGGGGGAATATAGTATTCACTTGGAATTCTGCATAGCATTTGGGCACTCTTATAGGGGGAATACAGTATTCACTTGGCATTCTGCATAGCGCTTGGGAACTGTTATAGAGAGAATACAGTATTCACTTGGCATTCTGCATAGCACTTGGGCACTGGCACTATTATAGGGGAAATACAGTCTTCACTTGGCATTCTGCATAATGCTTGGGCACTGTTATAGGGGGAATACAGTATTCACTTGGTATTCTGCACAGTGCTTGGGCACTGTTATAGGAGGAATACAGTATTCACTTGGCATTCTGCATAGCGCTTAAGCACTATTATAGGGGAAATACAGTATTCACTTGGCATTCTGCATAGCGCTTGGGCACTATTATAGGGGAAATACAGTATTCACCTGGCATCAACACTCACAATGAGCACATAATTGTTAAAACGCGTTAGTGACAGAACTTATTGAATGACCCTCGTATTATATTGGAAATACAGTATTCACTTGGCATTCTGCATAACGCTTGGGCAAATTATAGGGGGAATACAGTATTCACTTGGCATTCTGCATAGTGCATGGGCACTAGTATAGGGGAAATACAGTATTCACTTGGCATTCTGCATAGCGCTTGGGCACTATTATAGGGGAAATACAGTATTCACTTGGCATTCTGCATAGAGCTTGGGCACTATTATAGGGGAAATACAGTATTCACTTGGCATTCTGCATAATGCTTGGGCACTATTATAGGGGAAATACAGTATTCACTTGGCATTCTGCATAATGCTTGGGCATATTATAGGGGAATACAGTATTCACTTGGCATTCTGCATAGCACTTGGGCACTGTTATAGGGGAAATACAGTATTCACTCG
The DNA here is from genome assembly GCA_037043455.1 of Cyrtodaria siliqua. Classification (NCBI taxonomy): domain Eukaryota; kingdom Metazoa; phylum Mollusca; class Bivalvia; order Adapedonta; family Hiatellidae; genus Cyrtodaria; species Cyrtodaria siliqua. The sequence continues at coordinate 133,452 of JAWPHD010002486.1, forward strand.
GCATTCTGCATAGCGCTTGGGCACTGTAATGGGGACAATATTCACTTGGCATTCTGCATAGCACTTGGGCACTATTATAGGGGAAATACAGTATTCACTTGGCATTTTGCATAGCACTTGGGCAATCTCTAAGGGGGAATATAGTATTCACTTGGAATTCTGCATAGCACTTGGGCACTCTTATAGGGGGAATACAGAATTCACTTGGCATTCTGCATAGCGCTTGGGAACTGTTATAGAGAGAATACAGTATTCACTTGGCATTCTGCATAGCACTTGGGCACTGGCACTATTATAGGGGAAATACAGTCTTCACTTGGCATTCTGCATAATGCTTGAGCACTGTTATAGGAGGAATACAGTATTCACTTGGCATTCTGCATAGCGCTTGGGCACTATTATAGGGAAAATACAGTATTCACTTGGCATTCTGCATAGCGCTTGGGCACTGTTATAGGGGATATACGGTATTCACTTGGCATTCTGCATAGCACTTGGGCACTGTCATGGTGGAAATACAGTATTCACTTGGCATTCTGCATAATGCTTGGGCACTATGATAGGGGAAATACAGTATTCACTTTGCATTCTGCATAGCACTTGGGCACTATTATAGGGGAAATACAGTATTCACCTGGCATTCTGCATAGCGCTTGGGCACTATTATAGGGAAAATACAGTACTCACTTGGCATTCTGCATAGCGCTTGGGCACTATTATAGGGAAAGTACAGTATTCACCTGGCATTCTGCATAGCGCTTGGGCACTATTATAGGGAAAATACAGTATTCACCTGGCATTCTGCATAGTGCTTGGGCACTATTATAGGGGAAATACAGTATTCACTTGGCATTCTGCATAGCGCTAGGGCACTATTATAGGGGAAATACAGTATTCACTTGGCATTCTGCATAATGCTTTGGCACTACGAGGGTGCTTCAAAAAGTTCTGTCACTAGGCATATATCCTTTGAACTGGATATTACACTGAGATAAAGCAGTGTATTTATAGTACTACTAGGTTCGCTCTCTTAAATTCCACAACAAAAATGAAAAATTTCCGGTTATTTATACCCCTGAATTACCTCCCCCTACCACACCTTTTGGATACTGGCATCTCTGAAAATGTCCTTGTTACAAAACGTTGTAAAAATTATTTGAATAATTCTATGCTTTTAAATTTTCTTGTACGCCATCTGTTGTTATTCGCCTATAATCCATGAAAATGATTGTCGAGAATTCCGAAATGTCTTGCTGTAAACCAGATATGAGTGAATGCATATCCCTTAATTTTAGCGGAAATAACACTGATTTTCTTCATTTTGTTTACGGAAATGTTATAATATCTTTTAAATGTCGTAATTATTCTCATAGTATTAATATGTTTTCATATTTTTTACAAATCCTAGTCCTTCAGTGTTGAAATTTCATATTCAACACATTATTGTAGAATTTTGCACAATGTTTAGTGAAAATATTGATCATCCAAAAACGCTATTTCAGAAGACTGCCCTTCCATTTAATGTCCATTTATCATTAAATTAATTTTACATGTTAGCTTAAAATGTTTATTTCCAAGACAATGCCTTTTCATCTACCATGCTTAAATTCTGAATCTTGTAATGCACAGATATAACTGGTAAGGTATGAGAAATTTCAAAGGTCTTCGACAAGTACTTAAAGAGAAACAGGCATTTAAAAAAGTAACAGTTAACATACCTGAAAAAAACTCAGGACGAAAATGCCTCAGTATGTATAAGTGATGTATATTAAATGTTCCATAACTTTCGTCACACAAAAGATACAGCATTTATTTTACCATCAATGGAATGGTATTGAAACTCTCTTTCATTTGGTACTAAACATCAACACTCACAAAGAGCACATAATTGTTAAAACGCGTTAGTGACAGAACTTATTGAATGACCCTCGTATTATAGGGGAAATACAGTATTCACTTGGCATTCTGCATAACGCTTGGGCATATTATAGGGGGAATACAGTATTCACTTGGCATTCTGCATAGTGCATGGGCACTATTATAGGGGAAATACAGTATTCACTTGGCATTCTGCATAGCGCTTGGGCACTATTATAGGGGAAATACAGTATTCACTTGGCATTCTGCATAGCGCTTGGGCACTATTATAGGGGAAATACAGTATTCACTTGGCATTCTTCATAATGCTTGGGCATATTATAGGGGGAATACAGTATTCACTTGGCATTCTGCATAGCACTTGGGCACTGTTATAGGGGAAATACAGTATTCACTCGGCATTCTGCATAGCGCTTGGGCACTGTAATGGGGACAATATTCACTTGGCATTCTGCATAGCACTTGGGCACTATAATAGGGGAAATACAGTATTCACTTGGCATTTTGCATAGCACTTGGGCACTCTCATAGGGGGAATATAGTATTCACTTGGAATTCTGCATAGCATTTGGGCACTCTTATAGGGGGAATACAGTATTCACTTGGCGTTCTGCATAGCGCTTGGGAACTGTTATAGAGAGAATACAGTATTCACTTGGCATTCTGCATAGCACTTGGGCACTGGCACTATTATAGGGGATATACAGTCTTCACTTGGCATTCTGCATAATGCTTGGGCACTGTTATAGGGGGAATACAGTATTCACTTGGTATTCTGCACAGTGCTTGGGCACTGTTATAGGAGGAATACAGTATTCACTTGGCATTCTGCATAGCGCTTGGGCACTATTATAGGGGAAATACAGTATTCACTTGGCATTCTGCATAGCGCTTGGGCACTATTATAGGGGAAATACAGTATTCACCTGGCATCAACACTCACAACGAGCACATAATTGTCAAAACGCGTTAGTGACAGAACTTATTGAATGACCCTCGTATTATATTGGAAATACAGTATTCACTTGGCATTCTGCATAACGCTTGGGCAAATTATAGGGGGAATACAGTATTCACTTGGCATTCTGCATAGTGCATGGGCACTAGTATAGGGGAAATACAGTATTCACTTGGCATTCTGCATAGCGCTTGGGCACTATTATAGGGGAAATACAGTATTCACTTGGCATTCTGCATAGAGCTTGGGCACTATTATAGGGGAAATACAGTATTCACTTGGCATTCTGCATAATGCTTGGGCACTATTATAGGGGAAATACAGTATTCACTTGGCATTCTGCATAATGCTTGGGCATATTATAGTGGAATACAGTATTCACTTGGCATTCTGCATAGCACTTGGGCACTGTTATAGGGGAAATACAGTATTCACTCGGCATTCTGCATAGCGCTTGGGCACTGTAATGGGGACAATATTCACTTGGCATTCTGCATAGCACTTGGGCACTATTATAGGGGAAATACAGTATTCACTTGGCATTTTGCATAGCACTTGGGCACTCTCTAAGGGGGAATATAGTATTCACTTGGAATTCTGCATAGCACTTGGGCACTCTTATAGGGGGAATACAGAATTCACTTGGCATTCTGCATAGCGCTTGGGAACTGTTATAGAGAGAATACAGTATTCACTTGGCATTCTGCATAGCACTTGGGCACTGGCACTATTATAGGGGAAATACAGTCTTCACTTGGCAATCTGCATAATGCTTGAGCACTGTTATAGGAGGAATACAGTATTCACTTGGCATTCTGCATAGCGCTTGGGCACTATTATAGAGGGAATACAGTATTCACTTGGCATTCTGCATAGCGCTTGGGCACTATTATAGGGAAAATACAGTATTCACTTGGCATTCTGCATAGCGCTTGGGCACTATTATAAGGGGAATACAGTATTCACTTGGTATTCTGCATAGTGCTTGGGCACTGTTATAGAGGGAATACAGTATTTACTTGGCATTCTGCATAGCGCTTGGGCACTATTATAGGGGGAATACAGTATTCACTTGGTATTCTGCATAGCGCTTGGGCACTGTTATAGAGGGAATACAGTATTCACTTGGCATTCTGCATAGCGCTTGGGCACTATTATAGGGGGAATACAGTATTCACTTGGCATTCTGCATAGCGCTTGGGCACTATTATAGGGGGAATACAGTATTCACTTGGCATTCTGCATAGCGCTTGGGCACTATTATAGGGGGAATACAGTATTCACTTGGTATTCTGCATAGTGCTTGGGCACTGTTATAGGAGGAATACAGTATTCACTTGGTATTCTGCATAGCGCTTTGGCATATTATAGGGGGAATACAGTATTCACTTGGCATTCTGCATAGTGCTTGGGCACTATTATAGGGGGAATACAGTATTCACTTGGTATTCTGCATAGCGCTTGGGCACTGTTATAGAGGGAATACAGTATTCACTTGGCATTCTGCATAGTGCTTGGGCACTGTTATAGGGGGAATACAGTATTCACTTGGTATTCTGCATAGTGCTTGGGCACTGTTATAGAGGGAATACAGTATTCACTTGGCATTCTGCATAGCGCTTGGGCACTATTATAGGGGGAATACAGTATTCACTTGGTATTCTGCATAGTGCTTGGGCACTATTATAGGAGGAATACAGTATTCACTTGGCATTCTGCATAGCGCTTGGGCACTATTATAGGGGGAATACAGTATTCACTTGGTATTCTGCATAGTGCTTGGGCACTGTTATAGAGGGAATACAGTATTCACTTGGCATTCTGCATAGTGCTTGGGCACTGTTATAGAGGGAATACAGTATTCACTTGGTATTCTGCATAGTGCTTGGGCACTATTATAGAGAGAATACAGTATTCATTTGGCATTCTGCATAGCGCTTGGGCACTATTATAGGGAAAATACAGTATTCACTTGGCATTCTGCATAGCGCTTGGGCACTATTATAGGGGGAATACAGTATTCACTTGGTATTCTGCATAGTGCTTGGGCACTGTTATAGAGGGAATACAGTATTCACTTGGCATTCTGCATAGTGCTTGGGCTATTATTGGGGAAATACAGTATTCACTTGGCATTCTGCATAGCGCTTTGGCATATTATAGGGTGAATACAGTATTCACTTGGCATTCTGCATAGTACTTGGGCACTATTATAGGGGAAATATAGTATTCACTTGGCATTTTGCATAGCACTTGGGCACTATTATAGAGGAAATATAGTATTCACTTGGCATTCTGCATAGCGCTCGGGCACTGTTATAGGGGAAATACAGTATTCACTTGGCATTCTGCATAGCGCTTAGGCACTGTTATAGGGGAAATACAGTATTCACTTGGCATTCTGCATAGCACTTGGGCACTGTTATAGGGGAAATACATTATTCACTTGGCATTCTGCATAGTGCTTGGGCACTGCTATAGGGGAAATACATTATTCACTTGGCATTCTGCATAGCACTTGGGCACTATTATAGAGGAAATATAGTATTCACTTGGCATTCTGCATAGTGCTTGGGCACTGTTATAGGGGACTTGGCATTCTGCCTAGCACTTGGGCACTTTTCTAGGGGGAATACAGTATTCACTTTGTATTCTGCATAATGCTTGGGCACTATTATAGGGGAAATACTGTAGTCACTTGGCATTCTGCATAATGCTTGGGCACTATTATAGGGGAAATACAGTATTCACTTGGCATTCTGCATAGCATTTGGGCACTATTTTAGGGGAAATACAGTATTCAATTGGCATTCTGCATAGCACTTGGGCACTATTATAGGGGAAATACAGTATTCACTTGGCATTCTGCATAGCGCTTGGGCATATTATAGGGGGAATACAGTATTCACTTGGCATTCTGCATAGCACTTGGGCACTATAATAGGGGAAATACAGTATTCACTTGGTATTCTGCATAGTGCTTGGGCACTGTTATAGAGGGAATACAGTATTCACTTGGCATTCTGCATAGTGCTTGGGCACTATTATAGGGGAAATACAGTATTCACTTGGCATTCTGCATAGCGCTTGGGCATATTATAGGGGGAATACAGTATTCACTTGGCATTCTGCATAGCACTTGGGCACTATTATAGAGGAAATATAGTATTCACTTGCATTCTGCATAGCGCTTGGGCACTGTTATAGAGGGAATACAGTATTCATTTGGCATTCTGCATAGCGCGTGTGCACTATTATTGGGAAAATACAGTATTCACTTGGCATTCTGCATAGCGCTTGGGCATATTATAGGGGGAATACAGTATTCACTTGGCATTCTGCATAGCACTTGGGCACTATTATAGGGGAAATACAGGATTCACTTGGCATTCTGCATAGCGCTTGGGCATATAGGGGGAATACAGTATTCACTTGGCATTCTGCATAGCACTTGGGCACTATTATAGGGGAAATACAGTATTCATTTGGCATTCTGCATAGCGCGTGTGCACTTTTATTGGGGAAATACAGTATTCACTTGGCATTCTGTATAGCACTTGGGCACTGTTATAGGGGAAATACAGTATTCACTTGGCATTTTGCATAGTGCTTGGGCACTGTTATAGAGGAAATATAGTATTCACTTGGCATTCTGCATAGTGCTTGGGCACTGTTATAGGAGGAATACAGTATTCACTTGGCATTCTGCATAGCACTTGGGCACTATTATAGGGGAAATACAGTATTCATTTGGCATTCTGCATAGCGCGTGTGCACTTTTATTGGGGAAATACAGTATTCACTTGGCATTCTGTATAGCACTTGGGCACTGTTATAGGGGAAATACAGTATTCACTTGGCATTTTGCATAGTGCTTGGGCACTATTATAGAGGAAATACAGTATTCACTTGGCATTCTGCATAGTGCTTGGGCACTGTTATAGGAGGAATACAGTATTCACTTGGCATTCTGCATAGCGCTTGGGCACTATTATAGGGGAAATACAGTATTCACTTGGCATTCTGCATAGCGCTTGGGCACTATTATAGGGGAAATACAGTATTCACCTGGCATCAACACTCACAACGAGCACATAATTGTTAAAACGCGTTAGTGACAGAACTTATTGAATGACCCTCGTATTATATTGGAAATACAGTATTCACTTGGCATTCTGCATAACGCTTGGGCAAATTATAGGGGGAATACAGTATTCACTTGGCATTCTGCATAGTGCATGGGCACTAGTAAAGGGGAAATACAGTATTCACTTTGCATTCTGCATAGCGCTTGGGCACTATTATAGGGGAAATACAGTATTCACTTGGCATTGTGCATAGAGCTTGGGCACTATTATAGGGGAAATACAGTATTCACTTGGCATTCTGCATACTGCATGGGCACTATTATAGGGGAAATACAGTATTCACTTGGCATTCTGCATAATGCTTGGGCATATTATAGGGGAATACAGTATTCACTTGGCATTCTGCATAGCACTTGGGCACTGTTATAGGGGAAATACAGTATTCACTCGGCATTCTGCATAGCGCTTGGGCACTGTAATGGGGACAATATTCACTTGGCATTCTGCATAGCACTTGGGCACTATTATAGGGGAAATACAGTATTCACTTGGCATTTTGCATAGCACTTGGGCACTCTCTAAGGGGGAATATAGTATTCACTTGGAATTCTGCATAGCACTTGGGCACTCTTATAGGGGGAATACAGAATTCACTTGGCATTCTGCATAGCGCTTGGGAACTGTTATAGAGAGAATACAGTATTCACTTGGCATTCTGCATAGCACTTGGGCACTGGCACTATTATAGGGGAAATACAGTCTTCACTTGGCATTCTGCATAATGCTTGAGCACTGTTATAGGAGGAATACAGTATTCACTTGGCATTCTGCATAGCGCTTGGGCACTATTATAGGGAAAATACAGTATTCACTTGGCATTCTGCATAGCGCTTGGGCACTATTATAGGGGGAATACAGTATTCACTTGGTATTCTGCATAGTGCTTGGGCACTGTTATAGAGGGAATACAGTATTCATTTGGCATTCTGCATAGTGCTTGGGCTATTATTGGGGAAATACAGTATTCACTTGGCATTCTGCATAGCGCTTTGGCATATTATAGGGGGAATACAGTATTCACTTGGCATTCTGCATAGTACTTGGGCACTATTATTGGGGAAATATAGTATTCACTTGGCATTTTGCATAGCACTTGGGCACTAATATAGAGGAAATATAGTATTCACTTGGCATTCTGCATAGCGCTCGGCCACTGTTATAGGGGAAATACAGTATTCACTTGGCATTCTGCATAGCACTTGGGCACTGTTATAGGGGAAATACATTATTCACTTGGCATTCTGCATAGTGCTTGGGCACTGTTATAGGGGAAATACATTATTCACTTGGCATTCTGCATAGCACTTGGGCACTATTATAGAGGAAATATAGTATTCACTTGGCATTCTGCATAGTGCTTGGGCACTGTTATAGGGGACTTGGCATTCTGCCTAGCACTTGGGCACTTTTCTAGGGGGAATACAGTATTCACTTTGTATTCTGCATAATGCTTGGGCACTATTATAGGGGAAATACAGTAGTCACTTGGCATTCTGCATAGCGCTTGGGCACTATTATAGGGGAAATACAGTATTCACTTGGCATTCTGCATAGCATTTGGGCACTATTTAAGGGGAAATACAGTATTCAATTGGCATTCTGCATAGCACTTGGGCACTATTATAGGGGAAATACAGTATTCACTTGGCATTCTGCATAGCGCTTGGGCATATTATAGGGGGAATACAGTATTCACTTGGCATTCTGCATAGCACTTGGGCACTGGCACTATTATAGGGGAAATACAGTATTCACTTGGCATTTTGCATAGTGCTTGGGCACTGTTGTAGAGGAAATATAGTATTCACTTGGCATTTTGCATAACGCTTGTGCACTATTATAGAGGAAATACAGTATTCACTTGGCATTCTGCATAGCGCTTGTGCACTATTATTGGGGAAATACAGTATTCACTTGGCATTGTGCATAGCGCTTTGGTATATTATAGGGGAAAAATAGTATTCACTTGGCATTCTGCATAGAGCTTCGGCACTGTTATAGAGGAAATATAGTATTCACTTGGCATTCTGCATAGCGCTTGTGCACTATTACTGGGGAAATACAGTATTCACTTGGCATTCTGTATAGCACTTGGGCACTGTTATAGGGGAAATACAGTATTCACTTGGCATTTTGCATAGCACTTGGGCACTATTATAGAGGAAATATAGTATTCACTTGGCATTCTGCATAGCGCTTGTGGACTATTATTGGGGAAATACAGTATTCACTTGACATTGTGCATAGCGCTTTGGTATATTATAGGGGAAATATAGTATTCACTTGGCATTCTGCATAGCACTTGGGCACTATTATAGAGGAAATATAGTATTCACTTGGCATTCTGCATAGCGCTCGGGCACTGTTATAGGGGAAATACAGTATTCACTTGGCATTCTGCATAGCGCTTGGGCACTGTTATAGGGGAAATACAGTATTCACTTGGCATTCTGCATAGCACTTGGGCACTGTTATAGGGGAAATACATTATTCACTTGGCATTCTGCATAGCACTTGGGCACTATTATAGAGGAAATATAGTATTCACTTGGCATTCTGCATAGTGCTTGGGCACTGTTATAGGGGACTTGGCATTCTGCATAGCACTTGGGCACTTTTCTAGGGGGAATACAGTATTCACTTTGTATTCTGCATAATGCTTGGGCGCTATTATAGGGGAAATACAGTATTCACTTGGCATTCTGCATAGCACTTGGGCACTATTATAGGGGAAATACAGTAGTCACTTGGCATTCTGCATAGCGCTTGGGCACTATTATAGGGGAAATACAGTATTTACTTGGCATTCTGCATAGCACTTGGGAACTATTTTAGGGGAAATACAGTATTCAATTGGCATTCTGCATAGCACTTGGGCACTATTATAGGGGAAATACAGTATTCACTTGGCATTCTGCATAGCGCTTGGGCATATTATAGGGGGAATACAGTATTCACTTGGCATTCTGCATAGCACTTGGGCACTATAATAGGGGGAATACAGTATTCACTTGGCATTCTGCATAGTGCTTGGGCACTGTTATAGAGGAAATACAGTATTTACTTGGCATTCTGCATAGCGCTTGGACACTGTTATAGGGGAAATACAGTATTTACTTGGCATTCTGCATAGCGCTTGGGCACTATTATAGGGAAAATACAGTATTCACTTGGCATTCTGCATAGTGCTTGGGCACTGTTATAGAGGAAATACAGTATTTACTTGGCATTCTGCATAGCGCTTGGGCACTATTATAGGGAAAATACAGTATTCACTTGGCATTCTGCATAGCGCTTGGGCACTATTATAGGGGGAATACAGTATTCACTTGGTATTCTGCATAGTGCTTGGGCACTGTTATAGAGGGAATACAGTATTCATTTGGCATTCTGCATAGCGCGTGTGCACTATTATTGGGGAAATACAGTATTCACTTGGCATTCTGTATAGCACTTGGGCACTGTTATAGGGGAAATACAGTATTCACTTGGCATTTTGCATAGTGCTTGGGCACTGTTATAGAGGAAATATAGTATTCACTTGGCATTCTGCATAACGCTTGTGCACTATTATAGAGGAAATACAGTATTCACTTGGCATTCTGCATAGCGCTTTGGTATATTATAGGGGAAATATAGTATTCACTTGGCATTCTGCATAGCGCTTGGGCACTATTATAGGGGAAATATAGTAGTCACTTGGCATTCTGCATAGCGCTCCGGCACTATTATAGGGAAAATACAGTATTCACTTGGCATTCTGCATAGCACTTGGGCACTATTATAGGGGAAATATAGTAGTCACTTGGCATTCTGCATAGCGCTCGGGCACTGTTATAGGGGAAATATAGTAGTCACTTGGCATTCTGCATAGCGCTCGGGCACTGTTATAGGGAAAATACAGTATTCACTTGGCATTCTGCATAGCACTTGGGCACTATTATAGAGGAAATATAGTATTCACTTGGCATTCTGCATAGCGGCACTATTATAGGGGAAATATAGTATTCACTGTCATGAGAAGAACTCACACAGACAAGTGCCATCATTCTGTATTGTAATTAAGAAGAATGAGGTCTCTTTTTCAACATAAATTCCCATAAATAAACTAGGCCTTTAAGGTGTCGGAGTGATGTAATAGTTAGCACCTCGGTTTAGTAATCCAGGGATCGTGCGTTCTGTCCCAACAGAATTTGGATTAATTCTCGAAGTGCAATACAACGCGGATAAATAAACAGTGATACATAAGGCCTTGGAAGTCGAGCACGCTGCCTTCCTACAGCTCTTGTTTCAGAGACTGTGATGGGTAATTATGAAGATGTGATAATAGACCCACATTGTGATAACTTTTTGATAAGAGACCCACAATGTGATAAGAGACCCACAATGTGATAACTTTGTGATAACAGACCCACAATGTGATAACTTTGTGATAACAGACCCACAATGTGATAACTTCAATCTGTGATATGGATATTAATGTGTTCAACTTACTATATTCAGCAAAATGTCCCTCTTTTAAGCTGTGATTTGCATAGGATTGACTTTGTTACACTTTGTACACCAATCTAGATACAATTTCATCATTTTATACTTATCACTCAATCATTCTGATCAATATTAATGATCAAAAATCAAAGTTTGTCTGTTGCTGCTAAAACATGTTTTATTCAAATTGCGAAATCACTTTTATTATAAAGGGAGGTAATCTGAAAATATTCGTTCTTGAAAGCTGTATGGCGCAAAAATGAGTGAAAAGATCAGCGTTAACTCAAAGTTTTAACCCCAAGACCTGGAAATGCTGTTTAAACCAAATCAAGGGGAATGTTTGCCCACAAGTTTGATTCAAAGAAAATTGATTTCCTGACAGTGCTTGGCATATAAGATTAAATAAAATAGACAATCATTGTGTCTAAATCTATGGGTAAAGTTGGGGACGTTTCTATATTTGCTCAGTATAGTATGTACATTATAAACTCGCAGCTGATTTCGTTTAAAGCAACGGCGATTATGGGTTTTGTTTCAGAATTTTATCTGTTTCTATTGGTAGCTTGTTTAATGTGCATTAAATGTTGTATATTTAAATATAACAAATCATTTTATTTTGTCAGTGTACCAACCACATTTATAAGGTTGTTCTCAGTTTGAATATATAACTTGTAACGCTATCCAGGCCCGCGTCAGCGTTAATCAACCATAGATAGGTGTTTTGCACTAGTAGAAGGCCACAGCCTGCAAGTCAATCCCTATAGTGAAGTAGACCAACACCAATATGAGATATTCATTCCTCACACACTTATATTTATTTTAATTAATGTCATTTACAGAGGGGGATGCATGGGGATGCATGTTGTAGCAAAGATCAGATGTGACCTATATTTCATCAAAAGTAGGTCAAAGTGACCTGAAATTTGCATAGGTTGCTGGATGTATATACCGGTAAGGAACATTCTGGGGCAGTTTAGTGAAAATCCTTCAAGAAAGAAGCAAGATATGCACGTTGTAACGGAGACCAGATGTAATCTATATTTTGTCCGAAGTATGTCGCAGCTACAACGAACATTCGGGTAAAGTTTCGTAAAAACTCTGCAAGTTATGAAGAATATATAAACAAAAGTTGGCCGCATAGAGCAGAGACGGACTGATGAGCAAACAAACGAACGGACAAACTCACACACCTACGCTCGAATGACACTGTGATTGCCTAGATGAGATCTGTAAGGGCTCGAAAATAAACAGTATGGAATGCAAAAGGTGGTAGCTAAAATGAAGGCGACAAGAAAGTGCTTAATATAAACAATTTATTGCAAATATTAGTCATACAAAAGTGTGTGCCAGATAGGCACTGAACAATAAATACAGGTGTATATATACCCACTAGGCTCTACACTTCTACAGGGGTCCTTGAATGGCCGACAACTGGCAAAACTGCTCAAAATCACACGATACTAGTGCTTCCAGAATCAAGGTTTTAAATAGTCCTGTAATGAGCCTTAATTGTGGAGTAGTCAGAACGAATGCAATCTGTTGAAACTAAATTACAAGCGTATCCACCGATAGGTGTCTCTGTAACACCCGAGGCCCTCAAATAATGCAGATTACGTGCAGTTTTGACAGGTGTTGACTTTTGTAGCACTATAAGAGCGATTCTATAAATCTGTTTACCAGGCTGGTATAACGTGTCTCTAATCACAATTTATTTGGTATTTACATGAATATGAACAGGTCTGGCACTCGTATAATTATAAACAACATATTTTACACTAATATATAATTTACACAAAATTGTACATAAATTATTATATAACGTCAAATTTAGATCTACATGTATATTACAATGTTGACAGTCTAATTATTCACAATACCAGTTAATAATATTGAAATAAAAAAAATCTGGCATTACTCAGCTTATTTAAATTGAACTTGGTTTATTGAAAACTTTTTTTTAGAAAAATTACAAAAAAAAGAATAAGATTTAATGTATTGTCGTGTAGATCTACTACTACACAATACTTTCAGTTTCGATCAAAATTAATTGCAATGAAATTAAAATTCTGCATAAGCAAGCAGGCTGGCTGGTCCTCCTCTGCCACACTGATCAAATAAGCCTGAAGAAGCAGCAGCGAAAATGAAGGGACACAAACACAATACAGCCATATTCCAAAACACCGGAGCAGTTATGCCCCTTCAGTAGCATCACCACTTTACTACATTGAAGCATTTTACGGGAACAACGAAAGTTGTCGAACTTCAAACACGATGGTAGCCGTACGAAGACACAACAAAACTCTGCATGCTTTCACCATTGCCGACTACATGAAAAATCAAGATAAATATCATTATAATCAAAGTATAAGCAATCAGCAGTTCGTCCGGAGAATGCATAGATTTTAAATCGACATGCCGATCGCTAATACTAATAAATTTGCACATAAAAAACATCAAGATGACTTTCTGTCTTTGGTCTATTGAGACTTATATCGAATATGAGCCGATGATTAAAACCCAACAATTTGGTCAACAAAATTCACAGCCCTCAAAAGTGGAGGTTCTACAATCCAAAGAACCGACTAAATTCCACCAAATAAATAAGCTCAAAAACTGCCCATTAAAATAATCCAGATAGGATTTTCTCCAAAACTGATTTCTAAACATGAATATTAACCAACTAATTTCCACAATTTATGTTAATTAATTCAAAATAGATAACTTTTAAACTGTTAATTTGTTCATGAATCATCTTTTTTTGTATAGACAAGCAGGTGCAAATATAGCTGCTGTTTACCTCATAATACTTGTTGTTATGTCATAAACATGCATTTCTTCAAAACTTCCATTGTACATCATATGCTTTTGATTGAACAGAATTGTTTGAAGAAATGCATTTTCTGAAAAGCGTGATCATAGCAGCATGAGCACCTGCTTGTTTGTGCAACTAAACCATACTCTACGGAGGATCAGACACAACAGATGTTTTATGTAAATGTTCAGTTATACCCATATCAAACAGTTTCTCACTGGTGAACGCTGATTTCCTAAATTGTGAGTTTTCCCATATGTCGGCTCATAATTCTAATGCTTCTGTAATAACTATTATGTTTTCTTGCCACTTCTATTTGAAGAAAATATTAGAAAATCCTTATTTGCGAAAAATACTATCGAAATCACTTGGAACAAATTAAAATAGCTCGAAAGGAATTGCAAAGCACCATTGCATGTATGATGAAATAAATCTGATGGAAACACCAGCATAAATTTTACATAAAAATATATCAAAAACATACATTAATAACTCGCATTATGAAAATATATACTTCTTGAAAACAATTAAATCACAAAACGTACAAAATGAAAAGAATTGCACATATCCGTTATACAAAAACAAATCATTCATCAGACCCTATTAGAGAAATGAAATGGTTTTGTAATTATAGAATACACATGTTTCAATACAACTAGAAGGATACCCACGGAACATAAGTGTCGCCTACCGTGTGCTTATCTGAAAGGCGTATAACTCTGCCAAAATGAAAGCCAGAGTTATTGGACATGTTTAACAACATTCCTTGAGATAAGATGAAAATGTGTGTAAAGTTTTATGGACAAAGGCCAAATACTTTTGTGTAAAGTTTTATGGACAAAGGCTAAATACTTTTCAAGTTAAGGCCAAGGTTAAGTTGCATGTAGAAGTGTGAGAGACGACGGACAAAGTGATCCCTAAGTGTCTACCATGCTATGCAGGCGACACAAAAATTATGTGAGTAAGTTATATAAATGAAACCAGCTTTCATAACTTTTAATCACATTAAACTTTTAAATAAATTCACAAAACTGTAAAGAAAAGAAGTGAAAATTATAAACAGTAACTATACTTAACACAGTGCAAATAAAAATAAAGAAAAAATACAATAATATTGTGTGAGAAGTCAGAAGTTATAAATCAAACTAGGTAATGTTTACAACGTGATCAGATTAAGAGTTTTTTTTAAATAAATTGTCAATCACTAACAATGGATGCCAAAATGGGGTTTAAATTATAGTAGAAAACTAAATTGTACCAGAAAATTGCTATTATGTTTTTCTTATCTAAAATTTTGATTCAGAGAAATCGGCAAGATATCCTTGTTAAACCACTTTTAGACAATTCATTTTATTAGTACATGTATATCATTTTTGTTGTTGAGAAAACCACAAAATGACTTTCTCCGCAATTCGTCATTACTTTGTATGTTACACAAGAATAAAACTAAAGCAATCTACCATGATTCACAAGAACAAAGGATGACTGTTACAAGCCATCTAGTCTGGTCCTTTAACACAGTCTTCAAAGTGGACCTTTAGAGAATCAACAGAGAACCCAACTTGCAAGTTGGTCTATACACAGGATGCTTTATCACATCGAACCTTTTCTTAATCGTAAGCACCGGGACGTTTGTCCAGAAAATTGAAAATGTGCATTTTAGCAGTCTAATATAGCAATACCCTTGGAAGCGGCTCATGTTATATCAGTAAAATAATAAGTATTAGGTGTACAGTACATATATTTGAACCACATCCTGCCAGTGCTGGATTTCAAGCCGGGACAACCAGTGTAGATCAAATCAGCTGCTGTGTCTTACTTCCATACATGTCACCTTTTTTTCATTATGTGCAAGACTCGTATATTCCTCCAAATTCCAAAATTGTTTCTATTTTCTTAACAATAGCCGGACGGACCTCTTAGTCTAATGTCCCTTTGCATAATAATTTTTTTGACCCCATCCTTTTGCATAATTTGTTGACCTCAGTCTTGTGCATAATTAAATGTTGACAGGTAAGATGTAGAAAAAGTTGTTTAACTAGAAGCAGCAAACAAAACATTGTATGCCTCCTACACTGGTTACACAGGCTGGTCACTCTACACTGACAGGTTACAAAGCACATTGCATTCAGAAGTGTCACACAGAAACGAACAAAATAAAACTCATAATTATCAACAGAATGGTAATATTGACAAGAAAGTAGAAATCCATACAGTTGTAATAACCAACGTAACTAAAGTAATAAAATTCTTATTTGTTTACCTTCAACAGAAAAAAAGTGTTGTTTTTTTGTTTGGAAAATTTTAGTTAATTGTAATGCACCTATTATGTTTTTTCCAGGCGGTGAGTGGGGTGGAGCCAGGCAATTAGACAAATATCAAAATTGTTTAATTAGGAATTGTTTAATTAGGAATGACATCTACGTCAGATTCCCCATGACCACTTAAATCCCAGGATAAATGCCAGATTTACTTTAATTCCTCCCCACAGTGTCATTGTTGTTGGTCATTTCCCCCAACTGGGCACTGGCTGCTGTCTTATTTAACTTTATTTAGTTAACTTTCCAAACATACAAAAACACTGAATTAGAAATTGTTTATCAATAAGTTCAATTACACTTCCCCCTCCACCCCACCCTCCCCAACCCCAATTTAAAATGTTAACTTTCCAAACATACAAAAAGACTGAATTAGAAATTGTTTTTCATTAAGGTCAATGACACCCCAACACCCCACCCTACCCCTTGCAATTTACAATGTTACCTTTTCGACAAACTTACAAAAACTAATACGAAATTGTTTATTATTAAGGTCGAAGGAAATGTATCTCTATCGTAAAGCCTTATGACAGGTATTAATTAAAGAAACTATTGAAAAAAATATATATGTGAAACAACGTGTTCGTTTCAGATAAACAAATAAGATTTTCTTGCTTGCTAGTGAAGTCCAAATAAAGATGAAGCAGCGTCATCAGCAGCAGTGAGGTATTACACATCTGTCTTTCGAGATCGACACGAGAAGCACATGAGAAACTTACAGTCGAAACTCCAGTTGCCTCGGTCTACGACGTACGAGTCTTTACCTTTTGGTATTTCCTGGTCGGGGCGATTGGTCAACATCTCTTTTATTTTATCCTTATTTTTCCTCAAAGTTTGCGGCTGAAATGAATAATGGATTACATTATTCAGTATAAAAGAATAAATTTAGAAACGTAGTAAAAGAATGTTATAACAGCTATTTGGTTATTTTCAAAATTTATTTTAAACAGATATTATTTTATTACCCAAACTGAGACACTAAATCTATAACATGAGACGGAATATCATTGGCAGTGCTAGACATTCTATAAAAGTGTTTTGAATGCAATTTTTAAGAGAATAAATCACTCAAAAGCAATGTTATGAGAAATATTTGTATGGTTCGGCAATTGAATAAAACATGAGGTTTTAGTTTATCCAGACAGAGAGTTATAAAATGTCAACATAATTTACAATTTGGAAAACTCCATCGAAACGATTTTTGCAGAATTTTGTCACAAATGATCCAAGACTTATAAAATAGTGCTGTGCTGTTAAATTGGCAACTGAAGCAGACATTTTGGTGCCATAAACAAAAGAACTGGCTGAAGAAGCAAAATTCTGCGCATTATGGTCCAATGCCAAAATAATGTACTGGACATGAAAACCGCTAATTGTGAAAATCTCACTATATTCTTTCGAATCAAAGGACAAGGTATGTTAAGTGGGTAGTGATCCTATCTGTGGGCATGTTAAAGTAAACTGATCCTATTCTATCTTCAAAAGATCGTCTTATTTTATTTGCCTAAAATAGCTGGATTTTTTTTGCAATTTTGTTGCATTTTGTCGATTTTAGAGCAAGTTTTTGATCCTAAAAACACAAAAAATATGAAATATTGGTGGATTAAAAATTTCAATACTGTGGGGTCAATTTTGTTCCTTATCCTTTGGTAAACAGAGCCAACTAAAAATTGGTATCAAAAGAATTTGCTAACGGACAGTCAACAATGGACAACACACCATCATATAAACAATGACATAATCAAATCTGTGTATATTGTCATTTTGATGTCAGAGATTAAGTTTGCGACGGAAATGTCTTTTCAGACTCAGTTTTTGAGAACAACGCAACAAATGAACTTTCGTTTAGCATTACGTGGCCCCGCCTTAATTCCATTAAGCGATGGTAAAACTTATATTAGTTTATATTAGCAGGATTTTATAACGGATATTTCGACAATAAAACATGTTTAAAAACATTTTTCACAAAAAAAAAAGCGATAACCTGTTTAAGATTACCTATTAAATGTTTTAATTTTACAATAAGCAGAAATTAAGGTTTTATTTCATACCCCAGCCAACCCTGTTTTTGCTTCTTGGAGAAGGGGTTGGATGGGGTATGAAAGTTAATACTCAGACCACGTAATGGTAAAATATTGTCGTTAGATACTTACATCATCTTCGAGCCTGTATTTATTCATTCGTTTGACATCGTCAGCATCATAATCCTTGATTTCCAGTGGTTCTTCCTTTGTTTTGTGTTTGTCGATCCACGCCTTTGATGTCGGACTCAGGCTTGAGTTTTTGCTCGAAGGACTCGACTTACGACTCGAGGATTCCGGACTTTCCGATGATCTTGCAGGTGCCGATCTGCTACGGCGAGTACCTGCAGGATAACCATGGTGATTAAGTTGACATTACGAAAAATGGGGTTTAACTTTGTCAACACATGCAAGATCCTTTTGGAACAGTGACCTCAGAAGGAGATGACATGAAGGATGAAGTTTCACATCAGACCCAAGAGATGGTTGAACAACCTTAACAAACATTATTAGATGATTGTGTGAAACTAGGAGCGAATCTGCTGTTACAGCTATTCTTAAAAATCCCCTGAAATGGCACTGGTTTATCGCCCCATCATACCAAACCTTACACCTCCATTAATGGCTAGTTATGTGTAATTTGACTGTAAGGACGATATAAAATGGAAGAAACTCAGATCCCCATTCAACACTGTTTTTGTAGATTCACTTGCAAGGAAATGTGTTAACTTTTAAAAACCGCCAAAATAACGGTAAAATTACACTACAAAACCGTTTATAAAAACTCTAGCCAGATGTTCAGCTCATATAATACTGTATATGTGCCGATTAAAAGAATAGTTTTTGTACCGATTCTTAAAATACCCGTGATTGAATATGGGTAAAATGAACTGTGAGTTGGTAACTCTTAATTCGACGCTCCATTTTTGGGGTTTGGTCTGGCTGGTTAAAGCCATTTATATTGTGTCTATAGAGTTTGGATTCTAAAAATAGGAAAATTATATGTATAGCTCGTCGTTGGTAGGTTTAGAAATGGTGTACATTTTGTCAAATTTGGCTGCCGTTGGCGGGATAGCTGCTTTAAGGAACAGTTCCACAAATTAGGATAGTATTGTTTAAATGCTCCTTCAAGTAGGTACAAGCTTTTTATCTTAAAGGAGAAAATGAACTTTCATTTAAAAGAGTGATGCACCATCTAGGAACAGGAACTAGACAGTTACAAAGTTTTAAAAGAAATTCTATATTAATACGAAAAGGAGCGAAATATTTTACTTTCTGGTAGGTGCAAGAGAATATTTCAACCCATTTCATTTCTACTTGCCCTCGTTTTTGGTTAT
The DNA here is from genome assembly GCA_037043455.1 of Cyrtodaria siliqua. NCBI lineage: Eukaryota > Metazoa > Mollusca > Bivalvia > Adapedonta > Hiatellidae > Cyrtodaria > Cyrtodaria siliqua. The sequence continues at coordinate 153,412 of JAWPHD010002486.1, forward strand.
AATAAAATCAAACAGGCTGAAATATTACTGAACACCTTGCTCAAGTATACTTAACAATTTGTATGGTGTTTTACGTCATATTCAACACAAGTAAGGTTACATATGACGCTCGATTTTTTTTTGGTGGTGGAGGCAGACCACCCATTTTTCCTGGGTAGAACCAGTACTGTACACCTCCCGCAATCCTTAAGAATCCGGGAGGTGTATAGTACTGGTTCTACCCAGGAAAGTGGGTGGTCTGCCTCCACCACAAAAAATAAAATAAATTGACTGTAATTCAATAATGTGCAATATGGGTGATGGTTTTGGACCACCAGTCAAAACAATGTATCGTAGCTGAATGAGAACCTCTGGCTATATATGATATACCAGATGGTAAACTCTGGAACTAACAAAAAGTGGTTCAAGACAAAGAAAAATGCTTTTGATATTATAATAAGGCAAAAAAAAAAAAGTGTGTTTCCTATTGCATACTCTCAAAAAAATAGGGTAGGTCAGTAGGCATTTTCGTTTTTTGTTGCTTTTTTTTATTATTTTTTTTGGAGCAAGATACTGTATTTATCTCATAAACCCCATACAAATTGATGATACAACTGAAAGTTTCTCTGTGATGTCAGTTTACCTCGATATATTGTGATAAATCATTGTTCAGAACAAATTTAAAAAAAAAAAAAAATTGTTTTATAATTTGTTTTTTTTATTTATTTATTTATTTTTCATAAAAGGTTTTAGGGTCGGGCCCTTAAAAATAGGGTCGGCCACCGGAAACACAGGTTTTTTTTTTTTTGCCTAATAAAGTTAAGACAAAGAATCAATAAAACCATCATTCTTTTAAACACCAAAAACTTTTTTTAAAAAACGCTCATCAAGAAAATACTTGCTGGACATTGGCCAACTATTTTCCACACAACTCCTACTGATTACTAGTTTCATTTTGCTGCTATAAACTTTTATACAATGCAGGTTTATACTCCAATCCTGCACCTGAACAAAATAACGCGCCCCGAGTTAATAGTGATCTCATCAAACGTAAAGTAAATCTCCACAGCGTAGTTATTCCCCACCAACTATGTAAAAATTCTCTGCAATAGTCGGTCTTATTGAATATTAACAACAGCCAGGTATATTCCCTCAAGCAAAATGGGTTAATGCCACGTTTCTAATGTTCACAAATAGCAGATTGTTTAAAAGGAACTTTTGAACATTAATTATCAGTTGACTATCAACCTAATCCAAGGCAACATTAGTTTAATGGAAACCGAGACCACAAATATCTGGGAGTTTCTCCAAATAGGTCAATAGGTGTGCCATCCTTACAAACATTTTGGTTTGATACAAAACAGCAATAAAAAGATAATTATTACCTTTATATTTAATCAATTCCATTTTATTTAAAATTTGAATTTAATACATTCCAAGAGTGTTGAGGTTTGACACAAGCCATCAAATTTGCATTTCACAAACTTTATTTAACCATCACTTCACCAACCATATATAGCCATTTTCCAGAATGTGCGAATGCCGCTGGGGGTAGTGGGTACACAGACATGTGTTAGATAGAGGGAGATGATGAATAATTTGTGCCTCAACCGGGACTCGAACCCAGTGTCTCTGGTTTACCGTACCAGCACTCACCAACTGAGCTATCGAGGAGGACATACGGTTATGAATCGATTATTCACCATTTCACTGTACCCAGTTACACATTATACAATCCCCTCGCCTGAATATGTGATCAACATATAGTCCTTAAATGCGTACGATTTGTCCTTGGCACACAAGACCTTGAGTAATTTTGTTATGTTTCATGTGAACACATCTATGAGTCGATAACCACCTTATGATCATTCACTTTGAGAACAATAATTGCACCCTGAAGCTGTCACTATTACAAATGGCAAGCAACAAAGTGTTCCTTATTGTCACCAAAAGAATATCTCTGTAACAGACAACTCTCATAATGGTCGCCTTTTGTGAAGATGGCGCCGATTGGTTACTGCAGGGAGGAATATTAATTTGCATCAGAAAAACATTGCTCTTTGGGTAATAATACAACTACCTTCATCTTGAAGGCAGGTAAATGTAAGGAATTAGTCGTACTAACATTCCTTAATTTTATTGACCAATGAAATGCCAGGTAGCTTTTAAATCTTTTTTTACACATCTGTTTGAATGAGCTGATCACGCTTTGATGTGGTATTCAAGGTGCACAATGTTTCGGGTACAAATTAACCACAAACTACCACAAGTAACTCCAAAATGAATGTACCCATCACATACGACCAAGCGTCTCATAATGCAGAACCCTCAAACACTAGGTTTATAGGTTTTCAATGTATTTCTTTTACATCGATTGCGAAATAAATTCTTGCAACTTATATTCATCACTCTCGATGGCTTCCTGGGTAGAACCAGTACTAAGCAATGTGGATTATCTCAAACCCATGACCTTTCGATCTAGTCTGATGCTCTACCACTGGACCTCGCACTCTAGGTTTATACCGTTCGTAATACAAGTTTTGAATGACATTTTGCTAGGATACTTACTGTGTTGTCGTTTTTTCTTTGAGCTTTTTTTCTTGTCCCCAGAAGATTGTTCGCTAGCACTGTCATCTTGAGCGGTCGAGGAGCCGGAACCCTCGCTGTCCCGTAACATGCTCTCGTAACCGCTGCTGGTTCCACCATGTAGTTTATCTGACGTGCTGCTACCCTGTTTTGAAATCAAGTCGGTGCTCAATGTACTGCTGTTGTCACTGCCGTGCCCACTACTAGAATGACTCACGGTCCGTGGCTTCGTCACTTTCGCATATGGAGACAACAAGGTCATCTCTACTGCTGCTACTATTCCACTGTCGTTACCACTGTCCGAGTCCTGACCTCTAGCAGCAGTCCGTGGACTTAATTCACTCACACTTGATTTCTTACTTTCCTTATCTTTTTTACGACTTAATTTTGAATCTTTTGAGGACATTTGCAAGTTTTTTGAAAAAATCGGTAATCTACTATGACTCGGTGACTGAGATTTTGATTTTGAAGTCTTTGTTGTTGAGGAACTTGACTGGCTCTCATTCGCCGCTGCAGACGCAGACGTATATTTCGATTTGTCTTTGTCCCGTCTGCTCGCACTGCTATGAGAGTTCTTTATTGACTGAGCCACCATTTTTTGACACTCTTTACACATTTTTGAAATTGGTTTCGAGTTTTGCTGAGAATACCCACACTTTGAACAAACTTTTTGAGGCAGAGATTTTAACGGAGATAAAGAGTCACTTTTTTCGCTCCTGTATTTATCATCCATCTGTCCATCTCCTTCCCCTTGCCTACATAATGTGCTCGTTTTACTACTACACATCCACGACTTCTTAGAAAACTCTGGCGTCTGACTAGATATCGCATTCGTAATGAGATATTCTTCACGTAATGAAGTTAAATTAGTCTTTTCCAGAAAACTTTCACCAATTAAGTTTGGATTAGAAGCCCCGTCAGGTTTCCTTGACAATAAATGAGCTATAGGATCATAGTCTGAATGTGAAGCGTCTCTCCCATTTGTTTCATTGCACAATTTGTCACTATTATCACCTGTAATATTTTGTTCGACGGGAACTTCTCCTACTAGTGTTCTTATACTCTGCATCGTATCCGATTTTTTCATTCCCATTTCACCATCAACTTCCATACATCCCACAAAAGGTTCTGTACCTATGTCCATATCTGAGTCCTTGGCACATGACGCGTTACTAAATGTATCATCATCGCGAATTTCTGCATCACATGTTTTAGAGGTATCTTCCAGCGCTTTTTCTAATTGTTCATCCATTTGCTGTTCATAGATAGAATCACGATTTGGGACTGAATTAGCAGTATCAACACTACTGTCAAAACTCGTGTCACCGATGTTGCACTCATTAGTTGAATCCCCGGTTTTACTGATTGAATTATCGATATCCGTATACTCTTGTGTCCTCGAGTCATTTAAGGTGGTATCAGGATATAAAGAACTGCAAGACGAAACATCCTGAGAGGAGTTGAGGTTGGCCACTATCATGTCAAAATCCCCATTGGGTTGTTTGTTGACAGTTCCAATGACAACCTGTTTTCCCACAATTCCTTCCATATATATTGTCTCTTCCGGTTGGTTGCTTTCTACAGATTTCAACCAATCAGTGACCCTCTTGGTAGGGTTACCCGAAACAGGGAACTGAGGTTTTAGTGGCGACTTCGGTGATGACTTTGACTTGCGTGGTACCGCTGGAGATTGCTTTGGTGAATGGTGAGGAGACTGTTTTGGTGTAGAAGAGGAAGGAATCAGTTTCTTTGTTCGCGAATCATGAGGTTTTGATCTTCTATAAGTGCCCGACGCCGACTCTAGCGTGCCTATCACATTATCATCATTGTCCATCATGAAACCAACACTTTTTTCAGTATCATTTAAACCATGCCTTTCAACCCAATCTCTTACGAAAGGTTTAACCTTGGCGTCACCACCCTCAGCCACTTCCTCAGAATCACCAACGTTAGTAATCATGCTGTTTGGACGAGAATCTCCCGGTTGCGCAGGGATTGCAATGCCACTTTCTTTACATATTGTGCTTTCTGGTCTCTCCTTGATATCTTGTAATTGCCATGATGGTTTAGCAACTGTTTTATCTGCTCGATGATGCAGGGCGGGAGAGTTTAATGGCGACTGATGCTTTGGAGACGATGATAAAGACTTTTTAATGTTAGTATGCATTACAACTTTCGGTGTACGATTCTGATTTTCGTCCGTCTGATTTTCTGCAAGCATTTCTGGAGGTCCATCTACCCACATTTCCTCAGAGCTCATTTTTGTGTTTTTAGGTTCTGGTTTTACAAGAAAGGCGGGTGGGCCATCCACCCACTGTTCTCCCGTCTTTGTTTTCTTTTCTGGATAGATGGCTGCTCCCGGACCATCTATCCACTGTTCACCCTCCTTACTTTCTGTTAGAGAATTGGATCTCTTTGCTCTTGCACCAGTTCGTGGTAATTTGTCAACTATGTTTACACTGGCATAACACTGTGGATTTGTACCATCCGATTTTGATACCACTGATTTTGTCCGTGAGGTTGATTTGCGAGGTAGATTACAAGCCGCGCTAGGCGGAGAAGATGAAAGTTGCGAAATCAAATGTTCATTTTGTAACTCACGAACTGGTGTTGTGCCCCTTGAAAGTGATCTGACTGGAGTACCCTGTCTGGACCCTGTTACAGTGACATCACGTACAGGGGTTCCCAAACGTGCCGGGATCCTTATCAAGCTCTCACGTGACCTATATAGGCTCCGTCCACTATCTGAATTAGAGCCTTCATCTCCAGATGACCTTGACCCACTTGCTCTACGAGGAAGACGAGGATTTGTACGAGGTACTGACCGTGGCGGACCCTCGTGGTCCGTCAATTCTCGGTCACTCAGTGATTGTCCATTTCTACCGAGATATATGACCGTGTCACATGACTGCTCACTGCTGGACGTGTAATCTGGGTCAGACAATGACGAGCCCTCGTGTAGTGTGCCCATACGAAAGCCGCGGTACGGACGCGAGTGTATACTACTTCCATCAGTAGAACTGTCATCCGAACTTGTACTCGAAAATTGCTGAAATGAAAATTAACAAAATAAATAACAACACGTTTATCGTAGACTAGCTGGGAATTCTAAGTGAAGAAAGTTAATATTGCAAAAAAAAAAGTTAACTAATGTAATAGAAGAACTAAATCATGGCTGATTTATTGACGTCCTTGAAAAGTGATGAAATAGTTAATAGTATTAACTATGTAAAGATAATGCTATTTACAAGATGAACTGAATAAACTCTTTATCTTTTTTAAAAATCAGATCTATACTAGGAAATTACCAAAAACAAAATGGTAAAACACAAACTTGAATACTTTTAAAAAACTGTTTGTTCAGAAGAGTCATATGTTTCTTCAGAAGAGTCTTAGGTAATGTAACCACAGAATATACATTAAATTTATTGGGGGTTTATTTTGCAAAGATTCATGGACGATTCACATCAAGTCACATTACAGAGTCTCTTTATCAATTATATAGTTACTTTATCAATTAAAGGGAACATCGCGACACACCCAAACAAGCTCCATCATTGAGAGTTCTGAAAAACTTGATGAAAAAAATTATCATAATCGGATAATAAACAAAAAGATGTGACCATTTGAAGGTTGTTCTAAAACGGGTATGGGACGTCATAGTTTTTACTGGTTATATAAAGCATTACTGCCATTAAGTATACATATTTTTCAAACAGTTGTCATTTTCTCCTTATAAATCAAAAAATTTTTTTTTTTTATAAATATTCCATATATGGTCATTTAGAACTATGATGTGATAGCTCTCAGAATGGTGGCTTTCAAATCTGTTTCAACAGAGTCTTTATCTGATCATATCTTCTTTGTTTATCATCCGATTCTGATAATTACCTTACCCTTTTCTAAGTTTTGCAGAACTCTCAATACAATAAAAGTTTGGCTGTGTTGTTATATTCGCTTTAAGTGCCATTATCAAGTCATGTAATCAAGTCGCGTGTTATCAAAATATTATCTCCCATTCTTTAAACAATTTATATTTAAAACAGCGAATCCACTCAACCTTGGCCCAGTGAAATTGTACTTTGAAAAGATAATCAGGCTATTAAGTGCCTACACCGATCTCTGCTTTCAGGTATTTATTTTGTTGATATTCCTTCCTGTTCCACAAGCATGTAGAACACTTCCACAAGCATGTAGAACACTTCCACAATCATGTAGAACACTTACACAAGCATGTAGAACACTTCCACAAGCATGTAGAACACTTACACAATCATGAAGAACACTTCCACAAGCATGTAAAACACTTACACAATCATGTAGAACACTTACACAAGCATGTAGAACACTTCCACAAGCATGTAGAACACTTACACAAGCATGTAGAACACTTACACAAGCAGGTAGAACACTTACACAAGCATGTAGAACACTTACACAAGCATGTAGAACACTTACCCCTCTCACTTTCCTCCGCCTCATTCTGTGTATTCGTGCAGCGAGTTGTACCACTTGTAATGATTCATTATAATGTGGGATCTCCTGTGACACGTGCGCTATCATACACGTGCGACATGTGATGTTACCCAGCGAGTCGCGTAGTAACTGTGCAACCTTGCTGTCTCTGAAAGTACAACAGAAAGTAGGTCAGGAATGAAGTACAACAGAAAGTAGGTCAGGGAAGAGGACTATTAAATGTTCTTCCCTTTTATTAATACATTTGAATACATGAATTAAACTGATACAGAAGTGAAAGATAAACTTATAATTCACCGACATGTATTAAAATAGAAGTGATGTTGTTGTTTTAAATATAACAACAGCATCAAGAATTGCAGGGCAATCCATAGTCCCCCACCGGCCCAGACAAACATTTTCCAGACATTTTCTATGACGGAGATCAAAGATCAAGGTCAGGGTCACAATGACCTTATGTTGGTATGCGACACACCGCTATCACAAGCTGTATTCACATACCAAGTTTGGTTTCTCTAAGTGTTATTGTATTGAAAATACGGTCCGGACAAGCATTTTCTATGATAGAGGTCACAATGACCTTATTTTAGTATGCGACGCATCGCTATCCCAAGATGTATTCACATACCAAGTTTGGTATCTCTAAGTGTTATAGTATTGAAAATACGGTCCGGACAAGCATTTTCTATGACAGAGGTCACAGACAGGTCAAGGTCACAATGACCTTATTTTGGTACGTGACACATCGCTTTCCCAAGATGTATTCACATACCAAGTTTAGTATCTCTAAGTGTTATAGTATTGAAAATAAGGTCTGGACAAGCATTTTCTATGACAGAGGTCACAGGTCAAGGTCACATTGACCTTATTTTGTTACGTGACACACCGCTATCCCAAGATGTATTCACATAGCAAGTGTGGTATCTCTTAAGTGTAATAGTATTGAAAATACGGTCCGGACAAGCATATTCTATGACAGAGGTCACAGTGACCTCTTTTTGGTACACGACACACCACTACCCCAAGCTGTATCCACATACCAAGTTTGGTATCTCAAAGTCTTAAAGTATTGAAAATATGACCCGGATAAGCATTTCGGAAGGACGGACGGACAGGGTTCAAACCTATAGTCCCAACCGGGACCGGTGGGGGACTAAAAACTGTTGTAATAACATCTATGTAATAAACTTTAAAGGGACACATGTCAATCTTTGTGTTTTTTATTTGCAAATCGTTATCATTAATTAATTTGTAAAAAAATCAAATTGGTTTTGCATATTATTAATTGCTGATTATGTTACCAATTATGTATTTAAACTATGGTATAATAACAAAGAAAAAACAAGTAAATCGGTAGAACCGATGGATGCTCCCTGAAATGTATCCTCAACTTATCATATGACCTTGCATCACCCAGCAGTTTTCAATTTGCAATTCCATTAGTAGTTTATGCTCCAGATAAGAAACCTAATTATAAAATTACAAAGGGCAATAACTCTAATTTGAATGATGACCGAGTTATGGTTCTTGCACTCTGTACTTTCTCTCATTGCCCTCTATTACTGTGTGAAGTTTTATTGCAGTCCCATCAGTAGTTTTGAAGATATGCTCCGGACAAAAATTCTAAGTATAAAATTACAAAGGACAATAACTCTAACTTGAATGAAGACAGAGTTACGGTTCTTGCACTCTGCACTTCCTCTCATTGCCCTCTATCATTGTGTGAAGTTTTATTGCAGTCCCATCAGTAGTTTTGAACATAATGCTCCGAACAAGAAAGTGTAAAGGAAACACGGACGGACAAAGCGCCAACTATATGCTTGCCCTTCGGGGAGCATAATTAAAACTGCAAATATTATTTACTGCTATTTAATCACTTGGTGAAAGCGGGGGCATAAATATACCAGTAGAATATATCGAGGGGTCGGTGCAAAACTACTGTAATTACATATGAATAAAGAAGGAGATACAATAGTTTGCACTGACCCCTCGATATACTGATTAACTGGATGTTTCCGCAGATCACTTTATAATAACTTACACTGTAAGACTTGGTAGGCAAGACTTTGTATGCTTGTTCATGAAATCATTGCAACTTATAATTGACCTTTCATCACGCGATCAGAAAAATTGGAAAAATTAATGTAAGATTTTGCATACATAAAAGATCCATTCTCTTTGAAATCCACTTTCTAATTGGACTATCAACCTTCATTCAACAAAGACACCAGAAAAGTTGCTGATTTTAACAAATCTAAATCAAAATAATTAAATTTGTTACATGTATTGTAGACAATAATTAAAATTTACAATTTCAATGATAAAACATCTTTTAACTGAATAAATTGTAAATAAACTGCACATCACATTTATTAACACTGGGCAATTTAATATAAATATTAATGCCTTTTTCAACTGAACAAAAATTAAGTACATGCTCAACAATATTTTGCTAAAAACAGAATAAACTTACTATTCTCGGACATTAAATCCAGTTTTTTACAAACTACATTTAACTTTCTCCATAAATAAACTGCACTTGCATAGATATATTTTATGTCTGATAACATTTAGCAAGATGGTATTCCTCTCCATCAACTATGGAGTACAGTAGGAGTTTTGAGGTAAAATTCCCATTAAATTTGAGGTTTCTTTGCTATAATCTTTTCCATGATTTTACGCAATATAAGAAATCTGTATTAATCTTAAAATGTTGCACTCGGCCATATGCAAAATCCTCCACATTATGTGCAAAGATAAAAACATTTTGAACTAGGCAATTATCATCCCGTATTATAAATTTATGTGAACTGATTGGTTAACACATGTGCGAGAATGAGGCTCCACAAGGGGGGGTCCCGGCTCGCGAGGGTATTCCCTCCTTGATCAAAACGGCACCGCATATTTATGTTCGCTCAATAATTGTTTCAACTAAATTGGGGTTTTACAGTGAATTAAACACACAAAGGTTATATGGCGCCAACAGGAATGAACATGCCAGACTCACTCTCCATTTACATCTAAATAAAAATATGCAGAATGGGCCTAACACTTTATCACATGCAGAACTGCAGAGTTGCTGCAAATTCTCTTGTAAACACTCTGTGTCAATTTTACGCTTATTAATTATAATGAACTTGGCCTAAATGGTCGTCAATAAATCTTTGGGTGGACATTATAATAGTCAATGTTATCAGTAAACAGTGAAGTTATATGTGACAACTACCACGAAAGGAGTGATTCACACGTGTCAACTACGTACGTAAAGAATGAGGTCACACGTGTAAAGTTCTCCCGTGTCAGGAGTACTGTCATGCGTGTCAACATTACCACGTAAAGCGTGATGTCATATGTTATTCCATGTTAAGAAAGGATGCCATACATGTTCCGTTTCCATGGTTATGTAATAAAGCTAAATGGTTCTATGAAGGAGTGATGTCACTTTTCAACTCTCCAACAGAAAACACAAGGAGTCATGTCATATCAGCCAACTCTGCTATTAAGCCACGGAGTGGGTATTCAAAGACGAAATGGGCTTAATGAGTGAATAATGGTGTTGTATTTATTCCTTTTTTTTATCAACACACCCTTATGTGCCCCTTTTCTAGGTACTTAATGAAGGTTACAATGTTGTTATTTTGATTACAACCCTCCGAGTGTGTATTAACGCGCCAGTGACTGCGGGGTACATCCCCCGTCTGCTCTTAATTTGTAAAACCTAGAACATCAATCTCCTAACTAATGTTTTATAAAACAATATAAAAGTCGTGTAAATAGTGTATGTAACCTGTTAACGGCAATTAGGCACAATCATACACTATCTTCATGTTTGGTAACGGCTGCCAAGATACAACTTCTGGCTTTGCAGGATTCAAAGAAACGGATCAAATTAAAATGAACTTGGTCCGCAGAAAACGTTATAAGTATACATTGGAAAAAAAAGATGAAAAGAGAAAAATTTAGGTTTTAAATTAAATAAATATGGGCTTTTCTTTGTCAAATTAGTGAGATGATAAAATAAATTTAAAAAAGATTCTTTTGGAAGTTTCATCAGGTACTGATCTGGACAACGTAAAGTACATCCTTGGCATCCGGGTTTGTACATTTTCAGGTGTAGCACACCCATTGCAATACACGAAGTGTCGGCCTGGGGTAGTCGCATAATGGCGTCAATAAATAATTCTCATTTCTTTTTGTAAAAAAAGGCATTTTCACTAATTTAAAGTGCCATTTTTGGTTTATATCACATTGTTGATCTATTTGTTACATTTTTCAAGCATTGCCATGTTAAAATTGTGAGTTTTGAATTTATTTTGCTTATATGGAAATGAGTGTATGAATACAATATTATGGCATCTCAGTGTTTATGTTTTTAAAGGGACCATTCATTCATGAGACAAGTTCTTTCTTAGAAGACACATGACCCCCATTTTTCTGTGGATTTTTTGGCAGCATATATGTCATTTGTGATGAGAATGTAAGTTATTCATTTTTAATTTGGGCCCAGATATGAATGACATGGCAATTAAATTTTAATTCACACACAACTCAATGCAACAATCAATGGGTGTGTTACATCTATAAGGCGGTATCTGTGAATTGTCATTTTCTCTCAGACTCTTACTTAACTGGCATTTTTCCTTTTGGAATAATTATTTATCTTCAAAAAAACACTTTACACTCTTTTAAAACCGGTTTTGATTTTTGATTTTGCTATTTTTCGCCGCGGAAAACCGTAATTTGGAGTTTCAGATTTTTCAAGTCTTTAAATGATGGCCTGGAGAAACATTTTCCACTAAAACTAGGCTTGTTTGGTATCAACATGTAGGTATGTGTATTTGTCATCTTAATTTAACACTACTATTTTTAAAATCCTGCATTCATAGGTATGACACCACAAAATTAGGTTTACTGAGATAATGTTAGAGAGAACTGAAGGCAGAGTATGCTGCCCATGCAGTCATTAAAACTTGGCTTTTAATCACAAAGCTAGTACCAGACTTGCATTTAGGAGTATTTGTGATGCCTGTATATTCACATAGTGTTACCAAATTAAGGTATGATGCCACTAAAAGTGAAAAATTGCCTTGAAAATTGGATGCTGGCATGAAAATCAGCACATTTTGCATTCAAAGAGCAGTTTTGGTAGCTAAACCTCTTGATTTCTTCATGTTTATTGACTATATGAAGCATTTAATCCATTATATCAAGTATAGGTATGCCCAATGTCATTTTATAAAACAATTAAGGCAGGTTAAAACTGAAAAAAAGTATGCTGATTTTTGGCGCTGTCGACCGCTCTGTTCTCTTTTGAAACGCGTATATCTTGATCGATTCTTAGTCGATTTGCGACAACTTTTCTTTCTTTTATGCGTTATAGTCTAGGCTTTGTCAGAATAGCTGCTTTGAAAATTCTCTCATAGTTAAGTATTCTTATAGGTGTAGCACACCCATTGCAATACAGGAAGTGTCGGGCCTGGGGTAGTCGCATAATGGCGTCAATAAATAATTCTCATTTCTTTTTGTAAAAAAAGGCATTTTCACTAATTTAAAGTGCTATTTTTGGTTTATATCACATTGTTGATCTATTTGTTACATTTTTCAAGCATTGCCATGTTAAAATTGTGAGTTTTGATTTATTTTGCTTATATGGAAATGAGTGTATGAATACAATATTATGGCATCTCAGTGTTTATGTTTTTAAAGGGACCATTCATTCATGAGACAAGTTCTTTCTTAGAAGACACATGACCCCCATTTTTCTGTGGATTTTTTGGCAGCATATATGTCATTTGAGATGAGAATGTAAGTTATTCATTTTTAATTTGGGCCCAGATATGAATGACAACATGGCATTTAAATTTTAATTCACACATAACTCAATGCAACAATCAATGGGTGTGTTACACCTTCACTTCACCTCCCCAAATAGGGAGTCACAATAAGCTTTATTCACCTCCCAAATGGAGAATCACATTAAATGCAAATGGGATTTCGGATGAGTTAAATAATGATTTACATACTTGGTTTTTGAGATTAAATAGGCCTTTTACCAGGTAGAAAATCGTTAATGGCTATAGAAGTAGCTGCCCAACAACCTTGTTCAACTTCAGAAAATAATGACTTAAACAGAGGAGTGTCCTAAAGCAGGTTGTGTGTGGCTAGGTATTTTCAGACATGGAATAAACCAAAGATCTCTGGTATTTTTTACATCTAAATAAAACCCACATAGTGATTTTATCAGTTTCCCTCACTAAAATATTTCTAAGATTTGAGATGTGCAGAAATGCATTTTACCGCCTGCCTCAAATCTGACTTTTAATGATTCATTCTCACATTTCACCATTCAATACTCAGGATTGTTAATCCCAGTTTCAAAATTATTAATCCATTAATCCTTGTCTTCCACACGACTGCAAGCTGCAAGAAAAGACATCTCCTGATGTGTTTTCTTATAACTATAACGGGAATTATCCATTAATATCATATTCCATTAATAAAAAGTTATTTGGGGAAAAAATTTGATTTCTCTCATTTTTTGAATATTTTTTGAATATGATATGTAATGTGAAAATATAAAATTTAAAGAAATGCTAATATTAGATTATGGGAAGGACCTCGTCAGCGTTCTATTTTCATTCCAATCCATATATGATATTATTGTATGCTACAGTAGTATTATGTCATCTTCAAAGTAAAACATGTTTAACAAAGATGAAGTTTTATGTTATATTCTCCATCATTTGTAATAGTTAAGTGCTTCAAAATAGGATGCATCAACATTTTAACAAAATAAAAGACAATGATCAATGTTAAATTTGTGCATTTACAGAAAATCACTTTAAAAGGGGCACTCGCTATTCTTGAATTTTTGTGGACTGCCATTAGTTTTTTAACATGGCTTGAATATTTGCAAGTAATAATAAGAGTGTCATTACGTAGTCTGAGTATTAACTTTCATACCCCATCCAACCAGTGATCCAAGAAGCGAAAACGGGGTTGGCTGGGGTATGAAATAAAACCTTAATTTCTGCTTAAAAATTGCATATTGTAAAATTAAAACATTCTTTAAACAGGTTATCACATTTTTTCAGTAAAACATGTTTTCGAATGTGTTTTATTGTCGAAATATCCGTTATAAAATCCTGCTAATATAAGATTTCCCATCGCTTAATGGAATTAATGCGGGACCACGTAATGTGAAGCAAATTGTTTTTGAGTATTATTATATGGTGAATTGAATTGAATTGGATTTTATAGTCGCACCAACAGCTAAGGTCATATGGCGACTTTCCAGCTTCCATTAGTAGAGGAAGACCCCAGGTGCCCCTTCCGACAATTTTCGTGCACGGGCGGGCACCTGGGTAGAACCACAGACGTTCTGCAAGCCAGCTACTATATGCTGATATACTGGACCAATATTATGCTTAAACCTGTGTTAAAATACAAAGAAAATATAAAAAGTCCAAAATGTAATTACCTTTCATTTATATATAAGGTAGCAGGTAGAAGTCAAAATAATATTGGATTAACGTAACAAGGTGTAATTTTAATGCTGAATAAATACTTCAAGAGTGCCGTGTGTCCCTTTAAACCATTTACAAGGTCAGAAAGTGAAACTTTTAAATGTTTTTTTATATATTATTTTTTATTTTTTATTCAGGATTAGAATCTTGTTTGTACTTAAATTTGCAAAAACTTCTTAACTATAATAGTTAAACTAAGGTCTTTCAAAAACGAACAAACAAACAAACAAACAAAAAAACAAATAAACAAACAAACAGACACGAAAGACAGAATGATACAAGGCCATCGTGATCAAACTTCTACAATCCCATAGACAATCACAGCAAAGTTCTGCTGACAACACTTATTGATTCCACGTCATTCCACGTTATTTAGAAGCATGCATTTATCAGTCTAATTTAGAAGCATTCATCAGAGTTATGAAGAAGCATGATATAAGAGCCTTGATAAGACAACTCAACTGAGTAATTTATGGAAATACACCATTGGTAATTTGTACAAATTTCACAAACAGAAGATGACAGTGTATTTGATAAGAAATGAAAAATGTATAGCAATTTGCTTCGCCCCTCAAAATGGTAAATATTCACACTGTGCAAATATTCAGTGATATACCAAGATGTTAGATACCAGGCTTAGAGAGGAAGTATTCGGGTATTTTAGAGACTGCTGACATGTGTCTGCCCTGCCACAGTGAGGCCTGCGTCTCACATGAACCAAGAACAATCCAAGTGCAACATTACGCTTGAACCAGATAACTTTAAATAGGCTTGTTCATGACTCAAAACTTTCTAAAACGATATTTATTCTTATTGTGTGGGAGTGTGAGTGGAGGGACCAGGAGTCGCTGACAGGCACGCATGCTGTAGGAATTGTTTCCAAGCCAGGTTACAAAGAACATTTAAAATTAATTTTAACCCAGATATCGTTTTGCCAAAATTCTAATTTTCAAACAACTTTGATACCACTTGTATAGATAATAAAACTGCAATCTGGGAGAATCATAATTCTAAGATCATCCTCGATGTTTATTTTGTGCCAGAAAGTTGGAATGGAACATTAGAAATGTTACCGACTCAAGATAAATTCAAGGATCACTAATTACTGGCGTATCTTCAAACAAAACTCTCAGGATCCTTAGACTTGTACAATCTGGTCTGAAATGATTTTGTAAGATCCATTATCTACATAAACCTCTTTTTTTTTTGTTGGCAAACAAACAGCAGAATAGTATGAAACTGAAATTATTCTAGTTTCAAAGTATCAGTTCTAACTGCATGTTTGATTTGTCTGAATTGTGTTTACCATCATTTTTAGCAGATGTTAGGCCTTATAATTATGATGGTCGCTTTTGTTTGTGGTAGAGGCACACCATCCATTTTTCCTGGGTAGAACCAGTACTGTATACCTGTTTTGTCGGCAAACACAAATTAAAGTGTTTACCTATGTGGCACATATGTTGTCAGCAAACACAAACTAAAGTGTTTACCTATGTGGCACATATTTTGTCAGCAAACACAAACTAAAGTGTTTACCTATGTGGCACATATTTTGTCGGCAATACAAACTAAAGGGTTTACCTATGAGGCACATCACATAAAAACATCACGTAAGGTGCAAAACAAAGACTTACGTATGAGGCACATGATAACATCACATACAGGTGTAACATGAAGACTTACCTATGAGGCACATGATAACATCACATACAGGTGTAACATGAAGACTTACCTATGAGGCACATGATAACATCACATACAGGTGTAATATAAAGACTTACGTATGAGGCACATGATAACATCACATACAGGTATAACATGAAGACTTACCTATGAGGCACATGTCTTTGTCCATTCAGTAAAGCCATGATGACATTACCGAGGGCAGACAGGCTGAGGGCTACGTGGTTTGGATCTTTGGATTTTGAGGCACTACCAAGGTCAATTAAATGAAGACGGCTTCTCCCACCAGCAACTGAAATTATACAGAAAGTTGCTTTGGTCATTTTGAATGGAATACATAGGAATAATTCATAACTTTCACATTTCATTACAAATTTCCGAAACACCGAGATATTCAGTAGGTGAAAAAAAGGTCTGTTACTCCGACTTTATCCTCTGTCTCTATATGAAAAATAGAAATCTTTGACCATAATTTAAATTAAAAATGTATTCGTGTTGGTGTTTTTAAATAAGACAGCACCAAAAGAACATACATAGTGGTATAGAAAAAAAACTATTAATAGAATTTTCCACAACAAATTATTTTAATACAGGACTGGTCATCAATGATACCCAGTGCATCCTCTACCCAAATATGCAGTTTGTCATTTTTTTGATATTATTTTGAGAATGTCACACAAAGTTGTAAATATAAACTTGTTAACGTGTAAATAAGAAAAGTCTAAAACTGTCACAATTGAAACAAATTTAGTCTTCAAAATAAATATATACTACTGATAAAGAAGAATTTACATCTACTAATATATTTTCTGAATTTTATGTTTTTTCTAAATATCCTTTGGGACAGTGTTATCCTAACTAATGTTTGCATTTCACAATTTTTTTTAATTTCCAAAGTTTCATAAATATTTACATTTCTTAAACTTATTCCAATTTTTAAAAAATAAAATAATTCTTAGCTATTTACAATGAAAAGAAATCATAAATCTACATATTTTATATATCATAAATATTTACGAATCCAAACATGTCAACCAGTCAATCAAAATGAAATGTTACCTGTTTAACTAATCTCATCAATCAAGCAATCAATCAATATCCAAATCAAATAATTCCAAAATCCTCAACAACCCAATCAACAAATAAACATGTCAGTTTCCACTAATGACACTGAAGCCTAACCCTCACACAGCAACTCAGCTTTGAACAAGCTCACTGAAAACTTCCCTCCAGCATAATCTTCCCCCACTTGTGAAGCAATATAGGTGGGGAGTTTAATGTCTGATCTTATCCATCCCTGTGATGTAGGTTTTGGTGCAGACAAGGTGTCCCACAGGGACGCACACTTAGACCTGTCCTGTGTGTACGGTGATTTACTGGTGTTCACTGAACTGCTACTCCAATACCCCAAAATGGCACTGCTGACCTTTCAGAAAGTTGTTGATTTGGAAATTGTTGTAACTCTCAAGAACTTGATTTTGCTATACAAAATAATTTAATTGAACAAAGCTTATCTATAAAATCAAATAAAACTAGAAATGTTTCCACAGTATACAGGTGCCCTGCTGTCCACAGTATAAAGGTGCTGTGCTGTCCACAGTATTCAGGTGCCCTGCTGTCCACAGTATACAGGTGCCCTACTGTCCACAGTAAACAGGTGCCCTGCTTTAGCACTGTCAGTCACATAAAAATGGACTTAATAAAAAAACATTAATGTAAAACTTGAGACGGACGGACGGACATGGGTAACACAATATACCCGCTCCGCATTAGTGGTGGGGCATAAAAAATCCCGATTTATTAAATTAATATTTAGAATTTATTTATCTTTTTACTTGATAATGAAACAATACTTCCGCCACTAGATCAGTCATGCTCTGGAAATATCTGCTGCAGACTGCCTCACAGTCAGACAAATGAACACCATAAGGACATTTAAAGCAAATGGATGCGAAAGTAAGCAAAAGTATTATACACCTAGAGACAGAAGGAGAGCAAGAGAAACTCTTCACCTTCAGATTCCCACCAGAGTCCACTAAATCAATCTAAACCCTCCAAATGTGTTTTATCCAGGGTGTGAATAGGGCACCAGGGGTCAGACAAGGTCAAGTATATTTAACAGTTTCTGAGTAGTCATTATTTCAACATAACAGTCACAGAAATATTCCTCTTTTCAACAGTCATCAAGTTTCTTAAAACATGTGTTTAAAATTAGCATGATGCAGGTCAGAGTTCCCGAATCTTAGCTTCTTACCACGGTGCCGCAATGAAGCGCGAATTCTGTATACCTCAGACAAGTCTCACAGTTTAAAGGTCCTTTATGATCAAAGGAATGGTAACAATAAATAACTGTATTTTTATCTTTTGAACTAAATGGTTTTAAAGCATTTTCATTTTTTGCACATGTTGGTTCTATTTATTATCATATATTCACAGAATTTTCAATTTCACATTAAAATCCTAGGCTAGTCTAATCCTACTAACACACAATGAAATAAAAAAATGTTTTCTAAAAAACATCATTATATTTATATATCTTGTGAATGCTGCACAGTTACGGGATCATGTACATTCACTATGGGTTAGCATATCAAATTTGATTCTAAAATCAACACGTGTTCAGGTCACTTTAACCTCTGTTCATCAACACCAACAGACCAATTATCTTAACTCATTATCCCAAGGGACTTAATTAACAGACCACATCTTTAATTAACAGTTCTCAGGTGTTGAAGAAAATTTCAGATTAAACCAAAACTTATCGTCAATTAAATGGCCCAATCTGTATCTATAAAAACACATCACCCCATGTTAAAACTCAGTTCCACGACCTTATCGCTTTTATCATGTCTTAAAGCAGGTACCACTGCAAATGCAAACATTTCTTGCTCATTTTCCCATAAATTCCATGTCTGTATCAAAATCTAACAGTAAAATTCATCATAACAAGCTGGTAATAAACTCAACTGACTGGTCAGTGGTGAGCTGTTCAAGGTACACCCCATTGATCAAAGGCAATAACTGTCGGATAAAGGGAGATAATTAAGAGATGAGGGGAGATAATCTGTAGATTATGTGAGATCTCGGGGTGGGGTAGTGTTGTGGACAGGTGGAGTGATATCAAGGGACCAAGTGAAGGTTAATGGTCCAGTGATGTTGGGAGAATCTTTATTAAGATGTTAGGGTAATTTTGTCTGGGTAGTCTACACTTAACGGATTATGACGCTTTTAACTTTCTGGTCATGCACGCAATTTTGTGGCACACAGCTTTCTATGTACTTTCATTTTTATTAATCAAAGCTAAAATGGTCGAATCTTAGTAGTAACAAATATCTTGTATATACCCTGTATATTTGCCGAAATAAATCTATTTCTATCAATTTTGAAAATGTCTATCGCAAATGAAATATTTCCGGTTAACAAAGCGTTTCTCCATATTAATGCCTTGTCATTTCCTTTCAATAAACGAGATGATAAAGAAAGATCTAACTGTGCAATCTGCAATATGTGATACATACTGTGTTAAATCCCTTCTGCAACAATCTTAACTTTAAATGCTTCTTTATTACGTGTGCCCCACCTCAACCATATTTTTTATCTCTTCAAGGATTGACAAACGCTTGTCGAAGTTTGTCATAGCGTGGGAACTCTTGCAATTAATTTCATTCATAGATGCATTTTTGAAAACTTCAAAAGTGCTAAATAATTAATTTCATTCACAGAATATAACTTGAGAATTTTGGTAGTAAGATTATTGCTGATAAACCAGATCTCAGTGACAGATTGTCGTCATCAGCCTGCCTGTAAATGACAGAAACAGACTTGGCTCTCCAGACCGCCTTCCACATAATTTATTAAAATAGCTCTCTGTAATCTACCCAATTCCTCTTTCATGACATATGGATGAAATGTTATCAAATAATTCAATACATAGAGATTATTTAACTGCTGGGATCGAATATAGGGAAATCCTTCACGAGAAGGTAGACGTGTTGTTCTTTTCACGAACGAGCGTATGCCAGTGAGTGATCAAACAAAACACGAATACCATCGAGAAGGATTGCAGATTGAAGGATTTCCTTATAATCCAAGCCAGCAGATAAATAATCTATTTATTATATTTTCAATCAGTTTAATGTATGATTTCAACAGAAATTGTTCGCTTTATTGAACGGCGGATGACGTAGACGTCAGCAACCATGTAATGACGTCATGACTCAAACACCACAGTTAATTATTTTTGTGTTCGGAGTCATTTATTAATATTTAGCGATTATGAATATTCTTTCACTGAGAAATCCCAATCTTTCACACAAAGAAATGTAATAAAGAAACATCTTATACTGCTTGTTACTTCTATTTCAATCCAAATCTTTTTTGTCAATTTCACTTTCTTGTAGTTATTAAATCAAGTAAAAATATATTCTCATTTTTTCTCCTTATCTTAAACAGCTTTCAAACCATTATACATTTGTCATCAGCTTGTGATGTTTTTTTCCTTTTCGGAAATTGTAAAATATTGTTTTATTGTTTACAGAAATCCCCCAGCAAGAAATAACTGGCATCTTGTTAGGTTTGTACTGGAGAAATATAGATAAATATTCAGCATACAGTCTTGGGGAACTGCAAAAGAGTTTCAGAATTCCTATATATCCCCAAGGTATATATTAATATAGTTCATTCATGTTCAGTATTCCACAATTATGTTTATATTATATTTACATAAAACAGTTCATCACCCTGTGTACAGAAGGCAAAAACCAAGCTTCAGTTCCACAACTAAATATTCCTGCAACTGATATGAAGTAAATTAAGGAGAATTCAGTTGGAAGCACGAACATAAAGTAGTACTGAATCTGATATAGAAGAAAATATTGTGTATGAATCTGATATAGCAAAAACTGTTGTACATGGATCTGATATAGCAGAAACTAGTGTACATGGATCTGATATAGAGACACTATTGTACATGGATCTGATAGACACTATTGCACATGGATCTGATATAGCAGAAACTAGTGTACATGGATCTGATATAGAGACACTATTGTACATGGATCTGATATAGCAGAAAACATTGTACATGGATCTGATATAGAGACACTATTGTACATGGATCTGATATAGCAGAAAATAGCGTACAAGGATCTGATATATTATATACTCAGTTGCAAAAGAAAGTGGACACTGGGTTTTGTTTAGATTTAATTGTATAAAAAAAATTAGAATTAAATTAGACAAATTGCAAGATGAATATGCCATGTTTGGTGCCAAAGTTTTTATCATTCCATTGCCAATATCATGTTGTCATTTGTTTTTCAATCATTAAGGGACTGTCGCTTGATAAAGAGGATAGGTGTAAAGTAAAATTGTCCAGTTTCTTTTCTAACTGAGTATACATGGATCTGATACGACAGAAATATTGTACATGGATCTGATATAGCAGAAACTATTGTACATGGATCTGATATAACAGTAAAGTGTGTACATGGATCTGATATAGCAGAAACTATTGTACATGGATCTGATATAAAGTAAAGTGTGTACATGGATCCGATATAGAAGAACCTATTGTACATGGATCTGATATAACAGAAAATTGTGTACATGAATCTGATATAGCAGAAACTATTGTACATGGATATGATATTACAGAAAATTGTGTACATGGATCTGATATAGCAGAAACTATTGTACATGGATCTGATATAACAGAAAATTGTGTACATGGATCTGATATAGCAGAATCTATTGTACATGGATCTGATAACACAATCATTAGTATTAATCCCATTATCACCTTTAAAACATACAACATTTTATTAATCATACAGTCTAGGGAAAATTTGGACTCCAGTGACTTCCGTGTGGCAAAAATGTAATAAATGATATATTACGCAGAGCCTATAGGGATATATTGTATGATATTTTGTAAATGCCATCTTATCGGTGAGCGTCCAGTGGGACTTGGCCTTTGGTTCGAAGTGTCAGATACAAAATTAATATGGTGGAGTAAGTAACTAGAATACAAAGTAAGAGAGGTGGACCCTGGAGCCATTCACATCAACATCTTATATTGGCTGCAGACGGCAAGGCTATTGTAGGGAATGAAAGAATCTATGATTCACTAATCTCATTGATGCTTGTAGTCCGTATGTAAAACAGGGAAAAACAGACGTTCCCAACTCACATCAATTCATTTAGAAAGTCTACCATTCTGGTACTCGGTTCATTTTATACATTTTTTGCTAAAATAAAAAAAGGTTTTGTTTTGACATATGTCTTTTCTTTTTTTAAATATACTACTCAAGCACCAAATGTTTTTCGCCTCATTTTTGAACACAGATTGCACACGTGATTTTGTTTAAACTTGTTTTTAAAGCTCTTTGCCATTTTTCTCAAGTCCAATTTATTAGAAATAGGCTGAAACTACCATAAGTGCACGAAATGAAATAATTCCTATGATTGACATTCTCACTTGCCAGAGTTGTGTAAACCGTGCAGACTCTGGAAATGCGAGATGTGCGCTAAATATTGCGCTATTTTCTTTGCAAGGCTGAATGAGACCTTTCATACACATTCAACAATGACGTAGACTACACATATAATTTACTTGTTGCGTGTAAAGATCGCTAACTATTGCGGCGACAATGGGTCGATGAATCAGTGACGAGAGTGACAACTACTCATTATATATTCACACTCTTGTTTTCATTCAGCGAGGAATGGGGTGGAGTTGAACACACGATGACACTGCGTCTGTATGAATGCAATTCCATGCTCAATCGCAAAGGCCTGTAACTTCCAACAATTCAAACACTCAGTCAGAGAAAATCCCTTTCCTTTGACAGTAGCCGCAACATATTTTGAACATTATAATGCCTCAGATGCTCTTTCTAGAATGAAATCATTTAAATGTTTTACTCATTTAGCTTGTTCATAAAAATTATATAAAAAAAGATAGAAGTATGGAGATGTTCAGAGATAAATAGGAACGAACAGTGGCCAAGCTAAAAAACCTGAACTTGTGAAAGTAATTTCACTCCTCGTTTTGTTTATGCATTATTCTATGGAAGCAGTTCTACACACAGTGCCATGTAACATACTGCATTGATGTGAAACAACGTTATCTTGATGTTATCATTTAAATGGTGTGCTGTTTTCAAAACACTGAAATGGAGACATCTGCTGCATCAGAAACTAAATTTTGAATTTAAAAGTCTTTCCATCAAATTATAACATTTTAGCTAATATCTTTATTTTCAATTTACCTAACTTAATTTTAAAGCATTTTGTAATTTAATCTAAAACATGTTGTTATTTAATCAAGTTTTATCTTTTTTTCTGATTGTGTGTAAACAGTAGTGACAACAAAAGTCAACAACAGCTTGCAAAAACGAGCCAATACTGCTCGAAAGGTTATGCAAAGCCTCCTAGAAGCATAGGTAAGAGCAGAATCTCTTGGCAAATGTCGGTTTAGTTAACAGGTTGTTGGAGGCCACAAAAACTGCGTCTCAGGTTATTCAGAAAGCTTATAAAACGTGTGCGGTAATAATAACATGTCCTAATGAGAATGAAAAGCATTTTGTTTGTGAGCCATCTGCTGGTGGGATGCCAGAACTTAGAAACCAATAGCAGGATGTATTACAAACAGAAATAACAATCAACCAATAGCAGAATCCGTTACTTACACAATGGTGTATGGTAATTAAATTTAACCAATCTGAGTGTGTTTCACAATAATAACTCACATTCCCTATTGTGCCCCCAATGAATTTAATTACAGGTTTTCAAAAAAGAAGTTGTAAGTTTTAATAATTAAATGTGATTAAATGATCATTACATCACAGACAATTATTATTTTCTGATTCGCCAGTTATTAAAGACTAAAATATGGTAACCCCATTTCTTTCAGCTGACTTGTTTTCTAAACATATGAAACAAATCTTCGTCAATTAAACATTCCTGTTTTATATTCCTGTTTTATATAGTTTACAGGGAAAGTGCTACTGAAAATGTAATAAATATATCTGTACATGTATACCCAATTATTTTATTTCTCCATCACATATTCAGAATTCCATCTAATTTGCTGATTTGTTTATTAATATACCCAGAACCAAACTCACACACAGACATTTTTTATGACCTTATTACCTGAACCAGAGAGTAGGCATAAAATGGAAGGTGCTACTGGAATGTAGCAGACGTAAAAACATACATGCCAAAAGAATTTGGTTTCTCAATAATAAGGTCAGTTTTCAAAGAAAAGTGATGTTTTGCGGTAAATAATCATAAACAGATAGTAAGGTGACCAAATGTTTTCAAAATAACAACTTTAACAAGCATTTTTTTTGGCAACAATACAAGCTGTGGAAACTGACACAGAACTGGAGTAGTGGAAGTACAGTAACTGTGTCTGACAGGTACCACAATAAATCTCTCCTGACATTCTCTCTAGGCACTCCTTCACTGACCAGGTAACTCATTCTGCCCTCTGGTTATCCAGATGCTTTTATAATAGTCCCATCCAGGTCGAATTGCAACTTTTAGCATATGATAGGCCATACATGAGGGTCTTTTTTTCTTTTTTTTGTAGTAGAGGCAGACCACTCCATTTTCCTGGGTAGAACCAGCACTATATACCTACGCCATCCTTAAGAATGAACACTTTCTCACTTGGTAAGCCGAGCTCCCAGTGGGATTCGAACCCGCAGTGGACAGATACAAGAAATAATAGAGTGTGCTTCAGAAGTAGACAGTCCACTGCAGCTCATGGTAACTTCTTTACAACTCATGTTCAATAACGCAGCAGAATAATTTTCAAGAAATAATCAAAATGTCTATTTGAGTCAAAAAAGTAAAAGTTAACTACCGTATGTCCCCTAATAGTAGCGTGGGCACTATGCAAAGTGCAAAGGGGCTTATTAATGTTCAAATTTTCGATATCTTTCCCTTCCTTTCCCGACTGTTCTCTTATAGAATTACTGTACGGAGATCTTTTACTATGACACCGGTACTGACTAAACCTAAACCCGACTGTATACTGAGAATATCACCGTCATCACTCTGTATCTGTATGATACACATTTCGCATGAATTAAATAATAATAAAAGATAAATTAAATAGTAAATTGAAAGAAAGGAGATAAATGAAAGCAATAATTTGTATTGATGATGATAGCGCTTTAAGGTTTATGTCATAGACCATACCGGTGTCGTAGTAAAAAACTCCCGTAATCAAGTCCATTAGCGGTAAAGACGTTTTTTTATTTTTTTATAGGAACTTTTGGGGTTTTGAAGAAGGTAAGGTTTCTTAAAACAGGTGGGGGCGCTTCTATTAGGGAAGGCAATACTAATAGGGGAAATACGGTATATGTAATAAGTGACTTACCTCCTGGCAGACCGGCTTTGTTCTCCTTCTCTACCCGGTATTGGTACACGTGAAGGGTGAACAGTAGGTGAGAGGATCTACCTTCATCTTCTGTAAATATCAGTAAGATAACATTTTAAATTACACAATTTTGATTGTATTTAGGTATTATAGTCTGAGCAGTAGAAAACTGTTATGAAATGTTTGACATGGAATTGATTGGAGGGTATTTACACATATTCAGAGGCAAGGCAGATACACCTTGATCTATAGCAGGTCTTTTCTTTGGAAAGAGGTCCCCAGCTGATGTTGGAAAAAACATTTTGCTCAAATGCTAAATTGGGAATTAGGAAAGGAAATCAAATTCATCCATAAACAGTGTGTTATGTACCAACATTTGAGATCGTTAGGTTAAGGTCACAGGCCTTAATGATAAAAAGAGCATTAAAGAAAATGATTTCGTGCAAACAAGCTCAAAACATGTCCTTAATTTTTTATTATATTTTTTTAAATTTTGGATTTTTTCTCGATACTGGGAGCAATTTAGTATACTTCTTTGTATTTTAGAATGGGGCCATATTTTGGCCCCTGGAGTTGGTAACAACTGAAGATTGGTTTTATCTTTTCAAACATTATTTTACAAGAATGCCATAAAATGAGCTGTTTGGGAAAATGATTATCCAAGCTTTACACATTTTTAAATCTGTGAAACAGGAATAATGAGAACAGGGAAGACAAGCAGTGTGAAGATAAAGCAAAACAACAAACCTGACTGGGTCCTCGAGTTAAGGGCAGCGTCAAGATAATAGGCAGCTTTCTCGGCAGTAGGAGCGCGGAGTTCGGACTGGTTTTCGAGCTGTGTACCAGATATAGGATCCTCGCGGAGATACACTCCCGGAGCAGTACCTACACCCGATTCTGTACCTGAAGATGACACAGGCTAACACATTATACGGCTTTTCATTTCCAAGCGTTATAACATTCAGCATGATTTAACACACATCCTTTATGCAAGAATAAATTCAAAATCATTAACAACAGTCACTACCGTATTTACCGTATAAGTTCGGACAACCTTGAATTTTACGAAAATAATCATTTTTAGTTTGGGAAATATCGAAAATGTCATGAAATTTTCAAAATGTTCAGGTACTCTGTTTTTAGTGACACCTTTAAAAGACAACTAAATTAAGTACTTCAGGCATTCAAATAAGTTATCAAAACACATATCCTTTTTGGCAGTTACAATTTTACAGAACTCAGAAATAAATGAACAAAGAAATTTTGACACTAGTCCGGTAAACCGCAAATTATTACTCCATTAAAACCTGACAAAATCAGAATTAAACGCTTACAAAAAAAAAAAATCTTATTTCTTATCCATCCCAGTTGCAGACGGAGGCGCTAATGTTACCCTAACAGTTACAAAAATGTGCCAAACTTCTCCAAACTGTGACTGGTTTTGTATTGTAATGATTAAAACAGTGATTAGAGGTTAGAGTACCAGGCTAATGATGTTGATACAAGTATAAGTAATGGCCCTTGTTGAAAACTGGCCAAAATATTAGCCTCATCATAGTGTCAAAATATTTAGCAAGGTTGTATGGTCACATGTGTTTACAGATTTAGCACAAATGTAGATTTGATGTGCAGTAGTAGAAAAGGCTTTGTTCCGGACAATTTAGTACTCTGGAGGGAAAGAAAGTGGTAGCCCCTTTTTGCAAGTGTGCAATTAAAACTGCAAAACATATTTATTAATTAAATACAAAAAAAGCTTAAAAATAAATACTAAATATTGAAATCACTCTCCATGGCACGGATGACAGCGCTATGATGTACTGATATGAAATGGGATACTCGAGGAGAATATGCCAAGCGGGCGACCTCCATACCCTCTCATTTACAATGCAAGATGTGAACTGATCTCGTATCGCAATGGTAAAAGTGAGTGTACAAGGGACTGCAATCTCCAAATTACACTGCTGATATGATCTACCCACAGCAAAATCTAACATTACACTGGGATGAGAGAGTCTTAATTCAACTTCGTAACTGAATTTTGAATAGTAAAATCTAGTTGAACTGCTGGATA
This sequence comes from Cyrtodaria siliqua, assembly GCA_037043455.1. Taxonomy (NCBI): domain Eukaryota; kingdom Metazoa; phylum Mollusca; class Bivalvia; order Adapedonta; family Hiatellidae; genus Cyrtodaria; species Cyrtodaria siliqua. The sequence goes on from JAWPHD010002486.1 coordinate 181,127, forward strand.
AAATAAAATACCTCTTATTACATCTCTACAGCCACCCATCAGATACAAGAACCAGTTTCTAGGTTAGGAAATAATGACTGAATACATAGCCACTGAAAGTGTATGCAAGTAATAGATCAATCTAAATTGCTTCAAAGCCCAGGACTTTTCTCCCAGATGTTGTACTAGACAATTAAATTATATGATAAATATATCATTTTTACATGTATTTTACATTTAGAAGATGGAGCCGATCTACAGACTTACAAAAAAACATACAAAAACCTGAAGAAACAATAAATAAAGAGGAAGAAATAAAATATTTTCAGAAAAAGTTGAATGTGAACAAAAACTTAATAAATAAGCATTTAATACAAAATATACAAAAAAATAAAATGTGAAAACATTTCCTAAAAATTTCAATGAAAACAAAACTTCTTTTTATTTCACATGCATTACAAAACAAGCACAGCTTCTTGTACAAATTACTGGAATACAAATCACCAGCTTGTACAAATCATAATGTGCAAATCACTTCTTTGTAAAAATCACTATAAGTTTGTACAAATCACTAAATTTACCAATCTCTCCCAGAGGCAATTACATTGACCTCTGTCAATGTCTAAGAAAGTAGTCTGCGATCACATGATAATTTGTCACATGACCATAGCTAAAATATCAAAATGGCGAACACAACTTATTTTCTATATTTTGATATATATTTTAAGTTAGTAATTTAACGTTTTGACAGCAGAGTGATATCCAAAGTACAAACATTTATTCTGCCGCAATATAATTCTGAGCATAATTTACTGTATATTTAAAACATTCAAGCCGAAAAATTGTTTTCTTTTGTAATTCATATATAGTTAATTCAGAAAAATATTAGTGCCATCAAGAAATTTTGCATTTTCATCGTTTTTCATCGTTTGCCAAGATTCTTGGTATTTGATGAGATGTTGACAGAGATGTATGAAATGAATGACAACTGGGTAGAAATTGTAAATTTACAAATTACCTGTTTGTACAAATCACTAACAAATCACTAAAAATCACTAACTTGTAAATATCACTCTTAAAGGGACACACGGAAATCTTGAAGTTATTAAATTAGTCTCAATTTATTAATCCAGTATCATTATGACTCATTACGTGGTCCGAGTATTAACTTCCATATCCCATCCAACCCCTTCTCCAAGAAGCGAAAACGGGGTGCCAGGCTGGGGTATGAAATAAAAATTCATTTCGGCTTAAAAAAAAACATTTTGTAAAATTAAAACATTTAATAGGTAATTTTAAACAGGTTATAGCATTTTTTCAGGATTTTTTTTTTTAGACGTGTTTTAATGTCGAAAAATATCCATTATAAATCCTGCTAATATAAGCTTTCCCATCGCTTAATGGAATTAAGGTGGGACCACGTAATGTTAAAAAAATTTTTTTTAACCTGCTTGTATAATTATATTTAAATACAATTTTGAGTTTTCAACTTTTCTTGGTTATTCTACTATAGGTTTCAATATATATTGGTGAAGTATAATCAACAGTTAGTAATATGCAAACAAATTTGCTTTATACTATTCTTATAATTAATATTAATGACTGAACAAAGGCCATGTATGTAGAAAAACTAACCGGACGCTGCGAGTTTTTCAAAAATCAAGATTGTCGTGTGTCCCTTTAAAGGCATAGATATTGTAAATGTTATGAATGTTGCTCATTATTACACCATTAACACAACAATTCATTAATTAAACATGGCTAATAAATCATAATCTGTCAATAAAAATTATGGGAAACAAGAAACAGCAAATCATAAAGTGCCAGTGTCAAGATACCTGAATCACAAACTACATTTTTCCCCCATTTCCCGGAATGCTGAAAACCCAAGTAGAGAAGATGGAATGTTCTACTGGTCAGCAACCTGGGAGATTGACTCTGGCAGTTTCAATTTGCAGAATAAACAAAAAATATGTACCAGGCTGTCAGGGATGTTTTACATTTCCAGAAAACAAAACAGAGCAGAAATAACTAATTAACTCCTAGTTATTAATAATAGTAGTGTACATCTCTAAGTAAACATCGGTATGTAGTCGGAGTTACTAGCAATAGATTCCCAATTCCTTTCACCTTTATTTTCCTTCACTTTGGAATTATTTTTTTTTTTTACTTTTATGAGAAAATTTTGATTTTTTTTCTTTCTCAAAACTCAATTGCAAGGCCATGAAAAATGATCATGGCCAAAGCTTAAAAATGCATCAACATTAATTTTTGTCATTAGGTCAGCGACATAAAAGTGGTCAATTATCTCTCCAAGACCTTCGCCCCCGGCCCCAGATTATGATAGCAACGGACGTCAGTGTACAAACTGCATTTTGGTTTCAGTTTATCAACAAATTACAAAGGTTATGTAGAGCCGCTTCCACAGAAAGGTGACAGGATACAGAGAATCCAGGATTCTTGAGTTAACAATATGTAAATTTATTACACATGCGGTGGAGGCATAAAATGGTAAAAGGTTTACGACAGGCAGACGCGATGTCAGACATGATAGACAAGCTCATCCCAACCCCTTAAACTGAACAGAATTCCGATGAAGTTTTTAAAATTCTTTTCAAATTTTCATATGCTTATGGAATCTTGCTCCCTACCTGATTTTTACACTTTGAAATGTTCTCCCAACAAGACTGTCTGCTGTCACCTTGGAGAGAATATGGAATGTTAAAAGGTTGAAGACAGATAGACAGGCTTCATCCCTGCCCCACCCATTCCCAGACTCCTGACGCTTATAATTAGCCTTCTGACACAAGCGATATTTATATGCCATTTTGGTAACAAAGCAATATTTGGACAAAAAGAGCAAGAATGGTGTATTTTGTACAAAGAACTACATGAGGATGGATGGTTTGTGATCTGTGTGGCAAACAAGCCCCATTTCACTAATGAAAAGCTGCATTCTTTTCCACCCATATAATGAGTGGCGCAAGATTTTTGTTTTGTCACCGCCTGTTTTTTCACTAAGTAGAAGTCAACAAGCCATTATCAAATTTACCCCCAGCTGTGGAGCCACTTCTCCGTTGTCATTTACCTCCACTGGAAACTGTAAACGCCATTATAGAGTCCTGAAACTCTGGAATGGTTCTGAACATATTTCTGATATATTAACCTATCATGCCAAAGATCATAATCTAATTATTTCATGGAATTTTTAATGCAGTTTTGACAAATTGATGCCGTAATTTATGTGAGAATTTGCAAATAACTTTCAACTTTCTTTAGTTTTGAACTTTCAACAAATCAAAGCACTTAAGGCTGTTTTTAATGCTTCTGTTGTTTCTTATTTTTGTGAATGTGTGTGTGTTTTTTGCATACAAGAGTGGCACTTTACAGTAACCAAAATTTATGGTGAGTTTTTATAAATAAGTAAATTGACATCAACCAGATCTATCCTATTAAAAATGATCATTAAGTCATGATACATGAGTTAGTCCTACAATATGGTAATGAGTTTTTAATGAATAGTCAAAAGCTATCACTTCACATCATGTTCACTGACACTTCACTGACAACATAAGAACATCCTTTTCTTTTGAGCCAGATTAATTTTTGTGTAAATATCACGAAAAATAGTATCCTATGCCACACCTCAGCCCCACATACACTTCATAGTATCACAGGAAACGTCCTTTCGCATTTAAATTGGATACATGGTTTCATATCATACTGGATGCATGGTTTCATATCATACTGGATGTATGGTTTCATATCATACTGGATGCATGGTTTCATGTCATACTGGATGCATGGTTTCATGTCATACTGGATGTATGGTTTCATGTCATACTGGATGCATGGTTTCATATTGTACTGGATGCATGTCATATTCTGCATGGTTTCATATCATATTCAGCATGGTTTCATTTCATACCGGATGCATGGTTTCATGTCATATTCTGCATGGTTTCTTTCATATTATGTTACTTTATATTATTTCCCTGGTAAAATACTGGTGCGAATCTTGCCATGCCACTATAACAAAATACTGCACCACTTGTTGTCATGTGGCCATTTTGTTTTGTTTTGGACCGTTTAGGTGTACTTTTTGCTCTTTGGAGAGGGGAGATATAAATCAAATGAATTGTAACAAACTGCTCTAAACAGTTTGTACTAGACAGCTGCCATGTATTGCAATTAATAACGGGTAACCAGGGAGACTTAAACTCCCATTAAAACTTAAAACGCAATATTTCCATCTATCTTGCTGTCCGTGGAGAATTGGGATGAAATTGCTGCAATATTTCTGTCCTCTTCAGCAGAATGTACATAATGTAGTTTCTGTGATTGGTGGTAATGGTATAAAAGAGAGTACAATAATCTGCACTGCAACTGACAGCCAGGATGGCAATTTAAAATTGAACATCACTTTGTACAGTATACTGAATTCAAATTCTTAAAACTTTCTCAAACGGCTGTCAATTCTTTAAAACGTATGTGGAAACGTGAGGCAAAGAGTTGTAAACTCAGCAATACCATACAATTTTCATCATCGACACAATGAAAAATGGCCTTGCGTGTATGCATGTTTCTGACAGTTGAAAATAATAGGACGTACAGAACTTTCTGGAAATGTGAGAATATCTACTTGTTACGGATTGAAGTAAAAAAACACATCTTCTAGTGTAAATCGGGAGTTGAATGTGAAACTATTATATAAATAAATAAGAAAATACAGTATTTTTATGTTCAATCCTCAAAATAAGTTATATGGATCCTTTCTCTTATAACACTTGCTTTGAAAAAAATAAATATATATATATATACTGAGGGAAAAAAGTTTAGCAAGTTTTTTAGATGAAATAATACTGTAAACAAAATATACTGAAATTTTGGGACTTTACGGGCTTGACCCCTATGTTCATTTATTTGTCACGTCATCAAGATGTTCGACTGTTATTGATGTGTGTTTAATAAAATATTGTGACTATGGCAGTAGTTGCTTGATTTTACAACCAAAAATGTATTATTTCCAGGGTGCAACAAACACTTGCTAAACTTTTTTGCCTCAGTATATATATATATATATAAAACAAAAAAATAAAATAAAAATAAATAATGATTATTAACAATAATGACCAATACTAATAATAATGACCTTGAACAACATATAATAAAAAAAAAAACTTTTTTGACCCTGACCTGCCTGAGTAAATGCAGTAGATCTCTTGACCTTGACTATTAACTTGACTTTATACTCACCCTGAGCAACATCAGCCAGCAGGTCCTTGAGGACTTCCTGCTTCCCAGACACCTCCACTGCGGAGACTCGCACCGAGAACCTAGCACCAGTTTGGTCTTTCTGTTCGTTAATGACCTTGAACAGCCAGGAGATGGCACATGGTATGATACCCAGGGTCTGACTGGACTGGTCACTGCCCACCATTGTGTACGTCTTACCTGAAATATTAACAGGTTTAATCAAATTATGGATTGAATCACTGTCACATCAACCCACTATTTATCTTAAGTAGGCCTGTTCCCAAAGAGAATGACACCCAGAGAGTATCATTTAGAGACAGTGACACCTACCAACAGTGACACATAGTTACACTCAGAAAGTCAGAGACAGTGACACCTACCAACAGTGACATAGTGACACCAGCAAGACAGAGACAGTGACACCTTCCAACAGTGACACCCAGTAACTTAGATACAGTTGCACTTACCAACAGTGACACCCAGTAACTTAGATACAGTTGCACTTACCAACAGTGACACCCAGTAACTTAGATACAGTTGCACTTACCAACAGTGACACCCAGCAACTCAGAGACAGTGACACTTACTAACAGTGGCACATGGTGACACCCAGCAACTCAGAGACAGTGACACCTACCAACAGTGACACCCAGCAACTCGGAGACAGTGACACCTACCAACAGTGACACCCAGCAACTCAGAGACAGTGACACCCAGCAACCGGAGACAGTGACACTTACCAACAGTGACACCCAATACTACTCAGGCACATTGCCACTCAGAGACATTGCCACTGTGTGACACTTTGAGAATGAGTGACAGACACCTAGTGACACCCAGAGATAAACACCTAGAGACAGTGACACAAAGACAGAAATACCCAGAGACAGTGACACCCAACAACACTGAGAGACAGTGGACAGTGACAGGATACAAAGGAGTCTGGGATCCCCTGTTTCAACACAAGATTCTTCTAGTTCTCTTACATGTGCAGAAAATACACCAAAATAAATCTGTTTTATCGGAATACCCAAACAGAGAAGAATGATCTATTCAAAACATACTCTTTAGTCTGACAAAATATGCTTTCATTTTCTTGATTAACGCCATCAATAATAGCTTTACGATTGATTTTTGTTATCAAAAATCATTACAGAGATCAACAAGATGTCATCATCTGGCACTCAAAAATGAGCAACAGCGCTGGTAAAAATAACAAAACATGGTTTTTGCATAACTGTCACTGAACCATGTAATTAAATTGTCTTTTCTATAACAAAACACATGTTCGCATGATCATTGCTATTTTCAATGAAAGCCCGAGCAGATTTGGTTTCAGACGCCAGTGTCAGCGTGTCATTACTTCTCCTGCGATTTGGCGTGCTGAATGGGACGTACATTGATTTTATGGAAAAACGTGTGATTTTAATACATAAATTTTACATTTTTCTTACTGAAACATACTAATTTATGCAAATAACTGACTCAATAATGACGCACTAGGCAATGGAAATAGGTGATGAAATTGATAAATTCAAGGCTCGGCTTGATGGGAATTGAAAATTTGTTTTAAATTTGAAATATTGTATTATGCAATATGAAAAGCTGATATTTGATATTCAAGCATGTCAATATTTTTTGATTTTATTTCATTTTATTAGCATCTTATCGCCATTATTTCTACAATTCTAAGATTATGAATTGATAATACCGTGATTGCACGGACAGAAGAATGCCAAACGTGTATACTAATCAATCATATTTTAAAAGGCAAGTTATCGATGAAATTAAATATAAAATCAGGGGCGCAATCTAGCTAAACGCAAAAATGCAGTTGCATACAGAGAAGGAAAAACACACCAACAAAGCGAGCACTGCTTTCCCCTGGGAAGAGAATGGTTTCTGGTTTCACAAATAAATTTGCTACGAAAAAAAGTCTATTTGCTCTGCCTGAGATACATATTTAAAAGATGGGCATTATAATACAATCCAATAAAAAAAATGTATTTGTCGCTATCGCAGGAAATGCACCTTGTTACTAGCCCAGTTAAACAATCAGAGGAGAATGTCACTCGTGGCCACCCTCAGAATATTTATTTAATAAATGCGTACACAACAATTTTTTCTAGCATGAAAATGATACAAACCTACCTAACAAACTTGGTTTGTATGCGCTATCGCTTGTAAATATCTTACGACGTAGCCTAACACGCATAAGGTAGTGACTCACGCCAGTTCCATGAGCAACAGGAGTACAATACAATTACGTTAGGCTTACACAGGCAACAATAATGACAACTGTTTTGACAAACTACAGATTAATTTAGCAACAAATTTGATAAGATACGGACTCCGTCATAAAGTGACACGCTTCCACATGAAACGGATTCCACGCCACAATCGAGTTGCATTGGACACATGAAAAATATATCTGGAGAATAATCAAATAATCTAATTTGGTTTGTTTGTCAGGAATTGTTCCTCGTAATGAGTCTTCTTTAATTTTGTGCAATGGATCAAACCTAATTTAATTTTCGTTTCTTTGCTTCACATTTATGCGCAGACACTGGGGGGTCAATAATGGGGCTTTGTACAAAGTTAATCAAATGTTTCACAAAATGATTCAAACAAGTGCTTAACTTGTTAATTCAATACTTGTGTTCAAAAGAAATTTTGGTAGAGCTTGGATATTAGAATAACAAGTTGGATTCCCATAGATGTTCTATGAGTATTTAATTAGTAAAACTTGAGAGTTTGATGATTTCTGCTATAATTTAATCAAATAAATGATGGCAATGATTCAGTAATAAACACAACAACACAAACGAAGGAGACAGAGGACAGAGTGGGTGGAGTGTTCTGCTAATGAGTCATAGCGAAGGTCCAGCTAGGTTATGAGATAACACATAACCCAGAATACACAATGCGCACCATCCATTATTTATGAACTTTTGAAGGTTGCTAACAAATTATGATGATAACAAATGGTATATAATTTGCAGTGGAAGTAATTGGTAGTGCATGTAATATGTGGTACATGTAATCAGTGGTGCTGGTAATTAGTAGTGCATGCTATTAGTAGTGCATGTAATTAGTAGTACATTCTGAGTAGTTGTGAAATCGGCAAATACACCACATTTGAACGAATGACTATATGGTCAGAATGTCAAAGAAGAATACATATCCTTGGAAACCGCGAATATAACACAAACGTATAACTTACCTAGCTTTGAATAACCATAAGTAAAAAGGCACCCATCAGCACCGGCTACAACTCCCTGAATAATCTCTGTAAGGCTGCCCGAACATACCTCCGTCTGCAGGGAGACAGAAAATAATAATTACCGGACAGTCAAATGCAAATAAAAGTTTGTTCCGGTGGACTGACTTCATAAAATTATAGACAAGGATTCCTTGGAGAAGAGCATAACAGCTACTATAAATGTTTATGCTTCCATCCATGACATTCCTCAAAATTGTAAGAAAAGTCCATACGCAATGCTGTGCTACCATTTACGGCATAATATCGATATATTCTTAAAGTCAAAATATTTTCGGTTTAAATCAATATGGCCATACCGTGCAGGCGTATCCTAGTTGTTTTATGCGTATCCTAGTTGTTTTATGCGTTTCACATCTATAAATAGCATGTTTATAAGGTAAGACAGTACTTTAACCATGAGTGATATCAAGCCAACGGTTCTGATCATGAGTCTCGGACACTTTCGTTTTTGCGAGAATATGAAAGAATGGGCGTGTCGGTCGACATTATTGTGGGGGTAAAAATGGATGCTTCTTCTGTTTACTCTCAATGTTTGTGCTGATTTCATAGTATATAACACATGATGAAACTATATGGCAGTATTCCCAGACAATCTATTTCCAATATGGTTTAGCAAGTTAAGTGGTCACAACAACATTTAACTGGTGCCCTATTGTTACTTTGTACACTTGATGTGCAGTGCACACAAAGTAAAAATATACAAAATAGTGAAAAAATTTCAGAATATGTATTCAGTCGGACTCACTCTCACTTTACCCTATATAAAAAAACTTCATTTTTGTTAAAACTACCGGTAGTTACATAAGGCCATATAAAATTAATTCCCAGTTTATCATCCCCGCCCGCCCCGAATATTTTATGCCGCCCCGACAATTTTTATTTTGTCCGAGAAAAAAAAAACATTAAAAAAAAAAAAATTTTTTTTTTAAAAAAATTCGACTGTGAAAGACGTGACGGAAAATGCGTTAATATTTAGCCCGAACCAGAAATACATTTTGTAAAATCGGACATCTGGCAATAAGAAGTAAGTTATATTGAAAACTTCAACTTTTAAAACTCACATACATGGTAGTTTATATCATTATAACTACAAATGTATGCTATAGCAGTGACAATTGGTAATAAAGAGTGTGTTCAAAACATAATACTTTTGGTTATTAATATTTTTGTGATGTTTGATGTCATCTCAGGAAAATAAAAATAAAAAAAATAAAATTGCACCCCTCGCCCCATTTTTTTCAAAATTTGGATGATAAACTGGGAATTAATTTGATATGGCCTAAGGTAGGAAGTTACAGAAAAAAATGAGTTTATTTAGTGATGATGCTATAGGTGTCTTCCAGACAGATCGGGATGTTTTCTGGTGACGAAACTGCAGGTTGAAGAATATTCTAACAGTTAGATATCCAAACAGAATTCCAAGCAAGCAACCATAACAGCATGGAATTCAGTGAATGCAGAAGAATTTTTTTAATTTCACTTAGTGAATTATTTACAACATGTAAAAATGTGAAGAAGTGAAATCTGCTGCCCTGTCACATACCCTTTATTCCAAAATGTAGTAAAACTGGTAATAAATAATTTTCTTGACTTTTTATGTTTTGTTAAATCATTTGGAAACTATATCCAACCATGAAAAAATTCAAATTATTGCACACACCGATTCCTTTGTATTTGCCAATCATGCAGCTTGAGGAAATTTATTAACAATTCTGAAGAAAAAAATCTGTAGTATTTACCCTATACCAAAAAGAAATCAACTTTGAATTTATTGAGATATTGCGGTTTTCATGAATGAATTTTATATGTGAATAAAACATATTAAGGGTGTATATAAATTCACCCATTCTCAAAAATCTTGTTTCGGCTCTTAAAACATTTATAGAGCAGAAGACATTTTGCTTATAATATTAGCATCATAAATTTTATCTTGTAATCAAAATCCTAAACACATGATTTGTGGATGCGAATAAAACAGATTAAAGACGGCTATAAATTCACCCAGTTCCAACAATACTGTGTCGGCTCTTAAGACATTTATACAGCAGATGACATTTTGCTTATAATGAATATCATACATTTGATCTTGAAATCAAGATCATAAACACTTCTCTGTAGTTTGCAATAAAAAAAATACAGGCTTGAGACAGAAAATAATTATTCCTACAGCAAAATATGTTGATAGAAATTCTTAGCCAGTGAAATATGACATTTACAACTTAAGATAATGTCAGCCATTTTGTTAATCTGTATATTAATAAACCGTATTAGTATTAAGTGTCAGAATATGATTAGCTCGACAAAAATTAAGAAACATCTTAAATAAATTAAAAAACACTTCTTAACGAGTTGCTGTACTTCGGTATTTGCTATACATGACACTTAATCTTCGTGGCGGCATATGAAAATGCTTGTAACCTCATTATGTATTTTTAAGTGACAAAGTGGTACAACAAAAATAAAGACATTAAAATCAAGTTCTTGAGAAAGATGCTATCAAATCTCGAGTACTAAATAGATGGAATCCATATTATTATTATTATAGTTCCCCACCGGCATTATGCAGAGAAAGATGATGGTTGTTCGCATTCACATGTGGTCAGAGTATGGCAGAGTGTCTAAAAGCAGGTATGTATGTGTGTATGGGGTTTAAAGTGGCTTTTGACAATCTTTCAGTCAGTGTCAGTATCTGCTGTGTCAGTGTCTGCTGTGTCAGTATCTGCTGTGTCAGTGTCTGCTGTGTCAGTGTCTGCCATGCCAGTGTCTGCCATGTCAGTATCTGCCGTGTCAGTGTCTGCTGTGTCAGTGTCTGCCGTGTCAGTGTCTGCTGTGTCAGTGTCTGCTGTGTCAGTATCTGCTGTGTCTGTATCTGCTGTGTCAGTGTCTGCTGTGTCAGTATCTGCTGTGTCAGTGTCTGCTGTGTCAGTATCTGCTGCAGTGAGCTCGGTGCTCAGCTTTAGTGTTGCCATGCCATGAATACCATGCCATAGACATTACGTGATACCATACCCCCACACTCAATCCCATTATACCGACACCTAGCCGACCACTCTTAGACACATGATGTGATACCATATGCACACCCCCCCCACACTCAATCCCATTATACCGACCACTCTTAGACACACGATGTGATACCATACGCCTCCCCCCACTCAATCCCATTATACCGACACCTAGCTGACCACTCTTAGACACATGACGTGATACCATACCCCACTCAATCACATTATACCGACACCTAGCTGTCCTCTCTTAGACACATGACGTGATACCATACCCCACTCAATCACATTATACCGACACCTAGCCGACCACTCTTAAGACACATGACGTGATACCATACCCTCCCACACAATCACATTATACCGACACCTAGCCGACCACTCTTAAGACACATGACGTGATACCATACCCTCCCACACAATCCCATTATACCGACACCTAGCCGTCCACTCTTAGACACATGACGTGATACCATACCCCACTCAATCCCATTATACCGACACCTAGCTGTCCTCTCTTAGACACATGACGTGATACCATACCCCACTCAATCACATTATACCGACACCTAGCCGACCACTCTTAAGACACATGACGTGATACCATACCCCACTCAATCCCATTATACCGACACCTAGCTGTCCTCTCTTAGACACATGACGTGATACCATACCCCACTCAATCACATTATACCGACACCTAGCCGACCACTCTTAAGACACATGACGTGATACCATACCCCACTCAATCCCATTATACCGACACCTAGCTGTCCTCTCTTAGACACATGACGTGATACCATACCCCACTCAATCACATTATACCGACACCTAGCCGTCCACTCTTAGACACATGACGTGATACCATACCCCACTCAATCACATTATACCGACACCCAACCGTCCACTCTTAGAACTACCGTTTATATGTTGAACGTCAGGCAAGGCACTTCCAGCAACATTTTTTTGAAGTCTTTCATGTGACTCATCAGAGATTGAACCCATGACCTACCACATAGGAGGTGGACACTCTACCAATAAGCCACTGCCATAGTTCCAAAAGTAGGACATTAAATGGAATATGGACAATTTTACTGGTATATATTTTTGCTGTAGATTACAATTGGTCTTTGTGTTGAAAGTGTGTGCACACATCTCTACTTTGCTTTATAGCCCTATTCCAAAGGACCTTAAACCCCACCCCTGGGGATATAATATTATAACATATAGGGTGAGGAATCTAAGCTTCCAGGATGTCCCATGTCTTCAAATTTAACATTTCCAAATCCGCTAGGACACTGACAATTCGTAAATTAATTATAGCAATATTGAATATTTAAGCCGATGGGCCTTTGGACATCAATCAACTGTTAGGTAAAGGAGGTTGGTTTTTTTTTGTTAATTTTTTTTCTTCTTAAAATCATACGTTCCCTGCCATAACCATACAATACATGTAACTTTTCTGTATTAATTTCATCATGCTAAAATAGTATTGCATATGAATATTGCATGTAAATGTTAAGATATTGTAAGGTGTGTAAGGGATGGTCCTCCCCGACCCTTGCTCCACCTACTGATGGGTCGTCAGAAGAAGACTAAAAATAAATAAAAAAATCGCAACTAAGTAAGCACTAATTACATGTAACAAAAACAAATGGTGGCAATGATATGGCCAACAGTCCCTTGATGTCAGCCATGCACCACAGAGGACTCAAAACCTTTCTAATGTGCTAACATAAGCACAAAGTCTGGATTTGATATTGCTGACGTCTGTAACATTGCTGCTGTCATTTGAAGTCCTTGAACACAGATAAATTTCATGGTATTTACAGTTGCCTTAGAAACACAATTTAAATTGTGGGATTTTGAATTATTATTTTTCCGTCTTGCGCGTAATTAATACCCTATAATAATTATTCTAGACTAACACTCCTTTTCTTGTCCTCACATTCCCATAATCAGTTACGTCTTTTTAACAGCTCGTATATTATGATCACATGTTTCCCAGCATTCAAGTTTTACATAGTGGATGATCCATTGTTTCTATCTGTATGACAAGACACTTGTGAACTGGAGTGTTTTTTCAATTAATTCGACAAAAAGGCAGTTTCACTAATAAAATATATATGCCAATGTTCCCATGGCCCCTCGACATAGTTTATGATGGAATCGGTTTATAATCTAGCGGCAGTGTTTTAATTATGCAAAACATTGCAGGAATATGCGTTGTTGCTTGCTTGTTTGTTTAATAGCATAATTTCCTTTCAGAGTAAACATCATTAACACCAAAGACAGAAGTAGATCAAACTATGGAGCACGCTCAAAGATTTCGAAGCGATGGTTGTAAATTTCTGTTTTTCCTTTGAATCCAATTTGTTTGCATATTTATTACATAAGAAGAAAGAAGCCTGGCAGACGACACTCAAAATGTGTTGGCACCTATATATCATTTTTTAAAGAAAACATTCAAAGACCACTGCCATGCAAAGATTGCATACCATTGAACATACATGATCCTATATAAAGAAATAATTGAATCTGAATTATTCTGATGGAATGAATAATCATTATCAGTCACTATGTATAGAAATAATTGACCTTTGTTGGAATGCATCATCAATATCAATTACTTGTATAGAAATGATTTACCTTTCAATTACTATATATAGAAATAATTGACCTTTGTTGGAATGCATCATCAATATCAATTACTTGTATAGAACTGATTGACCTTTCAATTACTATATATAGAAATAATTGACCTTTGTTGGAATGCATCATCAATATCAATTACTTGTATAGAAATGATTGACCTTTCAATTACTATATATAGAAATAATTGACCTTTGTTGGAATGCATCATCAATATCAATTACTATCAATAGAAATGATTGACCTTTGTTGGAATGCATAATCATTATCCATTACTCTATACAGAAATGATTGACCTCAGTTGGGAGATTATATTCTTCTGACAGAACAAGTTTTTTTTTTACACTTCATCTGCACGTACCGAGGAATCATCTGGGGAAAACACACCATCAAATGCAAACATTTTTGGTGCCGTGGCCGCTTTCCTGTGAGCCAGACTTGTGGCATATCCACTAGCCGCCGGATCGTAGACTGTCACCTGCTTGTTTCTTGTGTCGATGTTGAGAAATGAGGCAGCCTGGTCACCATGGTTATTTGTGGACACGATACGAAGCATCACCTTCACCTGGCAAGAAAGACAACAACAAAAGTTTAGATTAAATAGAAAAACAGAAGTGTAAAATGTTTTTTGGGTCAATTCAGAAATGGATGTCTACAACATACATTCGTAAAGAAGTGCAATTTAATTCAGCAATGGATGCCTACAAAATACATATCTAAAGAAGAGCAATTCAATTCAGCAATACATTTGTAAAAGAGGTGCAATCTATACACACCATACATCAGCAATGGCATTAATACAAAGTCAACCAAAAAAGGCGCTTTTAAGATTTTGTGTGACGGACAAACACCATCATTCAATCAGGGTTTTATGTGAACCTAGAATTTATCATTTAATCTATAATCTAGGGTACTAAAAAAGAAATGAATGAATATTACTAAGGTGTTGTTTTCTGATGTATTATATGTTTTATGTGCTGAACTCTCCTGTGTTAGCTATGCATGCATAACTAACTCCAGTGTTAGCTATGCACCAATAACTAACCCCAGTTAACTATGCATGCATGACAAACTACAGACATAAATGTAATCATTTATATATAGTATACCTAGTTAGTATACCTAGTTAGTATACCTAGTTAGTGTACCTAGTTAGTGTACCTAGTTAGCATACCTAGTTAGTATACCTAGTTAGTATACCTAGTTAGCTGTCACATAACATACACAACAAGTTTAATAGGAAAGAATTATTTTTTTAGTACAACAAAGGCACCAAACAACATCTTAGTAATATTCATTCTTTTCTTTTTTATTACCCTAGATTCTAAAAATTAAATGATTGATTCTGTGTTCACATAAAACCCTGTTTACAGTTGAGCACATTTTAAACAGTAAAAGTTCACCATATTTTAATAGGACTTAAACAAAGCTAAAACCATTTTACAAAAATCCTCTAAGTACTACAGACATGCAAAACAAAATAAAGCAGGAGAACTGACAGCATCACTATCATTAATATTCCATGCACAGCTCTCTCTGAACCTTCTTGTCGCCATGCGGAAATGTAATTGTTCACTAATTTAATAGAAAACAGTTCTCCATTGGAATTTAATATGACAAGGACGTGACAACGCAACCTATCATCCTTAATCATGTGACAGTCATGTGACTGCTTCACTAAATCCACCTACAGGAATCCTATCATTAAGTTTGTCATTTTGAGAAGCCACTAATGAATTAACAAGCTTCCTTATTAGGACAAGGGGTAATTTAAATGAGTTTGGTCTCAACTTGTGGTTACCACACGCTATTACAAGATTACAGTAGGCTTTGGTGAAGAATTTATAAGGATTTCCTCAGAGTTTTCTGGTACGGAGGTTTTAGAACACAGCAAACAAGTCTGATAATAATCAATGGCTTTGGACAGTGATAAATAGAGGATCTTACATGGATGCATGTTTAATATTTATTTATTTATCAAGTTGGATTAAATTATATGATGCGAGGCAGTTCCAGGCATCATATCAATTTTACCAAACTCATTTAATAAATTCACCATTAAATATGCAAAATATGTGAAATGCCTAATAAGGAACATTTATTGTTGTAGCTGCCTATATATGAAGTTGTCACAGGTGACTGCACGTTTGTATGATGACATTGTAAATTGAATCGATCTTCTCCGTTTGACACCGAACAATGGAACTACCTTGCCAATTTCCGTAATGAGGTATTTTAAACAGTTACGGAAGAGGTAATAATTCAGATGCACACCGGGATGGGAGGAAAAGACTAAATGATGATTCGGCTTTCATTTGCATATTTTTTACCCCAGTGTATTAGGATAAATATATCATTGCTTTATTACATTCCCACATGACAAGTTATGTGATAAAAAAACAGAATATTCACATGATAAAAATATGTGTTTATCCTAAAATCAAGGAACAAACATTTTTATCCTAAAATCAAGGAACAAACATTTTTATCCTAAAATCAAGGAAAAAACATTTTATCCTAAAATCAAGGAATGAACATTTTCAGTAGGTTAGAGACTAATCGAGGGCTGGTCTGCAATTCTGAAGTTGCAAGACTTAAAGAGTTAACTAACAGAAGTTCTCTAAAGGTACAAGTACCCAGCAAAATGGTAGTAACCACAATTGGTCTTGTAGTACTCAAAATATAATCTAACAGATTTGTTGATAGGTTGTTTGCCAAAAAATAAACATCACATTTCAACTCTGAAGTGGCCCGTTAATTATGTTTATACTCAAACAAGAACCTGTGTTAACATTATCAAGACAGATTTATTTTTTAATGCCCAACTGCTACTTTTACTGGGGTAGGAGTTTTGTTTCGGAGTTTTGCAGCAAACTCACCAGCAGAGAAAAGACGTCTGCTCAGTATCAAATGTTTTCATGGTAAAGAGTGTATGAAATAATTACACACAATTCAGTTGTGTACATCAATAATAGACAAAACATGCATAGCAGAACATATTATTAGTAATGATTAAACTTGGAAATGCCAGATCGTCGTCAGCATTCAACATTTTAACTGAAAAATCTAAGTAAAAAGGAGGATAATTCAGGTAAAATATGCGACAGAGTTATGGGTCTTGTCATATAACATTGTTTAATGATAATGAACAAGTGTGCCAAGTTTCAAAGCTTTCTGACAATTCGTTTTTGAGAAATGAGGGAAAACAAAAACTTCAACCAAATACTTTAACCAAAAAGTCAAAACTTGTAGATGGATGGAAAGACGGACAGACAGACGAACCTGTATTTTCTAGGCAATCTGGCTAATAATGCCAGTTGACTGAATGTTTTATTTTGAATATCATTTTTTTCTTTTCCTAAATTTATCGAAGTATCTCTAAAATAATTTTAATATATTGTAACGATGACAAAATATAACGACAGATATTTATCCCTTCGAAAATAATTTTTATATCAAGAATAACCTATATTTCTACAAAATTTAACTTTATCATTGGAGCTATCTAGCTTTAACAAAAAGCATGCACAGCATATTTTCACAATTTTTTGATAAATCAGTAATATCTTAATTCAATAAAGATTTAATCAAGTTTTCAGCAAACAAGGACACATCTCCAAGGGGGTATAACTGCAGTGGCAAAGACATCTATAAAGCATCTCCAAAACAAACTAAAATTATTGAGTTCAATAAAAGCACAACTGGTTTATGTTTAACATCATACAACTCTTGTGCTCTGATTGACAAGCATGCTTATCAGCAATTCTACTGTTTTATGGAAAAAAGAATTGATTTTGCATTTATGCTTAAATCGTTGTTGAACAACCACTTGTTACAGAGGTAAAGGAAACAGAAGGAATTAGTTTATGGCCTATTTTTCACAACAGTAAACAAGAAACCGTCATATGTTTATTTTGCAAGTTAATTTTAAAGATAACAACCGTATTTCACTCAATACTGCATCAAATTACTTTAAAAACTGTCTGGGATGTTAACCAGTCTATCTGTCTGAGGTTGTTTTCAACCAGTCTGTGTAATTGTTATTAACCAGTCTATCTGTAATATTTTTTAACTAGTCTATCTGTAATTGTTTTTAACCAGTCTATTTGTAACTGTGATTGTTATTACCAAGTCGATCTGTAATTTTTATTAACCAGTCTATCTGTAATTGCAGTATGGTTAGCGAAATTTCCTTTGATAAATGCAAAGCATTAAAACGTTTAATTCAAAATAACAAATGAATTGAAGCTATCTTTTGCTGTAACTTCCAACAAATGGAAGTCGGAGAATGGTAGTCGTTATTCTAACAAAGTCACTAAGTACACAATACTACAAAACAGATAAGAAAGAGTCTGTCTCAGCTCGTTGGTTATTTAATTACCTCTGTGGGCTACTAAATAAACCAACTTGCTGAGACCAGACTCTATCTTTTATCATTAACCAGTATATCTGTGATTGCCATTAACCAGTCTATCTGTGATTGCCATTAACCAGTATATCTGTGATTGTCATTAACCAGTCTACCTGTGATTTCATTAACCAGTCTATCCATAATTGTTATTAACCAGTCTATCTGTGATTGTTATTAACCAGTCTATCTGTGATTGTCATTAACCAGTCTATCCATGACTGTCATTAACCAGTCTATCTGTGATTGTTATTAACTAGTATATCTGTGATTGTCATTAATCAGTCTATCTGTGATTGTTATTAACCAGTCTGTCTGTGATTGTCATTAACCAGTCTATCTGTGATTGTCATAAACCAGTCAATCTGTGATTGCCATTAACCAGTCTATCTGTGATTGTTATTAACTAGTATATCTGTGATTGTCATTAATCAGTCTATCTGTGATTGTTATTAACCAGTCTGTCTGTGATTGTCATTAACCAGTCTATCTGTGATTGTTATTAACCAGTCTGTCTGTGATTGTCATTAACCAGTTTATCTGTGATTGTCATTAACCAGTCAATCTGTGATTGCCATTAACCAGTCTATCTGTGATTGTTATTAACTAGTATATCTGTGATTGCCATTAACCAGTATATCTGTGATTGTCATTAACCAGTCTACCTGTGATTTCATTAACCAGTCTATCCATAATTGTTATCAACCAGTCTATCTGTGATTGTTATTAACCAGTCTATCTGTGATTGTCATTAACCAGTCTATCCATGACTGTCATTAACCAGTCTATCTGTGATTGTTATTAACTAGTATATCTGTGATTGTCATTAATCAGTCTATCTGTGATTGTTATTAACCAGTCTGTCTGTGATTGTCATTAACCAGTCTATCTGTGATTGTCATTAACCAGTCAATCTGTGATTGCCATTAACCAGTCTATCTGTGATTGTTATTAACTAGTATATCTGTGATTGTCATTAATCAGTCTATCTGTGATTGTTATTAACCAGTCTGTCTGTGATTGTCATTAACCAGTCTATCTGTGATTGTCATTAACCAGTCTATCTGTGATTGCCATTAACCAGTCTACCTGTGATTGTTATTAACCAGTATATCTGTGATTGTAATTAACCAGTCTATCTGTGATTGTCATTAACTAGTATATCTGTGATTGTCATTAACCAGTCTATCTGTGATTGTTATTTACCAGTCTATCTTTGATTGTCATTAACCATGTCATTAACCAGTCTATCTGTGATTGTCATTAACCAGTCTATCCATGCTTGTTATTAACCAGTCTATCTGCGATTGTCATTAACCAGTCTATATGTGATTGTCATTAACCAGTCTATCCATGATTGTCATTAACCAGTATATCTGTGATTGTCATTAACCAGTTTATCTGTGATTGCCATTTAGCAGTATATCTGTGATTGTTATTAACCAGTCTATCTGTGATTGTCATTAACCAGTCTATCTGTGATTGCAATTAACCAGTCTATCTGTGATTGTTATTAACCAGTCTATCTGTGATTGTCATTAACCAGTCTCTCTGTGATTGTCATTAACCAGTCTATCTGTGGTTGTTATTAACCAGTCTATCTGTGATTGCCATTAACCAGTCTATCTGGGATTGTCATTAACCAGTCTGTCTGTGATTGTCATTAACCAGTCTATCTGTGATTGTCATTAACCAGTCAATCTGTGATTGCCATTAACCAGTCTATCTGTGATTGTTATTAACTAGTATATCTGTGATTGTCATTAATCAGTCTATCTGTGATTGTTATTAACCAGTCTGTCTGTGATTGTCATTAACCAGTCTATCTGTGATCGTCATTAACCAGTCTATCTGTGATTGCCATTAACCAGTCTACCTGTGATTGTTATTAACCAGTATATCTGTGATTGTAATTAACCAGTCTATCTGTGATTGTCATTAACTAGTATATCTGTGATTGTCATTAACCAGTCTATCTGTGATTGTTATTTACCAGTCTATCTTTGATTGTCATTAACCATGTCATTAACCAGTCTATCTGTGATTGTCATTAACCAGTCTATCCATGCTTGTTATTAACCAGTCTATCTGTGATTGTCATTAACCAGTCTATATGTGATTGTCATTAACCAGTCTATCCATGATTGTCATTAACCAGTATATCTGTGATTGTCATTAACCAGTTTATCTGTGATTGCCATTTAGCAGTATATCTGTGATTGTTATTAACCAGTCTATCTGTGATTGTCATTAACCAGTCTATATGTGATTGCAATTAACCAGTCTATCTGTGATTGTTATTAACCAGTCTATCTGTGATTGTCATTAACCAGTCTCTCTGTGATTGTCATTAACCAGTCTATCTGTGGTTGTTATTAACCAGTCTATCTGTGATTGCCATTAACCAGTCTATCTGGGATTGTTATTAACCAGTCTATCTGGGATTGTTATTAACCAGTCTATCTGTGATTGTCATTAACCAGTCTATCTGTGATTGTCATTAACCAGTCTATCTGGGATTGTCATTAACCAGTCTATCTGTGATTGTCATTAACCAGTCTATCTGTGATTGTTATTAACCAGTCTATCAGTGATTGTCATTAACCAGTCTATCTGTGATTGTCATTAACCAGTCTATCTGTGATTGTCATTAACGAGCCTATCTGTGATTGTCATTAACCAGTCTATCTATGATTGTTATTAACCAGTCTATCTGTGATTGATCCATCACACCAGGCAACTAAGAGCTATGAAGCCACCATTCAGCCAGAGCATACCACTACACCACCTTTGGTGCTCTCATTAAATCTTCTCCCTGAAAAATTCCTTTCAGTGTCATCAGTGGGACACTGTCTTTACATGTCCCTGATTATTATAGAACACACGCATCAAATGTGTCATCACGGCAGGGGAGATAATTCCCACATTACTCTGGAATTCTGCAAGGCAACCAGTGTCAGAAGTCTACATTCCAGGGTTAAAGTGTTCACCTTCTGCTTTATATTGGCACTTAAACTGCAGTTTATTTATCCATTATTTATGTGTGGGGGTGACATTCTGTTTGTTCTCTTCTCTCTTCTCAAACATTAAGCTGAAGAATTACTTCCCCTGAATTAACACATTTTGCCTATAGGGGAATAACTTTGTTTTTTTCATTCAGATTGGATGACAAAATGATGCACCCATGACTAAACTGTAGTAGTATTTTGGTGGATTTAGCTGTCTTTAGCAATATCTAGGATTTTATATTATATGGTTAAGAAACCCCAACGTAAATAACGCTGTATTCCCAAATATGGGTGTCGTGCCTTCCTGTATTTATTAATTTTTGGCTTATCAAGCTTTTAATGGCTTTTCAAAAAAAAATGGTGATGATACATCTTAATTAATATTTTGAAGAATATGTTACTGATTTTAAAATTAAAAAGTTATACAATTTCCTTTTTTGACAATTATCGTTCTTCATTATTTTTAGGTGATAACTACTTATTTCATTGGTGTTTAAACAAACTCGCTTTCTTTTACTTGGCGACCAACATTTTGTTTTTATATTTTCATTTTTCTGATTTTACCAATTTTTTCAGCAACTCATATCAATCAACCCTTTATAATAATGATATCTCATAAAACTGTTTTTCTTACAACGCCTTTCATCTTTTCATAAAAGAAATGTTGAAAAAGAACATCAGATATTAGAACCACGTTAATTATGTTAAATACACATAATCCACCAAGAAAGATGGTTTTAATATTTGATGATCATTTTCAACATGTCTGAACATAACTGCTAGATGTAACCTTTATGGAAATTTGAATAATTTACATATTGCAATTGGCTAGAGTTACTTCCCTTCCTATTACACAATTGTTTAAAGAACTGGGACTGGTTTAACTTATACTCCTCAATATAATTTTGGGTGAAAATAAAGCAAGACTGCCAGTTGTCCCATCATAAACATTCAGCCACCAGCATCTGTATACCCCCTAACACCTGTTCAACAACCCACCTCATAAATGTCCATCTCTGGAGCTGGCACACTGTTCTGTTTCTTCCGGCCACCTGATTGTTCTGTGTCAGGCCATACTAAAATACCCTTTTAATTATCACATGCAGGCTCAATGCACATGTCATGGGGATTCCAGAAATTTGCAAAATCTAAATTTGCGGAAACACCCCACTGCTGCATCGGACCAGACATATTTCACGGACTGCACATATCATGGGGATTAAAGAAAACAGAAACTGGTGAACATCACTGATTTTGCAGCGTTCCAAGAGGCTGTAGACCTATTACTATAAACACTCGACTAATACATGGATCCCCTGAACACCAGTCATGTGTTTTATACTACTACAGTAATGGCTGAAGAATCCAGAGGAATAGGTGAAGTGCCAAGACCAATTATTTCTACAAACCACAAGTTTACATAGATACTAGGCAAGATTGGCCACTCAAAGACGGTTTTATGGGGTTGTAAGGGTTGAGGTGCCAGCTAGGATTAAGTCTATAGGCAATAAAAGTGTCAACACTTAAAGGGAGGTAATTCTCCTTACACTAAACAAACTGGACATTTACAAAAGGGAGGTTACAACAAACAACCCAAATGAAGTGCCAAAACAGAACATGGTACTTATTTGACTTTGGTAGACATTTTCTAATTCCTGTTTCACTTTAACACAATGGTAGACATTTTCTAATTACCTTTTCACTTTAACACAATAAGAGCTATATCCAAGAAAAACAGGTAATATTTATTTAATGATTCCGAAATAAATAAATCCTGATGAGTAACCTGAACAGAGATTGCTCTTGGCATTTTTATTCCTGGAGAATTGACGGTAACACTATTGTGATGTTGTAAACAGACAAGATGATGTAACTGGCATACTAAACAACCTGTTTTATTCCATTTAGTTAGTGTTTTTATTCAACATGTATTCGGTTGAGGCAAAGTGTTACTGTAAATCCGGAATAAAAGCATTAGTAACTGGAGCGGACCCAACTATACCACCTTTGATGTGACTGAACATAATTATTACTTAATTCCTGAACTACCTCCCCACACTTTCTTTTGCCAAGGTCAGTTATATAACATAATAGGGAGATAACTTTTCTTTACCAAGGTCAGATATATAACACGAAGGGAGATAATTATGTTGGTAATTAACAGTGATATAGCAAAAAAGGAGATAAACCTGTTGCTGATGTTGTCCAGACAGACGAATAGATTTGTTTGTATGGTGTTTTACGTCATTTTCAACAAATGTAAGGTTATATATGACGGTCGATTTTTTGTGGTGGAGGCAGATCACCCAATTTTCCTGGGTAGAACCAGTACTGTACCCATCTCGCCATCCGTAAGAACCGACACTTTCTCACTAGTCGAGCTCCCAGTGGGATTCGTACTTGCAGCGGTGAGAGGCGAAGGTTTACAATGCAACGTCGTAAACCATTCGGCCACAGAGACGCAGACGAATAGACAAGCATATTCCAGAATATCCCTTATTAACAAGAGAATAGTCAGTTGTATTAATGATTTTTTCTTTAAAATTACCTCCCTTTATGAAAAATAATGCCAGCCCATGTATATTGGTTGAGCTGATTAACTAACAATCAGTTTTGCTCCTTGGTTCAGATATTAATAACCTACTATATTTCCTCAAAAAAAAATCTTTTTTTTTTTTTGCCTTGAATTCTCATGTACAAGAAAATACTTAGGACTGCACCAGAATATATTAATTCCAAATTCAATCAGACAATATTCCCTGCAGACAGTCTTCCCATTAAATACACAAAAAAACTCTATTATTTTCTTCTAAGATGTTCAAACCCCAGAATGCTTAAACATCAATTTTAAGCCTTTCTTCCAATGTTTTGGTCGAAGAATTTAATTACTAAGAAAATAGAAGGGTAACCGACACTTGAAGCTTATTTATGTTCTGTGCATTGAATAAAACATGTAAATTGAAGGAATCAGCAGATTTTAAGCGGCTTATTTGGAAGGCAAGAATCGGGTTAAAAAAAGCAAAGGCAAATTGTTTATGATAAAATGGCTGTAATATATTATTAGCAAGTTTTTAGGAGCCGATTGAAATTACTATACCGTAGATTTAAGAGCAGCTATGGGACTCCGAATAGCAACTTGAGCACTAAAATTTCCTGGTATTTAACGCTGAAGTAATTACAGCTCGTAAACACGGAAAGAGCAGAGGTTGTTATGATTATATATATATTATTAGGCTGACTAGTGAAAAAATCTATGATTTGATTTTTGATTAAGAGAACACCTCAACGAGCCAGTGATCCATTAAAACGAGAATTCTGTGGATATTACATGTTTCATGTAAACTGCACTTTGACCCACATGAAAGATTGCTAAACTCATGCCGAGAACACCAACGTTTGGTTGATCTTCCACACGTAACTTGAGGGAAACAGAACTAAATGCAAAAAATTCAAGCTTGTGTATCTCGCTTTTCATACACAAAGTACGGATTTGAAATATTGTATTAGTAATGCGACATATTTTTGAGCCAAGGAATCATAATTCACATAATATATCTGCCTCGCTATCGTATTGAGACATCACATTTATCTT
The DNA here is from genome assembly GCA_037043455.1 of Cyrtodaria siliqua. Taxonomy (NCBI): domain Eukaryota; kingdom Metazoa; phylum Mollusca; class Bivalvia; order Adapedonta; family Hiatellidae; genus Cyrtodaria; species Cyrtodaria siliqua. The sequence continues at coordinate 206,310 of JAWPHD010002486.1, forward strand.
CACCTATAAGCGACCTTGCTATAGCCAATCTATAAGCCGTTTATCGTCAACTTTGAATTTTAATCAAACTTGTTATAGCACTCCTGCTTCGCATTGAATTCCACAAAATACCGTATTTACCTCCCCCACTAAACAAAAATAATAAGAGCAACTCCTCTGCATTTTGCAAAGTGCTCAGACGCTACAATTTGGGGAAACATGTTATTAACTATAACCTATATATGGGAGCTTGACTTGTAAGTGAGGAAGTGTCGATTCTTTCGGATGGCGGGAGGTGTACAGTACTGGTTCTACCCAGGAAAGTGGATGGTCTGCCTCCACCACAAAAAAATCGACCGTCATATACATTTACCTTACATGTGTTGAAAATGACGTTAAAACCATACAAACAAACAAACAAACAAACAAACAAACAGACAATGTGTCCTGCTCTATCGCTAATATGAAATATGTAAACGACGGGTTCATGAATGCACATGCCATTTTTTATTTATAATGCAGAAAATGTAAAACTGCACGTAATGCTGAATACGTAAAACAGGTCAATGCGCAGGTTATAAAGCACAATTCCGTGCATGTGATGGCAGAGAGGATGTGGAATACTGGCTTTACAATGAATAAAGGGACACACGGAATTCTTGATTTTTTTAAAATAACTCACAGCGTCCCATTATTTTTTCCACATGTTAAATCATCAATGTTAATTATAAGAATAGCATAAATCAAACTGGTTTTGCATATTATTAAATATTGATTATACTGCATCAATATTTAAACCTATGGTAAAATAAGATGAAAACTCATATGTTTTATTTAATTATATGCCTGCAAGTTTAAAGTAAAAAGAATACTGGATAAATAAATCGAGACGCTAATTTTAGTGCGTAATAATCATGTCAAGATTGCCGTATGTCCCTTTAAGACTAAATGAACTGTTTAGCACACACATTTTTGAATAGGCAGAATTTTGTGGTTGCCTTTATTGAAGTAAGGATTGGCAGTGTATTTTGTTACCCACAATACACCAAACAACTGGAGAATATATAACTTATTTTCATGGATCATTTACTCCTTAATTACTGCACAATTTATGTAAATGTGGTGCAGATGGAACGCTGCAGGATTCTTGAGAATAAAATCATCTGGTCTTAACATCATATAAAACATAACAAAATTCTTGTTTCACGATGTTTATGAATCATCGCTCTAGGACATGGTTCCCGTTTCCTACGCACTAAAAATGAGTCTTTTAGACATTTTGTTATGCTCAACTCCCTAATTTTATATATCTAGAAAGAACCAGAAAACAATGAAAGAAGCAATTTATCAGGAGGAACACATTCCCATCGGAACTCCAGAAAATTCAGCGTGAGTAATCCGTAAGTAAATTTAGATAGTCAGTCCCCATTACTTAGGGTGCTCTAAAACATCAAATGAGTCAGTCCCCATTACTTAGGGTGCTCTAAAACATCAAATGGGGTGACTCCCATCTTACATTACATACCATATATGGAACAGTCCATGGAAGTGTGATCATACTATTTGATGACAATTTAAAGATTAAGCTTTTTCAGTACAAGATGAAATCAATCACAGTCCCGTAGAAGCTTGAAAGGCTGAATCACACAGGAAGAAAACCAGATCTCTCTCTCTCTCTAAACCAATCTATTCAATGAAATCGACAAGATTGATGAATTTTGTCACAACTAATTCTAAAATCATTGTTTTTACCCAAACAAGCTGGTGATAATTGAACGAGCCGTGAATGTGTGACTTTTAGTCAGTTCTGGCTAATTCAGTGTTTGCGGACACATTATTTTTTCACATTCTGTCAATTCCAGAAATCAAGCAGTGAAAAAAAACTGGAGAGCTGTTGAATAAATGTGGAAACGTGGAAGAAAGTGACAAATTTCCCTGCGATTTATTTGTGTTTTGTCATTGTTTTGTGTACGCTTCAGAGGTTTTGATTACCCATGATGCAGTCTCGTTGGGTTAAAGACAACTAATATAAATTGGAATGAAAAACGGATGTGACTTCAAGAAGACGTGCGGAGAAATGTGCAGTCAACTTGATGGATTAAATTCCGTCAGGGAGGTATGAGTGAATTTATAATCACACACAAAAACTGTAGTCAACAACTGGAACTGCAGAAAGGTTTCCTTGTTGCATCAAACAATACCAAAAATAAAGATCTAAACTCCAAGAATAGATACAAACTTAGATAATAGAAAGGAAGGTCAAGGGAAATGGACTGTTCAAAGCACTTGTTCATAATACGCCTATCAATTCTAATTCCCATCCCTAGGAGCAAAATGTATATCTAAATGCCCAATGTATAAGCTATTATATCAATATCAAATATCCCATGTTGGGTTCTGTCTAATTCTCTACCAGTGTCGTCTAGTTGTCTAATTCCCCGGGTATGCCCGCCGTACCCCTAGTGGGGTAAAACACTGATAGGTGTTTACTGTATCCTTGAAACATTAGCCAGCAGGCTTGCACAACATCGGTGATTCTACTCTGGTGCCCGCCCATGCATGAAAATTGCCCGCAGGGGCACCTGGGGGTATTTCTCCACCAATGGAAGCCGGAAAAGTCGCCATATATGACCTTAGCTGTTGGTGGGACTATAAAATCAAATTCAATTCAATTCTTTGTGAACTAAACAGACATGAAGTGTACTCAACAAGTTTACCAGTTTGGATTAAACAAAAGACTACATCAAATAATACTTCATGATTCACCTATCTGCAGTCCTTTTTATTAATAAATAGGTAACTAATTTAACCAATTAATAATAACTACATAATAAGGTTTTCCTTTCTGATGATTCACTGATATACAAGTCTTAATTGCTTAATTAATTAATGTACATGCTGCAAATATACGCCATCACATCCTGGGGGTTATAGCCTGCTGGAATCTCCTTCAACTCCAACATCAGGTGTAGCCAATTTGTGAATACAGCCATTTTTTATAGGCATGGAGTAATGTAGGATCTACACTCAGGAACAGAGCTGCATGCGATCTTTATTGCACTTTTCTCCGATATTGCACTGTGGCATGCATTCGGTAGGGTTTTACATTTTGAAAAATGTGTGTGTGTGTGGGGGTGGTGGGAGTGGGCACTAAGTTCATGCTTGGATCCCATGAACTGTCTTTTCTCCGGGACATTTAAAGAACCATATAGATCCAGATTCCTATGTACCCTCTTCCTGGGAGCAGCTCATGTCACCTAAATAATGGGTTGATGAGCCATAAAACAACCATTAAACTGGTTGTAATGGCATGCATGATGATCAGCATGTACACATTTTGACCTTCAAATAAAAAGGACAAAAATATACATATTCCAATTTTTATTTTTAAAATATTTTTTGTAATTTGTCCAACTCACAGCTGTTTTGTTCTAGGTTGTAAAATCTTTCTCTCTTTTTTTAACAGAATTAATTTGTTGATTCCATATACAATTTTCATTACACAGAGTAATTCTTCTGTACCAACATTATCTACTTTTAATAACCAAGATGTATTACGAATAGCTGGAGGCATACAGAAATCTGTACCTGAGCTTCCGAGAGATTCGCAAAAAATCCTTGGCATGGCAACATATGCAGTTAACATTGCAAATGTTATTGAGAATTGTGGGTAAAATGTTTTGGAAAAGTTTTGAAGAATTTCGATAACCAACAATTAGAATAACTTTCTTAATAAAACATTCGAAAACATCAATTACAGTCATAAGACGAACACTATCAAAAGGAAATGATCTCACACCCCAAAGATTTATGAAATTATTTTTCAGGACAATCTAATAGAAAATGGATATAAACATATTTCCTGTTAACAAGTACTAATTAAAAGGTCAGTCTGCTCAGTGAGAGCCGTTTTATTGCCAGCGGCTGTGTGTTAATAATGCCATCAGTTCCGACATCCAGAGGCCGGTGGTGTCCCAGCATGCAGCAGTTTCAGAGAAGCCGGCCAAGCAGGTGGACTGTAGGCATTGACATGATCAATTGTAAATGCTATTCTATGTATTTTCCGACAGATTTCTATTGAAATGGTCAACATGAATAGACTTAAAATAGCATTTCGGTTTGGGTTAAAACAATATTTATCAGAAAATGTAGTGTAACATTACATTGCACCACTTTAATATATATTTAAAAAATTGGATAAATAAGGAAGACAATTAAAATCTTATTTTTATTTAATTATATGCAAGCAAGTCAAAATGATGTAGGATTAATAAATCGAGTGTTAATTTTAATGCCGGATATAAAACTCAAGATTGCCATGTGTCCCTTTAAGTCATACGGTAAAAAAAACACTATTACAATCCATATTGTCCAGCACTAGGCTGACTTAGTAATATTCCGTATAAAACAATTGAAATTCGAAACTGTGGCACAACTAAATTAATTTTTAATGAGCAATTAGGAGGGGACAAAAACTCATCCTGCGTTAATTTTGTACACAACCCTTCAAAAGAAATAGTTTCAGCCATTTACAAGCTACTATCAGAGACTCTATTTGGTTAGTTTTTCGATCGATCGATCGTGCCCTAAAACTAACAAACTGTTCCTTGTCCTCATATGGTGTACTTTGTTGATCAAATACAGTTTTTTTCAGCTCGTTATTTACAGGAAGTTTTTACCACAACTCTGTGTTTAAAGAAAGGACAGGACAAACACTGTAGCAATTCACGCTGGGAACTAATGAATTCTATTATCGCGAAATTAATTGTATTGTGGCAATGCCATGATTTGAAAGGTATCGGGATGATTGCATCAATTAGAAATCATTCAAGAGTGAGTCACGCAATTTGCTCTACGTAAGTTCATTATCGAAGAATAAAAAATATTAGTATTTGTTTTCTAAACATTTAATAAGAGATAGTTTCAATTTCGTTAGTTAGAAAACTGAGTAATAAACATTGTTTACTTTTTGTATCTACTAGTTTTCCTTAGAAGTACATTTGTAGTTTGTCAGGATGTGCCATCTTACACCACCTTCCACAAAACATACACAAATCCCTGACAAAGTTATATCAATATTATGTGGACACTAAACTCTGAAGATAAGCAAAAAGTACCAAACAAAGTGTGGTTGTCCAACTCAAAGTACAGACATGCTGATATAAACACTGAATGGCTTTCTTCTACAATAATTTGTGACACTTACTTGTGCCAAAGGTTTTTCTTCATTTTTTCAGACACAATTTAGAAAGTCCCTTCACAAATAATACGTTGGGGATAACAGGAATTAATGGTTTTTAGTCATGTTGAAAATTGTGTCTGACAAAAGCCTTCCCTCAACCAAATGCCCAAAACAAAATATGGAAGCTTATTCAAATTAGTATTCGTCATACCTTGCCAAACCCTGGTGGTTGATTTCGCCCAAAGTTTCTCAGCAGACACGGCGGACATGATGGTGGTGAAAGCCTCAAGATCTCCGAGAACTTGGTCGGGAAGGGCGGGGGCTCTGGGTCGGGTGGGTGGTGACGCTTCTTCTTCTTGCTCAACTTCTGAGCGGCTCTGAAAAAAGATTACAAGTAAATAATTACTATGGTTTGTAAATAACCTATTAATGCCTACAACCTACACAATATTTGAACACATTACAGCACCTGCGAGCATCAGACGCACAATCTGAACTTAACCATTTACAATAAAATTGATTACAAAGAACAAAGAGTAATTAAACCCCAAACTTCCAGTAGGCGATTAGTATTCCGAAACTGCGGATGTTATTGTTCATTACTTACGTGTTTTAGAAATTAGGCTAACATTTTTAACCCACGCCCAGAAAACCCTTTTTCAACTTTAATGCATCGTGCACATGCATTTTTCCATCCATCAAATATCTTCCAAATATCTTATTAGCAAATCAGTCATCAGCCAATATTTTCATAATGTGCACAGCTGCTATTACAAGCAAAAACTCGCGTTTTAAATGCTTTAACTACATTTGTTTTAAAACTATATTAGAATAAGAATTTCTCTAAAATTGTTTCCCTCCTGCGGAGCATTTTTAAAAGATATTAATTTAAGAAAAATCTGGTGGGCTGCCATAACTGTCAACTGTACTAGTACATTACGACTGATTAGACTCACTTGACGTTCACTGTTCAAAGTTGAATTTTCACTCTTAAATGCTAGAAAAGTTCTTTATATCTTTTAACAAGGGACCACCGTGGGTCTGATGGCGCTCTACTGGTATATCATATAAAAAGAGACCACAGTGGGTCTGAAAATGCTCTACTGTTTTTTTCATGTAACAAGAGACTACAGTGGGTCTGCAGACCCTCTACTGGTATATCATATAACAAGAGACTACAGTGGGTCTGCAGATGCTATAGTGGTATATCATTTAACAAGAGACAACAGTGGGTCTGCAGATGCTATAGTTGTATATCATACAAGAGACAACAGTGGGTCTGCAGACTTTCTACTGGTATATCATGTAACAAGAGACAACAGGGGGTCTGCAGACGCTTTACTGGTATTTCATGTAACAAGAGACAACAGGGGGTCTGCAGATGCTCTACTGGTATATCATGTAACAAGAGACAACAGTGGGTCTGCAGATGCTCTACTGGTATATCATGTAACAAGAGACAACAGTGGGTCTGCAGACTTTCTACTGGTATATCATGTAACAAGAGACAACAGTGGGTCTGCAGATGCTCTACTGGTATATCATGTAACAAGAGACAACAGTGGGTCTGCAGACTTTCTACTGGTATATCATATAACAAGACTACAGTGGGTCTGCAGACTTTCTACTGGTATATCATGTAACAAGAGACAACAGCGGGTCTGCAGACGCTCTACTGGTATATCATATAACAAGAGAATACACTGTGGGTCTGCAGATGCTCTACTGGTATATCATGTAACAAGAGACAACAGTGGGTCTGCAGACGCTCTACTGGTATATAATGCAACAAGAGACAACAGCAGACACTCGCACTGGTGACAATATGGCGGATATAGTAAACAAAACTGTACTTCAAAACATATAAATGTTTTTTTGTGTCACTACAATCCACAAAGGTGCAGTTTTATCATTGCAGTTTGGTCTGATTACTTGCAGATATACACTTCAAATTATCGTTTTGAAAAAGAAAGGATTTAAAAGCAAATTAATAGTTTGTTATATTGATGTGTAACAAATGGGTTATTCCATGTTTTTTGTTTGTTTATGATGTATTAATTCTCTTGGAAACTAACCTCTATAATTCATTTCATTCTTTTGTTTGTTTGTTCACCATCACTCATTCATGAAACAACTACCAAGCCTGATTCCCCTCAATCAAATTATTTCATTATAAACGGGACCAACTGTTAGATAAACTTTGTATAATCAAAAGTAAGATGGGATGTTAGCCTTCTACAGTATATTCCCACAGTTCAAGCCTGCTCTGGCCCAGTGGATAGCGTGGTGGACTTGAAATTTGGGAGGACCCGGGTTTAAGTCTCACCGTTGTCACTGGGTGTCATCGATATGTTCTTAGGCAAGACACTTCAACAATATTCACCTACCATTTTTCCCCTAATAGTTGCCCCCAGGGTCTTATTAAGGGATATATGGCATGTAGCGCCAACATATGAGAGTACCCCACTTACTGTACCAAGAACATTAATTGCTTCCCAGTGGGAAGTTATCATTGGTGTATCCATTGCCTAACTCTGTGTTAATGTTTGATTCACACAATAAAACACTTGAAATTGCACCAGTTTAAATTAGATACACTTGTTCTCAATTTCAAGAAAATAAAATTGAAGATTTTATTTTTTCTGGTTTACTTGGTGCATGACATTATGTAAAAGACTTAGAGCACATCAGAGTCATGATGTAAGCGATCTGTCAGCCTAACAGGGCTTATCAGTTCCCCCATCAAACACTATCACCAGCATCTGGTCAAACCTTCGTTTTTACAAGATTTTAACACAGATTTATGACTTAAAGTGGGGTATGGTGCATGTTTCCAGTCACAGAGGTTACTTTTCATACCGGTTTAATATGCCACTTATAAATTTAGGAAGCTGCAAACACTTTAATACAAGGAATATTGTTCCATATCTTGTTTTATCAGAAAACATTTTAACACAAGATTAAACCGATTTTCTTATTAAAATGTTGAAAATTGATGTTGAATAGTTAAATTGCATTTCATCCACACATTATTTAGGTTATTTTAAAAAAGCTTCTCCCTGAGAGAGGGGAAGGACACAGTTAGGAGAATCCCAGAACACCTAACCAAGTTTTGAATTGAATTGAATTGGAGTTTTAAGGCGCACCAACACAGGTTAAGTTAACTAAGGTTAATTTTGGGAAAATAATGCAAAATATGACCTTGGTTTAAACAGTATTTATTCAAGATATGTGATAAACAATGTTTCAATAGTACCTCAGAGGGATATGAGATGAAGGACCCAAATGATGACGAGGTCTGCAGCTTTAAAGCACAATACCTTATTTACTGAGCTACTGCAGACGACAATTTTACTTTTTATTTCTTTCTTTTTTTTTTCTGACGACACTTTTACATAGCAAGAAAAAGGCTGCTTTTGAGGAATGAAGGTGACAGGTTCAAGGTCACAAACTCTGTGTTCCACAGTGCATCTCAAACCTGTAAACATTTGTTATCAGATCAGCATGCTTACACTAAATCACCTAGCCCTCTCCTTGTCTTTTAATATAACTGCCAGAACAAAAAGTTATGCGATTTTCTTCTTAAGCACAATTCAGAGATCATTTCAAAGAATATATATATTTGAATAGTTGCATGCACATATCAGCCTGAAAACTAAATTTGCATTCCAAATACAAACTGATTGATATTTCTTAAAGCAATACTGATCATTTGGGATTCAATGAATTTGCTTAAATTATTGAATTGATGTCTTTTTATTTCTGAAATGCACTTCACTGACTCACTTTCTATAGAGTTTAAGTGAATTCCATAGAAAATATTTCATCATTTTCTCCTTACAGACTCTGGGATTAAGTGGGAAAATGTGCCAGTTTGAAATTTTGAAATTTTTGAAATGGATATCATCAGAAACAAAACAATGATGTGCGGTCGTAGGTGACAGATATGTTGTTCCCATTTAAAATGTTTGGCTCTCCTCAGCCCCATTGTTTTTCCTCTCCCTTTTATCCACCATCCCACATGGTTTAGACCAATCAATCCCAAGCACTTTTTACTGTACGTCACAAGCTTTGTTATCTTTGCCTGTAAGTCAATAAGTTCCTTTTCTTTTTCTTTTTTTTGGCAGATTGTTAAATTTTCTCCTTTTTCCAAATTTCAACATACTCCATTTTGACACATTCTTTGTATATACCCTGGAAGTCTCAGTTACCAGGTTTGTAATTTAGAACTGCCAGTGTTTACACAGAAGATATTGGTATGGTGTCTGAAACATTTTAAAATTCATAAAGGGACATAACCCAGACAGTGCAATAACTGTCAATAACAGGACATCAAAGTTGCCATAGAATTGTTTATGAGACCACAAACATGTATATGGAACATCTCACTGGAAGATCTATAGGTATGGGTAATTCAATCAGCTGGTAGTTTATATATTAAATGGACAAACAAGTCTGGGGGTCTGCCTAGGAAGTGACCAGGAAGCCAGGTGACCTAGAATAATAAACATTATGGTAACATAATCAACTTAAAGGGACACACAGCAGTCTTGATGTTTTTATCAAGCATTAAAATTAGCGTCTCAATGTATTAATCCAGTATCATTTAGACTTTAAACGTGCTTGCATATTATTAATTTTTTTTTTTTTGAGTTTTCATTGTTATTCTACCGTATGTTTGAATATATTATCGGTGCAATATAATATTAACAGTTAGTTAATGTCCAAATTTTGCTTTATACTATTTTTATAATTAATATTAATGATTGAAAAAAAAGCAGTTATGTATAATAACTAACGGGACGCCGTGAGTTTTTACAAAATCAAGATTGCCGTGTGTTCCTTTAAGAAACTTAATAGCATATGATGCCATTGACAAAATTGATGTTAACCCTTAACCCGCTAAGCACGACTATAATAGCCTTTGCGTAACTCGCAGGCTGATCAAGGTTTACAATGTCTGGCTGCTGATCAGTCATTTTCCTCAAAACACCCCTTTGTCACATAAATAGAATGGTCTAAATTCAAAGAAAGAACAAATGCACCTAAAATAATGTCAGAAACAAAACATGCACTTTCAAAAGACGAAAATGAAACTGCTTTCATCCCTTACAACTATTTTAATGCACTGAAGAAGCATGGATGTGTTTTACAGATTTCAAGTTTTACCACTAAAAGGTCACTTTGATCTATCAACAAACTGTTCAATTTGATACCCCTAATTTCCTCCAGCCTCCTTTGTTGACCCAAACCCCCTAGTGTCCACCTAATTTCCCTTTCTGGGATTTGTAATAAAATTTACTGTTGATCATAAAAATAGCAACACATTTTCCAGATGGTTCTAACCTAATGTCCATCAGATCACTGGACCTGATCCCAGTTTAATGAGGGGCTAGACAGTTAGAACAACAAACCAACCAGAAAATTACTGCATCAAATTACACTCCACCCCATAATTTTACAAACCTTCCAACAACACTTCTTGCAGCTGCTGGGCAATAAAACAGTACACAATAAAACAGTACAAAGTTTCTGTAGTATTATACTTCAGCCAAGTCTGCAGAGAGATCCGTTTCTTCAAATTTGAAAATCATATATACAACTCCAAAAATAAAAATAAAATAAAAATGGTACTCTAAAATTGAATAAGAATATGGAAGGAAATTAGCATAAATGAAGATTAATTTGGCGATTTATTTTGAAAACCATCGAATTCAAAAAAAAAAATTTTTTATTATAGTTCATATAACTGTTAAAAAATCATAGTTAAAATTGGAAGAAAGATTTGTAGCAATGAAGTCAGTTCAAGAGCTCAAAATAATAAACCAAGTTCTTAATGCAGGCTTTTTCATAGGGATGGGATAAGCCTTCTTTGGAAAATTCTGGCATAATATGACATGTTACCACTGGTTACACACCTGCTTCTCCTTTGATGAAGATTATTTAAGTCAGCAACAAATAGTCAGAGATTATCAGATACTGCCTCTAAAATCCCAGCATTCTCACAAATTGATTCAATCCCTGAAGTGGTACTAGTGGTGTGATCAATACACTTGTGTCTATTGCAGAATCATGCAAGGATGGTGCTTTAAGCCGTAAACTCCTAAACTGGTTATATTCTGTATTGCCTTATCTACTAAAACACTCCTGATGATTCAAACAGTTTTGATTATTGTCTCACTGCTCCCAAATTATGATAATATTAACCAAAACATATTGATTTTAGGGCAACACTGCAAGACGGGGACAATAAAAACAGAAAATGGGGGCACTGCAGTACTATGTTCTCAATGCCAAAATATATATTTTTTCCCCAATTTTGAGACAAAAAAAATCCCAAAAGAAAGAAAAAAAGAATATGAAAAAAAAAGGAAAAAAAAGAAAGAAGCATTGGGGTGACAAGTACTGAGAACAAAATGCTTTTAAATGCCTATGTTGACCTTAGTGTACTGAAAACAGTATTAAAGATACAATTATTAAATGAATGTTTTACTTTATTTTTCCCAATTTTATGAAAAATTGCGGTAAAATTCTCAATGTTATACTATGGGTTATGTTCGAAGTATAGAAAAAAAACAACACCGAAATTGTAAAAGATGAATATCTTTGGCACAAAAAAAAACAACATTTTGTACTATTCAATGATTATATTTTTAGATTTAAAAAAAACGTGACTATTGAAAAAAAGTTCCAAAGTGTTCACTGAAACATCTCTCCTTGCGGATAATTTTACACACATAAACACTTGGACATGAGACCATCAATGCAGATACTGGGATTATGCATCATTGTTACTACCAGAAACACAGTCTTGAACTCAGGCATCACCTAAATTGTATGTACGGTACTTATATGGAAATTGGTTGGCAGAGAACAAATTACGAGGGGTTTAACACAATTACGAGACTTGTTTCGGCAAGACAAATGGTAAAATAATTTGACATACAGCGAAAGAAATATAAGTAAATCATAAATAATATCACAAAGTAGACATTGATGTTCTCCACCGACTGGTTCCCTGATAGTTCCTAATAGTTCAATCAGAGAAGCAATCCCTTGCGTACAGAAAATACATGATACCAGTCTAGACTAAATGGTGGGTATGTTCCATCACGATATTACAACATAGTAAAACATGAGCATAACATGACCGTATATGCAATAAAAAAAGATAATGAAGCCAGAAACTATTGATATAGAATGATATACCCATAATTTCACAATTATATGGTTGTATTACAAAAGGAAGGAAGCAGGCACTTTTTACCCATCATGCAATGGACTAGAGGAAGTAGTACAGACAACATGCCATTGTCAGCAGTGTGATTGAGCAGAAGGCTGATAAATAGGTCAATTGTCCAATTAATAAGCAATCAAGCAATTTTTTATCCACAATGCGACTTAACCTTTTAACCCGCTACATATATATAATGGACTGTTCTTTCTTTGAATTAAGACCATTCCATTTATGTGACAAAGGCAGAGGTCCAGATAGGATGCGTATTTGCGTAAAATACGCATACAAAATTGGCAGATACTCATTGATTCAAAATTCTGTGAGTTACAAAAACGCATAATAATTACTAGTTGTGCATGCTTTCTGGTAAACAGGCGTAAACATTTCATTAGCTTCCGAGACAACCTCCGCGATATCCAATAACATAGGAGAAGTAACCACTGCGGGGAGTACATTTAAACAGCATTCTAAAAATAGCATCATGATGTAACCAGGCAATATGCAAATGTGCGCGACGTCATGGCGATTTCTCCCAATCGCAGCAATCGTATTTACCCGATAATCTCCGTCTATATACGAAGTGCTGCGTCGAGCACCCGGAGATTCTCGAGTATTTACAAATGACTTTCGGCTAATAATTACTCATTGCCGATTTCATTCACAATCGTCTGGGCGTTTGAATACTATCAATTTCTTCTGGGCGTTTGAACAGCATCCAACATGGCGAGTCAAAAGAAGATGCTACATTTCTTTCAACTGGTAGCGGTTGAAATTTCTGCAGAAAAGATTGTTGGTGGTATTATGAATGATATTTTAACTGACGTCGTTAAATCTTGTCAAAAAAAGAAACATGATGGAAATAAAGTTACGGAAAAAACGTTGTCAAGTTGGACAACGAGCTTTCCTTGGCTGATGATCGAAAATAATGACAGCAAGTCCGCTGTTGAACGATTCAAATGTTCACTTTGTCAAGAATTTAAAATGAAAACTGTCTGGGGCAATGAAGGCATATCGAACATTCAAAAGTCTACAATTGAACGTCATTGTGATACTGAGTCTCATGTAGAAGCCACAAAACTGTCTCTTAAAACAAAGATGATGACAGAAAGTTCTGAAATGTTAGCAGATGAAGACGTATCTGGTACTAATAAATACATGTCTAAACATGAAAATAATACCGTTGTTTGAAAAATATTCTTTAATTACTTTTCACTTGTAATTTTACCTCCAGTCTTATTTCAAGGAGTCTCCTTAGGCAAAAAAATTATCTGGACCTCTGCAAAGGGGTGTTTTGGTGAAACTGACAAGTTTTACAATGGACGCAAAGGCTACCTTATGTTTTATTCAAACATTAAAAGTGTGTGTGTGTGTGTGTAGTTCTGAGGTTTATAGTCCCTCCACCAACATTCTCGCTAAGCCGCTAGGTATCTCCACGAGATGGGTATAATAGATTAAAATTTGCTCCTCGATTTACTTATCCTGTGTCGTTTTTACTTTTAAAACTGCTTGCATATAATTAAATAAAAAAGAAATTGAGATTTCTATTTTCTTCATTATTTTACCAATTTTTAATTAAAAAAAGTTAGTAACATTAAAAACAATTTGCTTTGAACTATTCTAACAATTAATATTAATGACTGAACAAATGAAAGTTAAGAGAAAAACTAACGGGACATTGTGAGTTTTTAAAAAATCAAGATTGCCATGTGTAAAGAGGGACAGACAACAATTCTGTCATGAAGTTTTTAATAATGAGAAAATTAAATTCAACACAAATGAAGGGTAAAGAAACCTCAAAGAGAAAATGGTTTGAAGGATCTTTATTCCATGTTTTTATTACATCATCTTATGCAAGTTAAAATGCTTCATGTTGCATAATAAGAGTCTATGATCAATATGTGCTATCTTACATCTTATAGTCCCTGCCGCAGTATCGTTACAATATCCTGGCAACCGATACAAGACCTGAACACATGGGGCGGGTAAACAGTAAAACTGTCTGCTTGTTGAATAAATATAACTAATGAATTTTATTCTTTACATTATTTATAATTACGACAAAATGACAACATAATCTGTTTCAGCAAAGTGCACATCAAGCAATTCTTCACAAAGATGCGCCTTCACTTTGTAATTCAGGGACGTTTAGATCTGCAACACAACTCCCAGTGATGGACGAGCGGGGAGATATAGGTAGAAAATTGATGATGAACAGCTAATGACGGTATTACATCATTCCACAACATGTACCGGTAGTGCACCCCCGGTGTCAAAATAAATTATTATGGCGCAGCAACTAGATTACAAGTTTGTTTCCTAACATCATTACTAAAAGCAAGACTAAACACACACCATCAGGTTACTCAGTTTTTATTCATTAACCAGATTTTTTTTTATTTCCAAGTCATTTTGCATTTACCAAAAATGATATGAAGATTGCTATCTTTTAGACGTTAAATTTACCATCTCAGATACGTGTTGTATTTCACACTAAGCTTTAGAGAAGAGTTAAATGTGAAGTAATGAACAGGGTGGCACCATAGGGTAATGGTAGAAAAGTCTAAGTGATCAGGAGTTGATCCCAACCTTGACTGAATCTGTATCAAATTTGGGCCAAAACACTTTAAGGGCTTTTCCACCTGACCAATCATTCTATCTGTCTATATAAACTGCTAGACCCTCTTTCTGTATAATGAGCAGACCTATTTCTGGGGAAGGTTTATGGGTGTGTATTGCTAAATAACACAGAAGTGTACTGAGATCTATATAGGGTGCATTCAGGTGAGACTTTAATAGATGCACCATGTACACTTAACTGTGTCCCAACGGGTAGTGGGGCTATAAACCTCAAGGATGCACACATAAGCATTAAACCGATAAGTGAATGTGCATGGAGCAGGATACAGTCGCCAACTTTCATACAAAATCACTTTTGCGCAGATCAACCCTAACAGAAACTTTTGATGATGCGATCTTCCTTCATACTGCAGAACAATATGGATATCTCTCCCTATATAGCAACGATCCCGGACGCGTAAATATTTCATATACCAAGTTTCAAAATCTTGATAAGGAAGTGATCATGTAGTAATGTTTGATTTCAGGTCGGATATCACAGTCACAGTACGCGATGTTGTGTTATGCTGCAGTCATGAGTAAGTAGGTGTGTTATGCTGCAGTCATGAGTAAGTAGGTGTGTTATGCTGCAGTCATGAGTAAGTAGGTGTGTTATGCTGCAGTCATGAGTAAGTAGGTGTGATATGCTGCAGTCATGAGTAAGTAGGTGTGTTATGCTGCAGTCATGGGTAAGATGTTGTGTTATGCTGCAGACATGAGTAATGAGATTTTGTGTTATGCTGCAGTCATGAGTAAGTAGGTGTGTTATGCTGCAGTCATGAGTAAGTAGATGGTGTGTTATGCTGCAGTCATGAGTAATGCGATTTTGTGTTATGCTGCAGTCATGAGTAAGTAGGTGTGTTATGCTGCAGTCATGAGTAAGTAGATGGTGTGTTATGCTGCAGTAATGTTTAAGGAGATGTTGTGTTATAGTGCAGTAATGAGTAAGATGTGGTGTTGTGCTGAAGGCATGAGTAATGAGATGGTGTGTTATGCTGCAATCATGAGTAAGTTGTTGTGTTGTGCTGAAGGCATGAGTAATGAGATGTTGTGTTATGCTGCAGTCATGAGTAAGGAGATGTTGTGTTATGCTGCAGTCAGGAGTAAGATGTTGTATTATGCTGAGTCATGACTAAGGAGATGTTGTGTTATGTTGCAGGCATGAGTAATGGGATGTTGTGTTATGCTGCAGTCATGAGTAAGGATACATTGTGTTATGCTGCAGTCATGAGTAAGTAGATGGTGTGTTATGCTGCAGTCATGTGTAAGGAGATAATATGTTATGCTGCAGTAATGAGTAAGATATTGTGTTATGTTGCAATTATGAGTAAGATATTTTGTTATGCTGCAGTCATAAGTAAAATGTTGTGTTATGCTGCAGTCATGAGTAAGATGTTGTGTTATGCTGCATGCATAAGTAATGAGATGTTGTGTTATGCTGCAGTCATGGGTAAGGAGATGTTGTGTTATGCTGCTGTAATGAGATGTGTTATGTTGCACTCATGAGTAATGATATGTTGTGTTATGCTGCAGTCATGTGTAAGAACATGTTGTGTTAGGATGCAGTAATGAGTTAGATGTTGTGTTATGCTGCAGTAATGAGTAATATGTTGTGTTATGCTGCAGTCATGCGTAATGATATGTTGTATTATGTTGCAGTCATGAGTAAGGAGATGTTGTATTATGCTGCAGTCATGTGTAAGAAGTGGTGTTATGCTGCAGTCATGAGTAAGGAAATGTTGTGTTATGTTGCAGTCATGTGTAAGAACGTTGTGTTAGGATGCAGTAATGAGTAATGAGATGTTGTATTATGCCGCAGTCATGAGTAAGATGTTGTGTTATGCTGCAGTCATGAGTAAGGAGGTGTTGTGTTATGCTGCAGTCATGAGTAAGGAGGTGTTGTGTTATGCTGCAAGCATGAGTAAGATGTTGTGTTATGCTGCAGTCATGGTTATGGTGAGTATGTGCACTGCTGCTGATAATCATGTAATGATAATAATTACAAACACAGCTATCAGCAGGCCATCCATCTTCACCAATATTACATCAAGAGACACAACTCATCATCAAGTAATTACTTACACAACTAATTACTCACCCAGACATAACAGTTATGGTATACATCCAGTTTTATAATTGCTAGACAACTAAAGAAAATTAAAGAAATTTGTCATCAAAGCCAAAACCTTTGAGAGAGTTGTCAGCAAAACAAGTTTGAAAACTACTATCAATGTTTTTGTTGTATCTCAATCAAGGCAAAGCACACCTCATTTAAAACCTACTAGATATAAATAAGAAAATTGATGAAAATCAGTAGAGGAGAGAAAACTTCAGAAAGATACCAGGAAAATGAATTCCAAAACTATTATGCTAGTCTTCGTAGCACTGTTCCACTTACTACTGTAATAATTTCCGAGGCAGTTAGATTAGACAAAGCACCCAAAAAAACAGTCTTAGTTACTTACGAGTTTTTTGAGCACCGAGAATAAATTCCAGTGTAAGTGTAATATACTAAAGAATAATGGAAGATGCTATTTGTTTCACTTGTGTTAAGTAAAATGTCAAAAGTGTTCCAACTTGATGGTGCACAAACAGTGGAATAATCTAATTATCCCTGATGAACTTGTCTGATGGAGCCAAAAAGTGTGTAAGTTGTGATTTGACAAGATAGCACCTGCACACAACTCTCACAAAAACCCTTTAACCTATTGCTTAAAACACTAAATTTACGTTTTTGTAAAAATAATGACACATTTATATTTCCCCTTCTCTCTGTTAACGAAAAATTAATAAAGATACGTTGATTTTTTGACTTAGAAGCTCAATTTTTTATATAAACATGATAACTATTAAAGCATATAAAATTGTTTGCAGCAAACAGACATGCAATACAATACAAAACAGCAGCTGTGCCATGCAATACAATACAAACCAGCAGTTGTGCCATTGCAATACGTTTGCACTCATGGAGAGTTAAACTTGTCCCAAGAAAAAAATTTCAAGAAAACTTCCGACACTTACCTACTTAAACTCATGGTGAGATTATTATCACAAAATCAACATATCACCGCTGATAATCCATGTCACTGGGTGAGGAATAATACATGGAAGCATGCATCTAGATAACCCTGAGGCTTAACAAGCCTCAACTGCACCCTGTTTGTTGTTATAGTAACAGAATCATGGAAAAATAATCCCTAAACTAACAACAGAATCAACCGATCACTGACAGCTTCTATCAGAAATAGTTTAAATGGCGCTGAGTGGCGAAGATTAAACTTAAATTATTTTTCTGTTAAGAAAGGTGCTGAAAATGCTCTGGTATAGCTATTACCAGTAAACGAATTATTGATGATCAAGTTACCCTGGTATAGACAGCCTGTCCCATACATTAAAGTTGCAAAAGAGAGAAATAAATTTCACAGAAAGTATTCTAGAGTTTGATCACAGTTTTAAATGTTGTTCCTTTATTCCTTCCTTAAATAATCACTTTAAAATTTCCTCAATCACTTATTTCGTCTGCTGCAACATAGGTTTCCACTTCTAAAAGTCCCATAATGCATTATTTCACTCCTTTCTCATTTATGCTTCCTGAAGCTGGTCAGCTGTACAAAAGTCCTAAACTTCCTGTAAACCAATCACATGTGGCATTTATGGCCCATCAAAGCCTTACTCACAAAAGGTCCAGCCTTCTCCAATCCTGCACTTGTTGCTGAAGGATATCCTTCAGTAAATACAGAAAATATCTCACTTCAATAAACTACTCAAGTTCAATGAAATGAGCATTCATCATCAATGCTGTAGCATGGGTCCAAACGGAGTTACATAGAGTAGGTACTGAGGAGGGTTCCATGTAAAATCCAATACATACACATGCAGGAGGCTGAATTGGAGTTGTACTGAAAATTGCTTATCAGTTGACTCAAAGGAAAACGAACAAATTTTATAAACGTTTACTATGGTTTGGTCAACTTTTCTTTCAGGTTGCATTATCTATATAATATAATGCACTCTACTGCAGTGTTGTTGTTTTTTGTTGTTTTTATACTTTCATCTTTCTGTTAGCCTGCCTATCATCAACTGAGTCGTAAAATATCTGTGAATATATAAACCAAGTCCCTATTTCAATATCATACTGCAAAATTGAGTTGTGTACTTTGGCGCATTTTATATTGCAGGATCATATGGTCGGTACCCTGCATGACAAATACTAGACTGGCTAAGTCCTTATGTTTGTTAATGTTTATACTATTTGAGACAACAAGCTATCATCAAATGAAATAGTCTGCATTAAGTCCCCTTTGAATTATTGGCTTCAAACATCAGTGCTTTAGAGCTATTCAGAAATGCTTGGGATTTTAAGATTTTATTTAGATTCGGATTGCAAATTATTAAAAAAACAAACAAAAAAAACAACAACACTGGGCCGACAGCCAGTCTAGACAAATACCTTAATTCAGCGTTGTTTATAACTGTCCAACCCTGCCTCAGTGTCAGTCATTGTCTGATATTGCCTGCTTGTTTGCTCGTCACAGTCTGCCTCTGCTGCATGTCACTGCTAGCTTGTAAATGTTCTTTATTGCTTACTAGTCAATGAATGTCACTGATGGCTTGTCACCGAATGTCACTGCTTACTTGCCACTGAATGTTACTGTTTGCTTGTCACTGTCTGTCACTGTTTGCTTGTCACTGTCACTGCTGGCTTGTAACTGGCTGTCACATTTTGCTTGTCACTGTCTGTCACTGTCTGTCACTGTTTGTTTGTCACTGTCTGTCACTGTTTGCTTGTCACGGTCTGTCATTGTTTGTTTGTCACCGTCTGTCACTGTTTGCTTGTCACTATCTGTCACTATTTGCTTGTCACTGTCCATCTCTGTTTGCTTGTCACTGTCACTTTTGCTTATCACCATATGCCAGTGTTTGCTTTTCACAGATTGCTTGTCTGTAAATTCCTAAATTACACTGTTGGGATCAAGCTTTCTTACTGTTTCTTGTTTAACTTTTTTGTTACAGATTTCCCTGATTTTACTGTCTGCCTAACTGCCTGTCTCCTTGTTGTTTTTAACAATTACAGCCCATGATTTCTGATTATTTTGTGCAACCATCTCTTATTACAGTCAGACAGAATTCAAATAAATTTTACAATGAAGAAAAAGTTTCCATTCAATACCCATATTTTTAGAAATTTTGCAAATAGCAGTATAATTAGTGAGATGACTGGTTCCAGTATTATTAGTGACATGACTGGTTCCAGTATAATTAGTGAGATGACTGGTTCCAGTATAATTAGTGACATGACTGGTTCCAGTATAATTAGTGACATGACTGGTTCCAAAGACTTTCTTTATCACACAGATAACTTGTCTTATCAATATAAATGAACTCTTCATAAAACGAGAACGAGGGATTGTCGATATTTGCAAATAACTGATGTCAAAGACAAGAAAGCAAAACACTTGACCAAAAAAGAAATCATGAAATCCAAATAGTTGACAAAATCCAGGAACTTTTCAGAATCTTCAAGAGTATGTTGTTATTTTTAAAATTCATTATGTTGTAGGGCTAAGTAATAGCTAGTCAAAGCTACTGGTACTGTATTTGTGGACTTCCAATTACTCATTAAATCCAGAGAGGACACATAACTCAGGTCTTGGATTGTTCTACTGACAAGGCACAAAGGTCTTTTAGGCAACCAAACACGACAGTAGCATAAATCAGCGTTTGTGTATTGCATGTCTGTATACATAACCATAACTTGAACTGGGCTGGATTGCCAGTGTACAATGCCATAATTAGGAACCTCCAGTAAACTTTGGGGGCAACCACGCCAACCAGTTTACAGTTCCGTAACTTAAATGGACCGCCTGTGTACAGTGCCAGCCCGGGAACAGTTGGACCATTAGTGTACACAGCCAATCAGGGAACAGTTGGACCACCAGTATACAGTGCCAACCAGGGAACAGTTGGACCACCATTATACAAGTGCCAACCAGAGAACAGTTGGACCACCAGTGTACAGTGCCAACCATAGAACAGTTGGACCACCAGTGTACAGTGCCACCCAGAGAACAGTTGTACCCCCAGTGTACAGTGCTAACCAGAGAACAGTTGGATCACCAGTGTACAGTGCCAACCAGAGAACAGTTGGACCATCAGTGTACAGTGCCAATCATGGAACAGTTGGACCACCAGTATACAGTGCCAACCAGGGAACAGTTGGACCACCAGTGTACAGTGCCAACCAGGGAACAGTTCTGTAACTGTAATGAACCGCATGTTTACAGTAAATTATGATTATTATGATGTATGCTGCCATGACGATAGAAGTTTGCAAAACAGCAAAAACAAAAGAATACACATGTTGCAGAAGACTTCTGGAGCTGTTTAATGGCAATACAAACACAGTGGGGCTGCTTTTACTTTCTCCAGATATAATCCCACCCCCTGCAGGCAGATACACAAGTAAATGTTCATTAATACCTTACCTGCAACATTTTAAACACCAATAAAAAAATATTTTTTATACAACATCAACCGTTGGAATAATGAGCAACTAATTCACGAAACATTTTTCTTCTATACTCTATCATATGAAACGGCAGACATTCTTTAGCTGCATATTAATATAATGGCACCAGTAATATGCAGCCAATGTAGCTGTAATACACCTTCCCATATTTATAGCCTTTATAGTCATCAATTATTTGTAATAAAAAAAAGAAAATGTAGCACAGCAAAGGTAACATCAAAATACGGGTGCATCCAGTAATTTCTAGATTCAATAATACATATTTATTTATCAGCCTTCGATAGCACTTATATTTTCATTAAATATTTATCAAAAACAATTTATGAGATGCTTACATCAAAACAGCAGATCAATGCTCTATGGCTGCGTTCAAAATACATAACCATAACCTTCAGAACTGTTCTCATCATGTTTTATAGTTTCTACACCATTCTGCCATGTTTCAAAATACAAAGCTTTCTTTGTTATTATATCTACAACCAGATATACAAAGGAACAATGATCGTGTACCCACAATGCCATTAATTGACAGGAAACAAACGTCCTCCTTGAAAGTGAGGGACAAAACAACACGCAATCCCTAATGAAGTAATCACATCTACCGCTCTGCGCTGCACCACTAATGAAATGGACGATGCTATCTAACCAAACAGGAGTGGATTGAATGTTGTTTAATGGTTCATCAACACATTATAGTTTATTTAGAGCCGCCCCAGAGAGAGGGGAAGGTTACATAGGAATACGGGAACCTTTCCTCTTACAAACAAATAGATTCCTATGGTTTTCAAAACATGCTCAGATACACGAGACCACCGGTTAAGGGCCGGTTTATGTCCCCATTTGACGAACGAGGCATGTATTGCCCAAAAACACACTGACAAAACTCAGTGGTGCTGGTGATGACAAAACTCAGTGGTGCTGGTGATGACAAAACTCAGTGGTGCTGGTGATGACAAAACTCAGTGGTGCTGGTGATGACAAAACTCAGTGGTGCTGGTGATGACAAAACTCAGTGGTGCTGGTGATGACAAAACTCAGTGGTGCTGGTGATGACAAAACTCAGTGGTGCTGGTGATGACAAAACTCAGTGGTGCTGGTGATGACAAAACTCAGTGGTGCTGGTGAGGCTTGAACCCGGGTCCTCCAGATTTAAAGCTCACCGACATCAGCTCACAGGCATCAGCTCACAGACATCAGCTCACAGACATCAGCTCACAGGCATCAGCTCACAGACATCAGCTCACAGACATCAGCTCACAGACATCAGCTCACTGTGCTATCCACTAGGCCACGCCAAACATAGAAGTCATCTAAACGCAATGGTACCAGAGATTATGTAGCAGTGGGAGTGGCAATTACGAGTGTCACTTTTGAAGTTATTTCCAGCTTGCAACTCGCTTTTTGTAACTCGCAGCTCGACAAAAAAAAATCCTCGGCAATAACACGTGATGCAACGACATTAGGCTTTATAGCGTAACATTTTTTGCCAACAAAAACATTTAAATAACATTGATTTAAATTAATTGATAAATCCATGAATAGGAGTCTGATTGTGTTATTTATGCATTATTTATGTAAATTTTAATTAATTTGTGTGTGGACTTTCAGCTGAGGTAAATTAAAAAAAATATGCTGTCATGTAGACACCTCTGATGATTTTTTGAAATTGCATAAAAATGATATCATAAACGCTGTTTATATAAAGTATTTCCGTCCAGACACATTTCATATTTCCTGAAACATGAAGCGAGAAGTCTTCTCTTTATATTTTAATCAATGAAGTCTTTTGCTGCCGAAACATTTAACCAATTAAACATTCACTTCGATTTCCCCTTTAAACTGATTAATTTCTAGGCATTTAAAATGGGATAGCGTAATTTCTCTAGATTTGTTTGCTTCTTTATATTTATTTCTATTGGGAGAATTCAGACACCTCCGCTAATGGCCCACACAACAATACCTCTCTCTGGTTTAGTGCATTAGAGAGAATATTCAAAATCAATCACTCTTCCACCTTCATTTAAGTGGAACAATACTCAATTTAACACCTAATGGCTGGGAGCATCAAGCGTTCAGAAATGCATAAATGCACTAATAGAGCATTTCTACCATACAGACTAAGGAGGTATTTAATTATTTACTGATTTACCCGGGACTGGTCACAATTAAAATCAGTAAGTAGAAAATTGGATAGGCACAATTTGCGATAAATTAAGTGTTATATTGCCGAATATATATCCAAAGGAAGCTGCCATGGCTGCAAAACAGATTAAGTCATACGACTGTTAACAGTTTCCAACCCATTTAAGACATTTATTCTTTTGCACGGTAAACAGATTCTTCTAAACAAACAGTTTTCGCACCGAAAGTAGCAAATTTATTGAAAAAGAACAGTGTTTGTGATTAATTATTTGGATAAGGCAAATAATAACATAAGTTATGATGAAGATGGCAAACAAACACATAAGTTATGAGTATGGAAACTAACAGTACCGAGGAAGCACCAATCATTATGTGTTTTAATTAAAATTACAGATTTTTTTCCAGATAAATAACTCTGTTATTGATATTCTATGATCAATAAAAATGAACAGTCTTAATGAGCACGGAAAAACATCTTGCTTTGTTACTACCAAGTTTATTAATTAGTTCTGTGATAAATTTCTTTTTCTATATTTTGCATTTATTTGTTTATATTACTAGTATTTAATATTGTTAACAGGTTTTTATTTTTGTCAATCTCATTAAAATCATATCCTAATTACGCTTTGATACGCTCCGATATAGGATCTGACAACACTACCTTGGAGGTCACATCGGATTGACCTTTCATCTAATCAAAATTCATGGGAAAGATCAACTAAATTCAACCAGTAAAATCATGCATTTCATAAGCACTTCAGATGATCTTTGAGTGAACTGAACAAACGAAAACCCACATGAAATACATAGATCTATATCCGAATAAAGATAAAGTCTTCGTGTTTTATTGCTGTGGATTGCACGATAAATTCAAAGAAATGCACTAAATTGCATGTTTTAAATCAAGATGCAAAGAAATTCATGGGCGCCGTCTTGTGTGATTTGAAAATATATATTCCACTGAAATTATTACGACATTAGGTATTCTAAATAGTAAGTTATAGTACATCATTCTAGCCCGCTTAGGCCAAAAACAAAAAGGTTAGTTTCCGTTAACGGCTTTAAAAAAAAATAGGGTAGGTAGGTAGGCCAACTTTTTATTTATTTTTTATTTTTTATTCTTAATGACCTTATTTTTGTGAAAAAAAAACACTTTTAATGTGATAAAAAATACTGGGGAAGGTATTAATACCTAGATAATACATGGTTACATGGTTATGGCCCTTTTTCAATATTTGGTAATGTACACTGGAAACCCCAGGGGCCGTAGATTCAAATCTCACAGGAGGAATATTTTTATTTTTTTTATCTCCATAAGAAACGTTGGTTTTATCATTTTTTAAAACAAAAATATATATATATATATATAAAAAAGTAATAGGGTCGGCTGGGTTAGCGGAAACAAACACTTTTTTTTTAAGCCTTAGCCCAGTTGATAGCGAAGCTATTAAATTCCGTTGAACAATCTTTCTTTTTTTTTTTCAGTAAATATTCAACAAAGGTTGGTGTGTTATGTTTGTCAATGCAATTATTTTGTGTTTTATAAGCTAAAAGTTACGGACATTGTCGTTTTCAGTACCGAGCATAGACTGCTCCACAGCATTTTACTGAAATGCGACATGTGCAGTGAAGCAGTCCGAGCAATTTTGTAGGCTGAATTCTGATTGGCAAATAGTAAGGTCAATCTGACATGACCTCCAATGCAGTGTTGTCAGTTCCTTAGTAGCGTAGAGTTTCGTAGCATGATAAAGGGTTTGATTTTAATGAGATAGTATTTTTGTAATCTCCTATTTGTCAAAAAAAAATACAACCATATAAATCTTTGACTATTTTTTAATTATTTTTTGTTCATCTCGTTCTTGGCGCACAAAACATATGAAAAACATCATTCCTTCATTTCTCTAAATGATCCGAACAGAAGTTCAACAGTATCTAAACAATATGGAAATACATCATGTAAGGAGCAGGTTTCTGAAAGGCAGTGGAACAACTGAACAAAAAATATTTAAATTAAGACTTCCTGTTGAATTCATAGGTAAGATTATGAGTTGCTCCATAATATTTGTTACGAATAACACTTCTAAGCAATGTGTTGGCAATGATATTGCTGCAGCCAATATGGGTGATGACCTTTATAACATTCCTGACCATTCCGCCATGCTCCCCACGGAGAGGAAACTGGAATAATCCTAACAGACCATTGTTTCAAGTATGTAATCCGAACATTATCATTATTCGAAAACAATAATACAAAATAATCTACCTCCAACAATCTGCTCCACGAAATGGGTTGGAATGTCGGGCACTATGATTGGCTTACATAAATAATAAATAAGCCCGGACAATATTTAGTAGGATTTCTCATTTTAGCGCAACAGTCCCAAGATACTGTTTGTAGCACTAAGGTTTATAGGCCCCATCCGCCAATTACGGAACATAAACGTGATATTTATAGACACTTCTGAACAGTGTGGATAGCCTACAAGGATCAGGGGTGTGATTGGCCTTTGAACAAAAGGGAGGAAAATTTCAGCGAGGGGTTAAGGGGACTGCAAGTCCCCTTACGGGGTCAAGGGGCAGCGCCCTTGTAGGGGTTCAGGGGGCGAAGCCCCCTAAAGCTCCTGGATTTTAGCTGTTTTAAATCATTTTAAGTCCATTTCTGATATGCTTATGGGTTGTTTGGTGTGACATTTTAAAACAAGAAAAGGGTAAGTTTTACTATTTTATTATCATTGTTAGTGTATCAACTGTAGAAATTTAAAAGAAATAGATGAAAATCAAGTAATTTGTAATAATTAATCTCATTATCATTGGTTATTTGACTAATGAAATTGGATACACTTAACTTTCCCGGAAATGTCCACTTTCCGAAAGCTTACACTTAACGGTACGTCATTATTTACGATTTCTAACCACTCCCACTTAAACTTATTTTTACAATCACTATCTATTTTTTTGATCTCTCGTGTGTCCGCCGATCTTTCCAAGATTTTGGCCATGTTTTCCGCGTAACCATCTCTCAAAACAAAACAAACAAATTCACAGCGGACATTTTTTTCTTTTGTTTTTTTTATCTCAGCTTCACATTACAAGAGGCGCTTTGATTGGACCAGATAAACAACAAAGACCAATGAAAACTCGCGACAGAAAACTATTGAGAAATTGCCAGGATGTAAAACGTGTAGATCTCGGGATCTCGGATTTTACAGGATATTACGGGGCAAACGTGTAAAAGTCGGATTTTTTCGGCCAAAAATACGGCCCTCACCCCCCCTGAAAAAAAAACTCCTCGGATCTGGACGAATTGGAAAAGTGACCCCTCGGACCATCGGAACCGCGGAAATCAGCGATTCCGAGGAAGAATCACACCCCTGAAGGATATTATTGGGGCTCATCATAGCAGAAATGAAATACTATCCATTGTTTTCATTAAGTTTTCTGTATTTGTTTCAACATATTTCTTTTACATCAATTGCGAAACAAGTTCTTGCAACTAATATTAATCCTCTTGATGGCTTCCTGGGTAGAACCAGTACTAAGCAATGTGGATTAACTATCTTGCACAGAGATAAATAAAATGGCCACTGCGGGGATCGCACCCACAAACTTTCGATCTGTATTCCTATTCCGCCGCTGTACCACGCACTCACTCCACTATGACATAAGACTACAAAATGTGTCGTCTGCTCATGTCCATTACAAGGACAGCACTTACAGGCCTTAATTGTACTCCATGTTATTCATGAAACAATGATCAATAACTGTTATTCTTAAGATACTATCTAAATCATGGTCGACAATTTCCCTCATCAACAGATAATCATCACAGAAATCTCAGTAAATCACAGTTTATCTCTTCTGCAATCGCTGCTGATGACATTTTACAAGAAATGGAAATTTTACACATGTATTAATTTGCATTTTAAAAATAAAATATGGGATTTATATTTAAGTAAATATTGAATTTACATTAAGGTACCTTTATAATTGAATAAGGTAATGCAGAAAGGTTAATGGGAGCACACTATGTCATCCAATGGAATTATTTTATTCCAGAGTAACTCAAACAGACATTACTTTATTGCAATCAATTTATTCCTGGGTTTCACATTACCAGTATATCAAGGGAGACAACCCTAATATTAAAACTAACATTTTTTAAAATTTCCAGACTCATAAAACTACAACCTTAGACATCCCTAGATGCGAAAGAAAGGCAGATTTCGAAGAAAATCACTTTGGTCACGTCTCCATATAGGCATGCTGGGATTAAATTTACATTTATATACGGTGGAAATAGATAAATCTATTGATTGGACGGTAAATTGAGTTAGCGTCCCTCGCTGATTTTACCGCTATTGTACATTTCGCCCCAATGTTAGAATCAATCTTACTTCATTTGTGTGCTCATTCCAATTTATGCGTAAATTTACGTAAATTCAGCTATCGCTCAAGTGATGTCCCTAATAGTGTCTCCTCATCAACGGAGAAATGGATTGTAGATTGGGAATGTAAATAGATTTACAAAGAATCGTGGGACAATGTAATTGACTACTAAGTAAAATGTCTTTGAAAAAGGAAAAGCATATTAAATGGGCACTGCTCGTCGGCATTGCTCATCAGTAAGGCACTGGGAGGCAGTGTATTAGCCAGTCAACCATGCAGCCATGTTTTGCATAGCTTTCCTTTGAATAATCATGGCCAAGATTTGGTGGGGCATGTGATATTTTTTTGTTATTTTTTTTTCAAAATAAAGTGTGTTTTTTCTGTAAACAACACTTTGCCTTGATATTTTTTTCAATATTAACCCTTAACCCGCTACATATATATATAATTGACTGTTCTTTCTTTTAATTAAGACCATTCCATTTATGTAACTTTCAGGCTGATCTGGTAACTCACAGGCTGATCTGGGTTTACAATGGATGCAAAGGCTATTATAGTCGTGCTTAGCGGGTTAAGGGTTATTTTGCTTTGGATACATTTATACAAGAAAATTTATCTAAATTCTACTTTTTTCACCGTTATCTGTAAAAATTAAAGCCAACAACAACGTTGCAAAGTTTAATGCCATTTTCATTTTAGAATCAGCATAGCAATTATAAACAATAACACTTTCATATAATGTTCTCCCAAAACCATAAGTGGTTTAGATTTAACTGAGGGTAAGTTCATTTATTTTTTATGAACTTTATACAATCGTTGTGGAAGGTGCTTAGAGTTTTTGACTGTTACAGGTTTCATTGGCCCAATTTTTATTACTGAACCAATCAGAATGCTTCGTTTATATTTTCATTTGGTTGTTTCTATCATGACATCACTTTCTGGTATTATGACATCACATCCTGGTATTATGACATCACGTCAAGCTATTATGATGCAACCCAGTGAGATCTGAGAAATGACTGAGTCGAGAAACAGATGAAGACTGTTTGTATCTCTCATTGAGTAATGAGTTCCTTGATTGATAGACTGATTTGGATTTTATAGTCGCACCAACAGCTAAGGTCATGTGGCGACTTTCCAGCTTCCACTGGTGGAGGAAGACCCCAGGTGCCCCTCCGGGCATTTTTTGTGCAAAATATGTCTTCTGCAAAATAATTGTTTTTCTCATAGATAAGCACTTATAAAGGCAACTGTTTGGCAGTTAAAACCTGTCTTTTAAGGAAAAAACAGAATACTTGGCAAGTACTACCACTATTGTAGACTGGTTTCATTGCAGGTATGTGAGAGACTGCACCAGTGTTTACGCCAGTGTTTATGATCTACTGTACATGAGCACAGGTGGATATTTTCAAGTATCTGGGTTAATTATCCTTAATTAGTCCCCACTGTTTTATCATTACTTTCAACATTTCACAGGTAATACAAGTTCTAAGTGAGCAGGGCGACCTCTTAGAATAATAATATTCTT
Source organism: Cyrtodaria siliqua (assembly GCA_037043455.1). Taxonomy (NCBI): domain Eukaryota; kingdom Metazoa; phylum Mollusca; class Bivalvia; order Adapedonta; family Hiatellidae; genus Cyrtodaria; species Cyrtodaria siliqua. The sequence goes on from JAWPHD010002486.1 coordinate 235,909, forward strand.
ACATTAGACCCAAACTTGGCTCACTCTCTGAAAAAGGGGCGTAAACGTTCACTGTAAAATGGGAGATTAATCAAACAGCGGTAATTAACAGAAGTTTCATAATTAACAGGAGTTTCAGATGCTAAAAACGTGTATTTTTTGTGAAGAAGACTTCTGTGAGGTTTGCACATCTGTGTAGTAGGTCTATAAACATTCTTCTCTCAGCCATATTGGAATTAAACCGCTAGTTTAAACTAGTTTTCTTTTACATCGATTGCGAAACAAGTTCTTGTAACTTATATTAATCACTCTCGATGTCTTCAAGGGTAGAACCAGTACTAAGTGGTGTGGATTCATTATCTTGCTCAAGGATAAATAACATGGCCACGGCGAGGATCGAACCCCTGACCTCTCGATCTGGAGTCTGATGCCCTACCGCTGGACCGAGCACTAAACTGTGAGGGTACAGAATTTACCACTGAAGAGAACATGTAAACTTGTTAAGCACAGTTTTATGATGACTGAAAAATATCCTGCCCAACACCATCATCCATTAATTCAGAACAGTACAATAAAACTGAAGTAAAACAATAAATGTCACAAATAAGTCACAAATGCCTCTGAAAATGTTTACCCATTGACCTCCAAATGTGACCTTGACCTTTGAGGTACGAACCCGATTCTTGCACACGACATACCTTCTCATTCTGGTTAACAGTTGTGTGAAGCTTCATGGAAATCCTTTCAGTTCTTTCGAAGCTATTGCCGAGACATGAATGTTTCGGATGGAAGAACAAACGAACGGACGGATGATGTGATTACTATATGCCCCCTTCGAGGGCGTAAAAACTCGTAATCCTAATGAAGGCCCACTTTTGAGAATTAAAGAGATTGTTTAATCTGTAGCATGCAATTTTCTGAGACCATCCACAACAGGCCCGGACACTAGCCGAAATTAAGACCTCTCGAGAATTTTCGTTACAGTTGAGTATTTTAAACTGTATATCAAAGTCAAGTATGAATGTAAAAACTAACAGTTTTTTTTTCTTCAATTTCACAAATTTTAAAATTTATGAAGTCATCTCTGCCAACTTTAAAACCACTCTCAATTCCATGTATATAAATCTAATTAAATTGTACTGACAATTTATAAAACATAATGCCTTCATTGTCCAGAATAGTGGACAGTCCCTTTAAATCACACGTTTTCTTGAGCTTCGATTACGCTCCGTAGCGTGACATTTTACCACAGGCTGTTATTGTACAGTAACAACAGGGACAATTACATCCATTTGTAAGACACTTCAGCCATTAGTGATCATGCAACCATCAATCAACATGCAATACACATCAACTGTCAATCATAGATTTTAATAATATCCATGGTAATGCACAGAAAGCAAGGTTGTCATGGAAATGTTCTTTAATTCTAAAACTCGCAATGAGTCAAATCTACCAATAATGCTCATATAAACAGTAAGTTGCAATGTTAAGTGTTTTTTTTCATTTTTTCATGGCATCGCCTTTTTAATGAAATGAGGTGTTTTATCCCGTTAACACAATGTCATATCAAATAAGGTTACATTGGGACAGTAACCTCAGAGGGAGATGAGATGACGAAGTTCCCCATCAGACATGTCCCTGCCAGGGAGCAAACCTATGTGGGGGCAGGTCTGTAGCTCTGAATTCAAACATTTATCCACTGAGCTACCAAGGTTGCTAGTACCACCGGCCTTTTGGGAACCATAGGGATCAAAGGTTGTCTTAATATTTATTCTGTGTATACTTTAGGCCAGTTTTTTTTTATTAATTGATTTACGGATTTTTTTTCTAAAAGTTGAGGGTAGGAGGAGTGAAAAAAAATAAAAATAAAATTAAGATGGTGACCAAAAAATGCCATTTTATTATGTTACTGTAGTCCTTCATATCTCGACGAAACACATACAAATAACATTCAATTCTTAAATTTTTAAACCAACGTTATTTCACAGTTTGAATTAGCACTTTCATACATCCAAAAATCATTGTTTTTGCTTCTTTGTTCTTTTAGCCTTCCGTGTGGATGATTTTAAGGCTCTGTTGAAGCAGGAGAGGCAGATAGGTCTCACAATACTGAAAGTTTCTCTCAGTTGCCTGACTTCATATTTTTATTTTTTTTATAAAGAGTTGAAAAAAAAAATCTTTTTTTTTTTTGGGTTTCGGCAAAACTTGCAGTCGGCGGGTCCGTTAATCTAAAAATAAAAAAACTCTGGCCTTATGAGGCCTTTAAACTGAGCATTATCGGAAATTTAAAAATCTCCTTGTGTTCACTATTCTCAAAGTTAAGAAGAGAAATTGCATTTCAAACACAAACAGACGGACTGTCATTACACTTAATATAAAGTACTATAGATAGCTGTAATGCCAGAGGAATTAAATTTGCCTTTTCTCAAACTGAAAATGCAAAAAAAGTTAAATAACTAAATCAAGATTTATACTTAATATGCAATTCCATTCTTCTGGGACCTCGAAGACACATGCACAGCTTACTCATTTTTGAAAAATGCAATATCTTGACAAGTAGCTTCTTGTGATTTAAAAATTACACAAAATATTTCTCAATTTGACGATCGTCTCTAACATTTTATTACCCACGAATACTTCATCTGTTCATGTTTACATTGTAATATTGCATGTTTGTCGAATAGCGGCTACTTTATGCAAATGAGATTAGTACGTGAAAAGAAGCAGAGAGTGATAGCAATTGGTATTGACAGACTGGATTCTTACGGCTCTGCGCGGCGACGAGAATAACAATTGACGAACAGTTGATAAACAATCAATGGAAATTAAGTGAGTGCCCAACTTGTTGCTTTTGTGCTTTTAGAAAAAGTTCGCTGAAAAATGTACACGACGAGAAAGGATTGGTTTCCTTGTCTTCAGCTGATTTGCATAGTTTTCCTTTTCTTCACGTCGTCTTTTGCATTAAAACTTCATGTTTTTCTTTCAAGTTGTAGTAATTGTCAGGCGAAGATTGTGAAATAGCATTCAACTAATGAGAATTTAATGCAGAAGAAAAACTATTTGTTATATCTCATGAACTTAAAGAGAAATCAAAGATAAAGCGATAAAAGCTCTCAATACACAATTAAAATATATATCAGAAACCAGTCATTCTTATTTCTGTTGTTCATGCAAACACTCAAAAAGGAAACATGAAACTGAACAAAGAAAATGCCCATTGCCTGGGGTGCTTGTTTCAGCCAAAGGTTTTTCAAAGCATTTTTATTATCATTACTTTTCAAAATCAGGTTAAGAAAAAAATATTTTACAGCCAAAATTTCTTGTTACTTGGCCAGCAGAAAATTAAGACATCTCAAATAACTTAAGTTAGCCTTTATCCAACACATTAAAACCATTTTTGGATACCCCCACCCCAAACCATTTTTGGATAACCCACCCCCCCTTCCACACACACACACACACACACACACACACACGCCACGCCACGCCACGCCACGCCACGCCATGCCACGCCACACTATTAAAACATATGTTTTTGGATTTGGGACATAAAAACTAATCCTGCTTTTATCTGTTTTACAAACATTCCAAATCAAATAATGAAAATAATGTTTTATAATGAAAACAATGTTTTATTTACCTATAGCATACGTTTAATTATGTGTTTTCACCTTTCATGTAATAGGCATGTCAGAAGTACACTTGCCTGTACCAGCAATGTGGCACATATTGGCATTAACGTCTTACTTCATTATGTCTCACTGCAAAATGATGCTGTATTACCTAACTGCTTTCAGCAATCATAGCGCTGCAGAACACATTGCAATATCATGCTGAAGTTCAAAGAGAAATGATATTAAAGGTACAACTTCGCTACCAGGTTGGGTATTACATTTGGACATCTAAAAGTTAGTATGTGATCCAGTCATAGTAACACTCTAGTAGTGTAGTGGACTGATCCACAACCAAGTCTTAGCTATTACAAGTTACTACGCGTATTTGACTGGCCACAACCAAGTCTTGGCTATTACAAGTCACTATGCGTATTTGACTGGCCACAACCAAGTCTTGGCTATTACAAGTCACTACGCGTATTTGACAGGCCACAACCAAGTCTTGGCTATTACAAGTCACTACGCGTATTCGACTGGCCACAATCAAGTCTTGGCTATTACAAGTCACTACGCGTATTCGACTGGCCACAACCAAGTCTTGGCTATTACAAGTCACTACGCGTATTCGACTGGCCACAACCAAGTCTTGGCCTTTTTCCGTTGAGCACCTTGCTGTTCAGTTTATTGACTTTCTCCCTTTTTTGTATCGTTCAATAAGACTTCAGTAAACAATTCATTCGAAACGTCTCGAATACTTCTTTGAATTCATTTGATTGGTCAGTCTTTACTGTGTGAAGTAAGTACTTTACGCAAACAGCAAATTGTGCCAGTCGAATATAGAAAACTTGCTCAACGAAAAAAACACAACGAAAAAGGCAAGTCGAACATGCGTTTTTGTATTAATTGTAACCCTGTTATGTATTACTTAACTGTTAAAAGGGAAGTAACTCATGATTTAAACAGAAGCACTGGACCGAGAGCATTTCATAAAGGGAGGTTATTCTTCATTTAATGAGAAAGATACAAGCTCATAGATATCGCAAGAGGCTACTCTGCAAACAGAACTGTACAGGAGAAAGAATCAAACTTAACGGAAAAGAGCACTAACAAAAGCAGGGTTATTCCCCTGCAATAATGACTGAACTAAAAATAGCTCATATTTACACAGGGAGGTAACTCTTCATAAACTAAGTAGTATTAACTATGAACAAGTGAAAGTTTCTCAGAAGATTTCCCAGTTGTCCTTTAATACAATACAGGCCTGCCTGAGTGCATTTGTGAAATATGTTTTATTTATTAGAGAGGAAACAGTGATTGAGAGAATGTTTTAAATGTAATAAATACAGGATTAGACCACATAAATTGGCAACATCTGTAGCATGTCTGCACACCCAGCTTGGGGGCCATACATTAGAGATATTAGCCTTATTTTACCTGAGAAACTCCATCCAGGACACATTTCAAATGGGAACACCTGGCAGAAAACTGACAGAAAACTGTTTCCCATATTATGTATTTTACTAAGTGCTGGTTGCTTGTAATTTGTCACCTTTACATATTAGGCTTGTTGCCTCATTGCTGGACGTTATCTACAATTGCCAAATGCAAAAATGTTGTTCATTATCTTGCCATAAATGTATCCGTATAGTGTTTGTTTGAATCGAGTTTTACACAGAATTTTTAGCACATGTTAAGCCATAATTATATGATGGGCAATTTTTTGACGGCCATATTTTGAGACAGTATGACCTTAATCTTAAGGTATTAATGTTAATCTAAAATGCTCGGGTTCATGGTTAACATACCAGCATGATATTAACGATGCCGGAGAAAGAATTTATCAATGATCCAGGAGGTTGTCAGAATGAGATTCATACCTTGGGATTAAAAAGGACAAACCCCAGATCAAATAGGATTACGGTGGCAGACGTAAAAATCTAATATATATTTAGTTTGGATTTCTGTGAGTGTATAACAGTGTTACGAGAGGTAGTTAATTTGCAACCAAATTGACATAAAACATCTATTACAATTACACTAACCCCCCACCTCTCCAATCTGGAGGTTAAATCTACCCAGCTCTCCACTGTAGGGGGAGTGAAACATTACAAGTATCGCAAAAAAACAACTATAACCCGATGTATTAAACAAAATAATCAGAAAAATAACCGTGTAGAATTGGCGCCATCTGGAAACAGGATAAGTTGAGTACCTTAATTTCGTACCTTCTAATTTACTGTCAGTCTTAACTCGTGAAAAAGACATCGGTGGAGGTATTTAATTTTTCTGACACAATGATTGCTGGCCTATAATCACAAACAGTCTTTGGTTCTTAAAGGTGGTACTTCAGCATTATTGTGGAGGTCTAGAGGTCACACTTAAAAATTACAAATAAGATATTTTCTATTCTAAACAGTCTAAACATAATGAATGAGGTGAAAAATAGCCCCTTATTTACGAGGGAAGTCATTTTGTACAGTTGTATGTGCTATCCTGGGTTATGCACCAGGGTTAATTCAAGCAATCGTGCCCCATTCCATTCAAAATCTGTGGTGAATTCAAATGTTAGAACTGCACAATGTAATAAAACCAAACAACAAGGTAATAAAACCAAATATTGATTTGCATAATATTTTTATCATGAATTAGAATTTTAGATTCTTTCAAGAAAACACCACATGTATACTTCCTTTAAAATATGGGCTAGTTCTTCAGATTGCCAGTGTAAAAGGGAGGTAACTGTTGTATTTATATTAAAATCAGAGCAGTATATATGTAATTATATTAAAGGGAGATAATTATACTTTTAACAGTTCATGAAGAAGGAGTACAAATGTTTCAAACAAGTAATTTCAATTTACTGAATGGGTGTTGTGGGGTGGGGGCCAGGGTGTGTGTGGGAGAGGGTGGGGTGGGGATGATCGGTGTTGTGGGGGTGGGGGCCAAGGTGTGTGTGGGAGAGGGTGGGATGTGAATATGGGTGTTGTGGGGGTGGAGGCCTGAGGGTGTGTGTCGGAGAGAGTGGGATTGGGATATGGATGTTGTGGGGTGGGGGCCAAGGTGTGTGTGGGAGAGGATGGGATGGGGATATGGGTGTTGTGGGAGTGTGGGCCAGGGTGTGTGTGGGAGAGGGTGGGATGTGGATATGGGTGTTGTGGGAGTGGGGGCCAGGGTGTGTGTGGGAGAGGGTGGGAGAGGGTGGGATGGGGATATGGGTGTTGTGGGAGTGGGGGCCAGGGTGTGTGGGAGAGGGTGGGATGGGATATGGGTGTTGTGGGAGTGGGGGCCAGGGTGTGTGGGGGAGAGGGTGGGATGGGGATATGGGTGTTATTGGAGTGGGGGCCAAGGTGTGTGGGAGAGGGTGGGATGGGGATATGGGTGTTGTGGGAGTGGAGGCCAGGGTGTGTGGGAGAGGGTGGGATGGGGATATGGGTGTTGTGGGAGTGGGGGCCAGGGTGTGTGGGAGAGGGTGGGATGGGGATATGGGTGTTGTGGGAGTGGGGGCCAGGGTGTGTGGGAGAGGGTGAGATGGGGATATGGGTGTTGTGGGAGTGGGGGCCAGGGTGTGTGGGAGAGGGTGGGATGGGGATATGGATGTTGTGGGAGTGGGGGTCAGTGTGTGTGGGAGAGGGTGGGATGGGGATATGGGTGTTGTGGAGAGAGACCACAACTACACCAGCTAACATGCTTATGTATACTTGTCAGAATCAGGATTCTTGTATTGTTTCGTGTGCTACTTAAAAATGGAGCGTTTACAAGAGAATTTGCAGCAACTCTAAAGGTTCTAGGCCCATTCTGCATATTTTTATCAAGACATAAATGGAGACTGAGCCTGCAATGTTCATTTCTGTTGGTGCCATATAACCTTTTTGTGTGCGCCGTAAAACCCCAATTCAACTTAACTTTTAAGAAGAGAAGAATATAAACTACATCATCATGAACACTGACAAAGTATTAAAAAAAACAACAGACGGCAACAGAAAATCTATATTCTAAGCTACATCTCCGATACTATAACTGTGTCCCATACAAGGTCAAATTAAGTTATTCCCAACCAGATATATCTGCTTGTCTCCTGGGAGCGTTCTAAATTCAATTACTGGTAAATTGTGTGTCAATTTTCTTTACAGCATTGTTTTAAAACAAGGCACAACCAATTTACAATATACAGTATTGGACCCCTGGAGCACTATCAACTCCAAACAAGCGTTGTAACTTTAGTCGTAGCAACATAAACAAAACTTCACATAAAATCTGTTTCCTTATAGCTGTTTGTTTTTTATTAAGTCATAAAAGAGCACTGACACTGGAGAGGCTTGAGCAATGACACTGGAGAGGCTGTTGTTATCAACAATGTTGAGCCATGATGCCCATTCATTATTATTTTCACCTTGACTTTTCTAATGAAACATAAACACTTACAAAGTATCTTTTCTAACCTTATGTTACATACAAAGCCTTCTTATGAAAATAAATTGGGTTTTACTAGGTTATTTTGGGGGCAGCAACCTCAGAGGGGAGTAATTAGGAGATAAATTGATAATGCCACCTGGTGGTGGTCAACCAAGCTGTTAAAGGGACTGCAGGTGATATGGAAGCATAAAATATTTCAATCCAAATACACTCAGTACATTTAACAAGAGGTCAATGACCTTGAAGCTCTACTGATTGATTTTGATTTCAGGAAGTAGTCGCTACAGACTTGTTTTTTGCCGTGGCGGCCATCTTGAATTTCTGGCCGACCTGAAATTTTGCTAGGATCAATTAGACATCAAGAGCAACATTCCTGTGAAGTTTCATGAAAATCCGTCAAGTAGTTTCAGAGGAGTAGTCGCTACAAGTTTTCATTATATAACTCTATGTAAACAAAGATGGCCACTTTTATATGTCCCCTTTTATATATAAACTTAGTACAACACTTCAATGGTTTCAGGTAAGGATCAACCATAGAATATTACCAACAAAAAAATACCTATTTACAATTAAAGCCATTGACAGTCCACTTTGTAATTTTTGCCACCAACCCGAGACCATTCCACATATGCTTTGGTCATGTCTAGAAACACAAACATTTCTTACTGAAATCAAGGCCTGGTTACTAACTAAGCATATACATATTACATTTATAGAAGAACTATTTTTATTCAATATTGGAAAAAACCTATCATCAACCGATCTTTACATTATTATAGAAATCAAATATTATATTTTTTCATCAAAACATCTGAACAAATCACTATCCCTCACTGCTATGAAGAACAGACTTAAGCATTCATTTGAATCCCTTAAATGTATAGCCGTCAAAAAATAATACCTTGGAATCATTTTCGGAAAAATGGACAAACTATAAAGAGGCACTAGAAGATTAATATACTATTAACATTATGCAAAAATTATTACCAAGATCCTGACAACTGTTTATCTGAATCAATCCAGATTAAACTGGACTTAAAGATTTATTATAAACAATCTTACAGAGGGTGTGTCTACTGGACAGTTAATTGGTAACCCATATTTTTTGAAAATTAATAATAGAAAAGATTTTCCCATCTTACTTAGTTTATTTTTTCAAAGAGAAAAACATATATATACTGAAACTAGAGGAAAGAGAGTATCAGAATGAGTGAATGTTGTGACAACTATTTTATATTGTTATAATTTTCTTTGTAAAGTGTGCGGTGGGATGGCCCTCCCCGACCCACAACACACTCATTTCACGGGGAGAATAAATGGGTTACCTATTTGGTAACTGAAATGCGAAAAAAAAAGAAAAAAAAGAAAAAGAAAAAAGATGGCCACTGGCAGCCATGTCTAACGTCGAATCAAAATAATGTTTGCCTCTGATAACCATCATGTTATGCTGATCATTTTACAAAAAGTCCCATATCAATATCACTTATAGTTTTTAAGACATAGTCACTACAAACATCTTTTTTAAAAATCTATTTTTAGCTGTGGCGGCCATCTTGAATTTCTGGCCGATCTGAAATTTTGCTAGGATCAATTAGACATTGAGAGCAACATTCCTGTGAAGTTTCATGAAAATCCGTCAAGTAGTTTCAGAGGAGTAGTCGCTATAAGTTTTCATTATATAACTCTATGTAAACAAAGATGGCCGCTGGCAGCCATGTTTAACGTCAAATCAAAACGATTTTCGACAAGGACCAACATCATGTCATGCTGATCATTTTAGAAAAAGTCCCATATCAATATCACTTATAGTTTTCAAGAAGTAGTCGCTACAAACTTGTTTTTTAAAAACCTATTTTTAGATTTGGCAGCCATCTTGGATTTCACATCAACATGAATTTTTGCTAGGATCAACTAGACTTCATGGGCAACATTTCTGTAAAGTTTCATGAAATCCATTCAGTAGTTGCAGAGGAGTAGTCGCTACAAAAAAAAGTTTACGGACAGACGGACAGACAGACGGACGGACGGACGGACAGACGGACGACGCACTACGGCATAAGCGATCAGTCGAGCTAAAAATGCACACTTTTTAAAATGTGATTTTTTTAAGATTGAGGAAAGTCATTCTAAAATAAATTTGCAGTTACCCCAAGGATTAAAATATGGTGGTAAGCTGTTACGTAATATCTGCACGTGGGTTTTGTTGTTGTTGTTGTTGTAGCTTTATGGGCTCATTATAAATTTTATCAACCAAAAGATGTGCGTTTATAAATGTACTGAGTGTACAAAATGTGTCTCAGATTCATATTCACTGTGCATAATGCACTCAACTAGAACTCATTATCTATGATTTAATTATTGTTAATCAAATAGTTTGGTCTGGAAAACTAGAAGACTTGGCAAGTTTTGGTGTGTAAATCATTATTCTAACACAACCTAAGCAGTGTTTCTTTCTTATATACAAAGAAGAGAGACAACTGTATGTTATTTTACGGCAAAATACGGCTGTTCCATTAATTCCCAGCGTATTTTTCATCCATTGGAAGCGCCACGTTACTTTTTAAACCATTAACGTCACAAAACAGCAAATAAACATTTTGGTAAATATACGTCACGAAGACAAACTCAACAGTAATTTAAATGAACAAACTTGCCATGCTCCCATACCTTGGCCCCCCACCCCACCCCGATATAAACCCATCATATGCATCAATACACATAACATTAATAAGCATCTTGAACAAGCTGAGAATGTTTGACATCATACAGCGCAAGCTATATGATGTAAGCAATGACTTAATTGTTTGTCACATGACTACTAGTGTATTTAAACATACTGTACCATGCAGAACTTTACATACGGGGGCGCCCAATGGAACAGCCTGTAAACATACCAGCCTGATTACTTTGACTTACTACGCATCCAAACTCCTGACTGTATTTTATTCACCGATATAATACAGGTACGTATTTATTATTTCTTAAATAGAAATGCATATGATGCTTAAAGGCTTTTGTGAATTCCTGTTTTGTGATAGAAGTACACTTTATTTAAATTATTTGCACAACTGTTAGCAGTATAATCCCTTTTTACATAAATATTTACGATTTAGCAGTAAAACGCAGCGGCGGCGTCCAGCTTTCCAGACCTAACAATTTCATCAACAATAATTAACCAGAAGCATATAATGCATATACACATTTCATATGAACTGAAGCTTACTGAAGGTTTTCATTTGTATTTGGATAGACACCAATTACTCTTCTAGACTGCCTCCAGTCCCTTTAAAGCCACAAAAACAAAACAGAAATTGTAACATCTATGATCCTACCCAGTCAGACTTCAAAACCGCAGCCTAAAATTGCAAAATTTCTTAATTTTTTATTTTATATGATTGGCCTACGATCAGCAACAAAAAAAAAAATCATAATTTTCGTAATTTCTTTTCGTCTAATAATAATATCATGTATTTGAGAACCACTGATGTCCACATAATAATTATAATGTTTTCCCAAAACTACTGGTATAGAATCAGTCTCCCATTTTCTGTAAGAGTTATTCCCCTTAGACCATACTAATCCATACAGCCACACTTCAATACACAGAAGGGTTGCCAAACCTTACCAATAATGGACGCCTTGTTAACCTGGGGTGATATTGTCATTCCGTCATCAATAAATCACTCGTTATCTTCATGTTTACTGGTAATCTGTCAAGTGTCACCCAGACATTAATTATGCATTCAGGATTCAATTAGATGTACGTATGAGCTTATCTCCTTTAATACCATTAAAACGGTTTCTTAAAATTTTATTGTGAATAAATTACGGGTTATTTGGATTGTTTGAGGAATAATACAAGTTTTTTTATACCAAATAATCTACAGGCTTAAAAAGTCAATAAGGAGCATCTCTAGGACCATCTTAAGGAAGTCGACCATATCTGAATGTATAAACAGGAAGATAAATCGAAACTCCATTTCCCAGACTGATTATGTGATAATGTACTTAGTGACCTGTATTGTGCAGTGCTGTGTCGTGCCGTGGCATGGCGTGCCATGGCGTGCCATGCCGTACTGTGCTATGCCACGCTATCCTTACTTCTTTATGAACACATTTCCAATTTTTTTGTCCCCATTTACACATTGAGGAACTGACCAGATCAAGGAGCACACTCTATATTCAAGATAGGCCGTTATGACATAATTATGACTGGTTTAAATTTTATTATTTACAGCACTTGAATTTGCATAACAAGGATGCTCTGGCTTTTGCTATTGAATATAAATCATTAAGAGGTCTGTGTGATTTATTCAGACAGACATTTTAATTGCGTTTTAATTAAGTAATTAAAATGACAGTGACAGTTAATACATAATCACTGCCTGCAATTTGTCACCATTGCATATTACATTTTTTTTTTTTTTTAAATTTGAACATCGGATACGAAAGTATTAACGGAAAGTATTAACGTTATTTATAAACATGGTAGCCAAGTTTAATGTAGCCAAGATATTAAAGAAATCTTTAATCGTCCATTTTGATATTTTTTTATGAAGATTATGCATTAAAAAAGTAGTTTCAGGTTAAAAATTAGCATCACACAACACTTGTAAATCTTAAATAATGTTTGTTTGAATGGTGTTTTACATCTTTATAGCACATATTAAGCCATATATGACGGTCGTTTTTTTTTTGCGTTTGAGGTAGACCACCCCATTTTCCCCATCATCCTTAAGAATCCACACTTTCTCACTTACAAGTTGAGCTCCCAGTGGGATTCGAACACCCCCCCCCCCCCCCCCCCCCCGGCAGTGAGAGGCGAGAAGGTTAAAACGTGTAATAATTACTCAAAAGTTAAATTGTACATTTACATGTCGAGGGGTGACTGTGAAACTGTAGTAACTATATATACATAAAGAAATAGATACCATAGTTTCACATTGAGCCCGCCATGAACACAACTGTGACATTTACATGTACACTTAGTCACCTTTAAGCTCTTCCAGTTTAATTCTTAAATTGTAAATAATAGGTACACATTTTTTCAGGATAGGGAAAAACAAAATGGGACATTTTTATATGACCTCTAACTAGTGCACATAAAAATGTCATCCGTCAACTTTAATCACACTTTTTAAGATTTATCTAAGTGTTGAACTGATCTCAATCTCATTAAAATCACACCATTTATCCCACTACGATACTCTACACTACAAAGATCTAACAACACTCCATTGTAGGTCACGTCAGACTGACCTTACGATTAGCCAATCAGATTTCAGCCTACAAAATTGCTCGGAATAGAATGTTTCAATGCGCATGTCGCGTTTCAGTAAACCGCTGTGGCGCAGTCTACGCTCGGTATTGAAAGAGACAATGTCCGTAAGTTTTAGCTTATAAAACAGAAAATACAAGATCTGCCTGGAGGTAATTATTGGATTCTGCTTCAAATCTGAGCCGACAATGTTTAACTAAAGCTTAAATATCTGACACCGATCGACATGTTTCCCTTGTAGTCTGGCCACCTTCAAACAGCTAAAATTCTCGCTGTGAAATGGACGTCCACTACAAAGTTCATCTGAATCTGTTTTAAAATACAGTTTAAATATTCCTCCAGAACTTTCAGAGACAGTTCTACCGAAATTCATAAATTAAAGAAACTAACCCTCCAAACAGTGGCAAAATTACACTACAAAACCATTTATCCAAACTCTATCCAGGTGTTTAGGTCATAAAATAATGTACATGTGTCAATTAAAAGTACAGGATTATTCAAGGGTTCTAAAAATACCCGTAATTGAATATGCGTAAAATGAATTATGAGTTGGTAACTCTTAAATTGATACTCCAGTTTGGGGGATTCACCTGGCTGGTTAAAGCCTCTTTTTTTGTGTCAGTAGAGTTTGAATTCTCAAAATAGGTCAATTATGTATCTACCTCGTCTTCAGTAGGTTTAGAAACCGTGTACATATTTTGTAAAATTTGTCCGTTGTTGGCGGTATAGCTTCTTTAATAAAAGAAAAATGATCTACTGGAAATTATTTCATCGCCCATTACCATTATTTGTGATAAGTTGCCAGAATGACAGAAATCTGTTTCTTCAAAACAACAGCTAGCGGAGTGGCAACATTGAAACAATACAGACAATTACGGCAACAGTTGTCCTTTTTTCTTTTACAAACAGAAGCCTGTCACTTGAAATTTGAAATCCAATACTTAACCATTGTCTCCAAGCATAGTGCCAATTGGTACTAGAGACGACAGTAATTTAATACTTTCATAAAAATACAAATGTAAAAAACAAGCACATAAAACCATGAGTCACTTTTGAGAATCAATTTTCATCAGTTTGAAGTTACCTGTACTGTCGAAGAAGTTATCAACATTGACGAGATTAAATCGCGAGCGTATCACATGATTTTTTTTAAAACGTTATAAATGTTCGACTGGTAAAACATCTGATATTTAAGAGACATTTCACTGGTTATCGCGTCATCGGCAGAAACAATAGCTGCCAGATCACAATGTTTGATCATACATTTTGCAAGAATATCAAATTGATATAATGTCATCTGGCACAAACCAACACAATATTCTCTATCTGCTTATCTTAATAAAAAATCAAAATGCATCTGTTTTTACTTTAAAAACAACACTATTAGAGAGCACCTTAAAGGGACACTTGGCAATCTTGATTTTTTACTCATTAGTTTTTCTGCATAATCTGCATTTGTTCAATCATTCATATTCAATATTAAGAATAATATAAAGAAAATTGTTTTTGCATATTACTGACTGTTGATTACATTTCACCAATATTATATTCAAACCTATGGTAGGATAACGAAGAGAAGTTGAAAAACGTATTTAAATATATGCAAGCAGATTTAAAGTCGAAATGATACCGGATTAATAAATGGAGAGGCTAATTTTAATCCATGATAAAGACTTCAAGATTGCCATGTGTCCCTTTAAGTAACTCTAATAAAAGGCCAGACTAAAATCGCAATAAATTACAATATAGAAACGATCAACATTTTTCAGAATTTGGACAAAACTATAGCAAATATCAACCTTTTTGGGGAGACAACATAGAAATTATCAACCTATAGCAAGTATCAACCTCTTTTTAAAGGTAATATAGCAAGTATCAACAATATAGAAACATATCAACCTCTTTAGGAAGACAATAAAGCAATTACCAACCTCTTTTTAAAGTCAATATAGCAAAATATCAACAATATAGAAAAATATCAACCTCTTTAGGAAGACAATATAGCAATTATTAACCTCTTTTTAAAGTCAATATAACAAAATAAGAAAGTGGAGTCCTACAATATCAGTATCCAATAATAATGAATTACAATAAATGACAAATTTAAGTACTGAAAAATTTACCAACCTTTTCTTCAACATATCTTTCATGAGCAGCAATCTATTTGCACCACTTCCTGAATATATAACTTCTTTTTACTCAAAAATAAATCGGAGAGAACCTTTTTTTCTTTAAGATTTATCACCAAAACATTTATTTAAATCATTGAGTGTCCTTCAAAAAACAAATTATTTGACTATTTCAGTAAACCGCAGTCTTCATTATTACTACATCAAAACAAAATCTTGTCCAATATTCGAAATCATAAGCACCCATAAATTCCAACCACAATATCACAATTGCTGTCCAAATACAAAGATAAACAAACTAAATTTCCTGTGCCTTCATCTCTGTGTGTAATCAAACCTAATAATTCTCTTGTTCCAACTGATAAGCTGTCCAAATTCAGAACCTTCAGAAGTTTTAGAAATCAAAAGTTCCCAAGCTGAGATAAAAATTAGTACAAATATCATAACCTTTATAATTTTACGGCATATTAGATGTAATCTGCTGTCCTGATCAAATATTGAATTAGCGGTCAAGCAATAATTCGTCTGAATTATTGAATATCATGTTTGACCAGGCAATTGTTATTGAAGATATGCGACCACTGATTAAAGTATAAGGCCCTGGTTAATATAGTAACAGAGTTAGGAAGTCTGCAATCAGGCTGATTATATAGTAACAGAGTTAGGAAGTCTGCAATCAGGCTGATTATATAGTAACAGAGTTAGGAAGTCTGCAATCAGACCGATAATATAGTAACAGAGTTAGGAAGTCTGCAATCAGACCGAGTATATAGTAACAGAGTTAGGAAGTCTGCAATCAGGCCCTGATTAATATATGGTAACATGGTTAGGAAGTCTGCAATCAGGCCGATTATATAGTAACAGAGTTAGGAAGTCTGCAATCAGGCTGATTATATAGTAACAGAGTTAGGAAGTCTGCAATCAGGCCGATTATATAGTAACAGAGTTAGGAAGTCTGCAATCAGGCCAATTATATAGTAACAGAGTTAGGAAGTCTGCAATCAGGCCCTGATTAATATATGGTAACAGAGTTAGGAAGTCTGCAATCAGGCCGATTATATAGTAACAGAGTTAGGAAGTCTGCAATCAGGCCGATTATATAGTAACAGAGTTAGGAAGTCTGCAATCAGGCCGATTACATAGTAACAGAGTTAGGAAGTCTGCAATCAGGCCGATTATATAGTAACAGAGTTAGGAAGTGACTGCAATCAGGCTCTGATTTTCTAGAAACAGTTAAAGAAGACTGCAATAAGGCCCTGATTTTCTAGAAACAGTTAAAGAAGACTGCAATAAGGCCCTGATTTTCTAGAAACAGTTAAGAAGACTGCAATAAGGTCCTGATTTTCTAGTAACAGTTAAGAAGTCTGCAATAAGGTCCTGATTTTCTAGTAACAGTTAAGAAGTCTGCAATAAGGCCCTGTTTATATGAGATACTAAGGCACTAACATAAAGGTCTGAACCCATTATTTCTTCTGGCAAGCAACATGCATTTCTGGGACTCTACAATGATTCATCTGGGTCAGTCAGAGTGTCATGCCGTGCTTTATCTCAATTAGTCCTGTGGTATCTTTCAAATAAAAACACAAAACTGTCATAATTTGTAATTGGTGTCCATTTCTGGGAAATACTGCTGTAATTATCTCATCTGATTGGTCGTATCTCACAATTAGCATCATTTGATTGGTCAGTCGTATTGACCAGGTAGGTCAGGCTGCTCGTCAATCATTCTCGGAATAATGGGACAAAATATTGGACATGACAGAATATGAAATGGACATGAAACAAATGGCTTTCTTCTGTTGAGTCATTTTTACCAATCTTCAGAAATAATTACAGCTCTCCCCTCATAGGAGATGACAAATTTTGACTTGTCATACTTAAACAAAATTGCACTGAGCACCAGAGAGAGACCCAATGGTCGCCAGGTACTGCGTGAACAGACAACAGACTGTAACCTGGGATACAACAATATAGATTGTTACCTTGGATACAACAGCAGACGGTAACCTGAGATACAACAACAGCAGACGGTAACCTGGGACACAACAACAGCAGACTATGTAACCTTGGATACAACAACAGTAGATGGTAACCTTGGATACAACTAGCACAGGAAAACCTGGGCTACAACAACAGCAGATGGTAACCTTGGCTACAACAACTGCAGATGGTAGAGTGGAATACAACAACGGCAGACATTAACCTGGGATACAACAACAGAAACCGGAAACATTGGATATAACAACAGCAGACAGTAACCTAGGATACAACATCATCAGACGGTAACCTGAGATGCAACAACAGCAGACGGGTTCAACCCAAGTCTACTGTAAAATTGAAAGGTCTATGACATTCACAGCTAGTAACCACACTGACAGAATTTTAAATGCCCTTGATCTCAAGTGGTACTCAGAAATGCCTTTTATAATATAATTTTTATCACAGTAAAATGATGATCTGGATTCAAGAACTATGCATTTAACAAGATAAAATACTAAATTACACCGAAAAGCATATTGAATGATCAACATTAAATAATTACAATACAAAATGTTAAATGGAATGTTTCTAACACCATGTCAAAACGAAACTTGGAAAGCTACCACATTCCATCAGCCACAGAACGACAAATTAAACTGCAGAGCAGATCATCGACTTGTGGCGAAAAGTTAATCATGTCTGTCAAACTTCCAATGGTGTCCAAACTGCCATAGAAAACTTGTCAAATGAAGGGTCATTACGCTCTCCTGCTCGGTCTTTTCTTCCCAGCATTCATTAATCTCGAAGCATCGCCACAACTTATTGCTCAATTCCGAGTCACGAGCATCGTGGCCGTGCCGTAGCAACACCACTGAGCATGGTGAGCACAGTGCTTAACATTTGACAGCAATTTATCACTAGCACAATATTCAGTGATGATTCACTTTCAAACTGCCTCAATGGAAGAAAAGAACTCCACCAATATATTATCTATGGACATCTTCAATCTTAGTTTAGCCACTCTGGAATTCTCAAATTTCTGGTTTACTTAACTCTGCCTCCCATTTTGCTTGATCATATTAAACTTCTTATAAAAGCGTTAACTGTTTCTGAATAAATTCAGATATTGGATCAAATTTCTCTGTTTCCAATAAATTGTCAGGATTGAAAACAAGATTACCAACGAGCTAGTAAATTGAATTAATAAAATGAAATTCAACAAAATTATCTGGCAATTTTCAGCTATACACCAAATCGCAATGAAATTTTGCGATGTTTGAGAAACCCCAAATATAAGAGGAAAAACGCGTAATTAAGTTTTAGATTTACGTCGACAACTCCCAGTTCCATATCAGAGCTGCATGATGTCATCATTTTATGACCAAACATGGCAGGTTATCTAAAGCATACAGCAGTAATAAAATATCAGTTTCCAGGATATGTGAAGGAGAAACATTAATTTACAGCTCCAATCTAGCGAAATATTACTTTCAAGTATTACAAAAC
>JAWPHD010002487.1:0-200000 GCA_037043455.1 Cyrtodaria siliqua
TCTGAAACCTAATTTAAAAAGCTTTTTTGAATCGGTGGGCGTAGATTCTGGTTCTGATTGGCTCACACATACACCCAGACTTGTAGTCTAGATCATCTGCGACCTTGCCTGTTTTCAAGACAAACGTCTAGATAAGTCCTCCTCAACAAAGTTTGATTTTTGCCGATAACCTGGTAAGATTTCTGATTGGCTTAGACTGCTATCCAAGATATACCGAAATGCAGAAAGACAATATATTTATATATACACAAAGTAATATAATTATATTATATTATAGAATATTTCTATATTCTGATTACGTCTCTGTTGAATGTTGTTTAACGGCTCATCAAAATAGTATAAGTTATTTGGAGCCGCCCCAGAGATACATAGGAATCCGTGGACCGTGCCGTACTCTTATTAAAACTGGTCAAAATGTTGGGGGAAATTTTGCAAATAAAATGTTTGTTACCTCCTTTTGAAAACATTCTGCGCCGCCCTGATGCTTTGCATCAGTTCTTCTTGTACACATCTGTTTTATATATTTACGATCTCTCGCGCGTATAATTTGTAACCAGAATCGTATGATATAAACCATACGTTGACTTTTTAAAGGGACTCTCCCGAGTTCTCCATATGCGAAAATTTTGAGTTTGTGTCAACACATAAAAGCTATTTTACTTTTTATAGCCTTTCCGCCTTTGAGAATCCGCATACCTCTGCGCCATAATTTAAAATAGGCAAACTGAGTTTGTCGAAAAATGTCTAAAGTATGGCTAACAGATAAGTTCGTAAATTGACTTATATATGATTTTATGTGAATAATAGATTTCTTTTTAGTTGACCACCAAATGTTTAATAATAACTATGCAGTATATCTAATATATCTTGTGGCCCTTGTTCGGTATCCGAAAATAACACTATGTCATCAGCATATGGGAGTAGTAACAGCTTTGACATTCCAGTATCGATACCTTTAAAACCATGCGATGTTCTAAGTCATTCACATACATGGAAAATATGAAAGGTAACAACAATCCCACGGGTCATTCCCAGAAAACAGCTAAAACTGCCTCTAAGCTGGTTTTCATATGTAACTCTTGATTATATTTGTATACGATGGTTTAATAAAATTTTGATTTTTTCCTCGGACTCCATATTGTATACGTTTATGGAATATATTTTTTCTAACCAACAGGTCAAAGGCTTACTTTACATATATTGTTTTTCATTCAATATACGATGTAGCAAACCATGCAGAACACATATGTTATATAATATGTTGGTGCGGAGTCTAAAATAGTGTTGCTTTAGCACGCCGTTATCATATGGGGAAGACGTATAATAAGTTTGTTTGAATCCCGTTCAGCAGTTTAGGAGAAGATATGGTAACGGACCGACGGAGGGATAGACGGGCGGACGGACGGATGGACAGAACAGACGGACAATCGGGGGCAATGTTAATAAAGATCTACCCTGTTTTATTCAAAAGGTGGATATAATAATTGCGCGTTGTATATATAAAATCAGCTTCTTCGTTATTTAATTCTCCGGCGAGGTAACTCCATTGTTACCAGTTCAACAGAATACGACACTGCAACCAGTCGTTTGCTTAGATTGTCGTTTTTTGAAAGACCACGTGTTCCTGTCTCCTAGAAACCATGTGCTCCAGTACCAGCAGTGTGCTTTGGTTCACGCCATAGAACCTGCGATTGAGTTACGGTGTTTAAGTTACCGTGTATCACTGGACGCGTAGTTTGATAAATAAGAAGAACATATTACAGCAATGTAGAATGATGTTTTTAGCTTTAAGTGCGAACTATGCCCGTGAATCTAGTTTATCAGTATCTTAACGGCAAAAAGGTGTTTGTCTTCCAAAATGTCATGATGCCATAAATATCTTTTAAAATAAATGACTGTTTTGTAAACAACACATTTATTGTAAACAACACATTTATTATTTTATAAGTTATTCAAAAAAAGGAAGCACATCCAAACAAACAAAATAACAATTTCTTTAATTTCTTTAAGGGACACACGGCAATCTTTCACATTTTTGCATATCAATATTAAGCAAACGTCCATCAAAGGATATCATAAAAGGGTATTCTTTTGTAAAATAATTGGATAAAAAAAATCCTAAAGTAGCGGTGTCCTCATTCCGTTAGTTTGGTGAAGATATCGCAAGAACAGCCACATTAGTTTCTAAAACGATTGGTTAAAATGTCCCCTATATTTAAATTAAACATAAATCAGCCCTGTGATGCAGGAACACGTAACTCCAGGGCCATTGTAGATTAAAGTTCAGCACTATATGCAAAATGTCATGACTGTAGCCAGAGAGTAAGTATACAGGGAGGAGAAACGGGTTCATAAACGCTCTAGTTTATCGATTTATGTTGTCGCGCTAGACCGCCGCCATTTACTATTTTATCGATACAGGTAAATCGATCGTAAGGGTGTTTCATTTAAAAAGTTAAAATTTCAGCCAACATCTCACATTAGGCAGTTTTTACAGCGTAATCGACATCACGAAATTACCTTCTTGACAAAGATAAATATGTCTAATATTCACTTTTAGTTATTATTAATGCCTAATATAACCCATACTTCGTATCTCGTTTGCAATAGCTCCACACCATTTTTAATTTGTAAAATTAAAAATTTCAGCTGATATCTCAAAAGGCACATTTTCATCACCTCTTTTTAGGCTTTGACTTATAATCACCACCATGAAATTACCTTCTTGACAAAGATAAATATGTCTACTATTCATTTTTTGTTATTATTAATGCCTAAAAGTCTCGTATCTCGTTTGCAATAGCTAAACACTGTCACCATTTTTTATTTGGCGCAGAGTGGCGCCATCTTTGTTACACGAAACCGTCTGGTAAAATGTACTTTTATACATGCAAACAAATACACGCTCTGTATCAGAGGACACAATGTGAATAAATAATATTTATGTTTACATTTCACACCTTTATTGGGTTTGTAAGTACTGTGTAATAATTTATAAGAATTCTCAAAAGGCACATTTTCATCACCTCTTTTTAGGCTTTGACTTATAATCACCACCATGAAATTACCTTCTTGACAAAGATAAATATGTCTACTATTCATTTTTTGTTATTATTAATGCCTAAAAGTCTCGTATCTCGTTTGCAATAGCTATACACTGTCACCATTTTTTATTTGGCGCAGAGTGGCGCCATCTTTGTTACACGGAACCGTCTGGTAAAATGTACTTTTATACATGCAAACAAATACACGCTCTGTATCAGAGGACACAATGTGAATAAATAATATTTATGTTTACATTTCGCACCTTTATTGGGTTTGTAAGTACTGTGTAATAATTTATAAGAATTAATGCCTAATATAACCCATACTTCGTATCTCGTTTGCAATAGCTCCACACCATTTTTAATTTGTAAAATTAAAAATTTCAGCTGATATCTCAAAAGGCACATTTTCATCACCTCTTTTTAGGCTTTGACTTATAATCACCACCATGAAATTACCTTCTTGACAAAGATAAATATGTCTACTATTCATTTTTTGTTATTATTAATGCCTAAAAGTCTCGTATCTCGTTTGCAATAGCTATACACTGTCACCATTTTTTATTTGGCGCAGAGTGGCGCCATCTTTGTTACACAGAACCGTCTGGTAAAATGTACTTTTATACATGCAAACAAATACACGCTCTGTATCAGAGGACACAATGTGAATAAATAATATTTATGTTTACATTTCGCACCATTACTGGGTTTGTAAGTACTGTGTAATAATTTATAAGAATTTGCTGTTTTTCACACACGCGCGAAACAACCGGAAGTAGTCATTTTCACGCATTAGTGAAACACACGCGCGACAACATAAGAATTTGCTGTTTTGGTGTACCGGAAGTAAATCAAATCCAATTGAGGTTTACCACCACCAATTACATGTAAACCTCCGAGGTGTATCGAATGTAGTTCCTATAATAAAAAGTAATCCTCCTTTTTCGATGGAAACGGGCATTATAAGTAGGGGAAAACTGCCCATTTCTATTCGATTTTGTGGTTATATGTATAAGAAGCGTATTAATAGGTTTTACTGGATCACTGATGAACATTTTCGAAATTTCGACTCTATGCTTACACTTTGTGAGCAATGAAAACAGTCGATCAATAAAAACAGCTGTACCCTTGACCTGTTTAGTAAACAAACAAGAACTTTCTGACATGTCTTGTGACCCCACGTTTTCTGGTGATTTTTCAAGTGGAAAAATAGTTTTCTATATGAACATTACACTGCTGCATTATCCATACTTGAGTTGAATTTACAACAAATCATTAATATGTGAGACTTTAACATTGGTGTCTATGGGGAAAATAATTAGTGCTTTCATACCTATTATAACCTTGTGGGAGACGGTGCAAGGTGAATCGTATTTCTAGCACGTCGTTATAAACTCCCATATACGCCGAGCTGAGCGAGGTGTTATTCGAAGGAAAATAAAGCTAATTACACCGAGATTACATCGAGCGAAGCGACGTTATACGGCTAATTTCACCGAGCGAAGCGATGTCTTGTGCATTGAATTAAAGATAGTTTGTTTTAAATTAAAGATAGTTTGTTTTAATACATGTAAATTAAGTTTGTTTTCGATTCTCTTCTCTTCATAGCCTCGGTCACCCGGCCCGCTTCTGATTTCTTCGTTACGCTATGCTTCACGGATCCAGAACCAGGGCCTGGGGAAAATAGGACGTTTAAAATCGCCCCCTCGTTTTGGGCGATTTTGGAGAGATTTTGAGAGATTCAACGAGACTTTCAAAATACATCTTTTTCAGTTAATTTAACAATACTTTCTTGTTTTTAACTTATGAGAAGCAGCAAGTGACGTTAACAAGTTTAACTGATGCATCAACAATTGACGTTGTACGTTTATTTACAACATGACGTAATAAACGACTCTATGCTTACACTTTGTGAGCAATGAAAACAGTCGATCAATAAAAACAGCTGTACCCTTGACCTGTTAAGTAAACAAACAAGAACTTTCTTACATGTCTTGTGACCCCACGTTTTCTAGTGATTTTTCAAGTGGAAAAATAGTTTTCTATATGAACATTACACTGCTGCATTATCCATACTTGAGTTGAATTTGCAGCAAATCATTAATATGTGACACTTTAACATTGGTGTCTATGGGGAAAATAATTAGTGCTTTCATACCTATAAGAGATGCGTGCAGTAATTAAGACTCGCTCAGATTCGTACCTAGGGACACTTTTCCGATTACAGTTGGTAAAATAAGCTCAGAAATAAGTTTTCCATAGTGTATTACATAGGTTTTGAGCGTTTTTAGTCCAATTTTGTCTATAAAAGCCGTAATTTTGAGTTTCATTTTTTTTCGTGTTAAAAATGACGTATTGGTGAAGTGTTTGCAGTTGAACTATGTCTTTTTGGTATAATGAATTAAATCTGCATGACAACAGGTTTGGTAGGCATGAAACCAGCAGTATTTTTGGCATTATTAAGCTCGTATTCGCTAATATAATCAGGTATGATACCACCAATTTTGAAGAATTTGACTGAAAAATAAATTTTGGCATGAAAATCGACATAAATTGGCATATTCATCGTCCTAATTGCACCTAAAATGCATATTTTATTTACGTCCATTGAATGTTCTAAACATTTGATCAATTTAATATGGTGTATTGACAAGAAGTGCCGTTTGGTATGACAATTCAGATAGTGTAAAATTAAAAAAAATATCTCTGATTTTTGTAAATTTCAGACTGTTTTCCTTGGTATTCACAAGACCATATCTCGGCAAATAATCATTCGATTTGCATGAAGAAGGTTTTTTAAGCTTGTTATGAAAATGACAACACAAAATCCTCATTTAAGAAACATCTGAACAAGTTTCTCCTCTTATAGGTTTACCACCACCAATTACATGTAAACCTCCGAGGTGTAGTCGAATGTAGTTCCTATAATAAAAAGTAATCCCTCCTTTTTCGATGGAAACGGGCATTATAAGTAGGGAAAAACTGCCCATTTCTATTCGATTTTGTGGTTATATGTATAAGAAGCGTATTAGTAGGTTTTACTGGATCACTGATGAACATTTTCGAAATTTCGACTCTATGCTTACACTTTGTGAGCAATGAAAACAGTCGATCAATAAAAACAGCTGTACCCTTGACCTGTTTAGTAAACAAACAAGAAATGTCTTACATGTCTTGTGACCCCACGTTTTCTGGTGATTTTTCAAGTGGAAAAATAGTTTTCTATATGCTGCATTATCCATACTTGAGTTGAATTTGCAGCAAATCATTAATATGTGACACTTTAACATTGGTGTCTATGGGGAAAAAAATTAGTGCTTTCATACCTTGAGTCCAATGCAATATTGTCCAAGCTTTCTAGAAAACTGCTGAGAATAGTAGGGGTCATGTAGCATATAAGAAAATAAAATTCTGATCTTTGTTGACACCGTGAACAAACTGCATTCATTCGGCACCTCTTAAATGTGTTCTACTTTCACTTTCAAAAATGTCAAGTTGATAAATAAAATCATCATACAACCATGCAAATGGTTCTTAGCTATCACAAACAAGTAAAGTCATATCAGCCAGTAAAACAGGTCTTACATACTCAAAAAAGCCTTTTGTCACAAAAAAAGTTAGGGATTATATATTTGGGAACTCCTTTCGACTACACCAGGCATGAAAACCACCTACACCAGGCATGAATACCACAGTGATTTACTTCCTGTATACCTTTTTCACACACGCGCGAAACAACCGGAAATAGTCATTTTTGCACATTAGTGAAACACACGCGCGACAACATAAAACGGCAAAACGATCCGTTTTTCTTCCCTGCTGTAGCCAAAACTGTTCCTTTGTCAGAATCGTGAAAAAGTAAAACATGTAAACATGATAACATTTATCTTAACCATTTTCTCTGTGTGTGTCTGTTAAATGTGAGTGGTGAAGTAAAAAACGTTTTCATGAATATTAGAGTTGTATAACATTTGTCCCCAGGTCGTTTCCACATGTAAGTGTTTATTTTTTTAACATTTGTGTAAGATTTACATTTAAAGTAACATTGCCTTACACTTGTGACATTTTTCACATACCGTTTTCGCGTTCAAGCTTCCTACATGCAGATCCGCAATCTTATTGTAGTACCGATACATAACATAAAACTATGACAGCTATATTTGATTCTCCTGGCTTGGTACTTCATGAGATTAGAACCGAGTAGGCCTTGTAACCGGAAGTTTGCATTATTCGACAACTTATTCAGGAAAATTGCGCTTGTGTCCCATATTTAAAAAGCAGAGTTTGTGTAGGAACCTCTAACCTAAAAAGTGTCACATATGTAAAATAAAAAAGTCACGTAAATAAATAACCTGCCCCAAATGTAACACGGTTAGTTATATATGTAAAACAATATTTTTGTGACAAATGTAAAAAGAAAAAAGAAGACAAATGTAAACAATAATTGAAAGTGACATACATTATGTGCAAAAACGGACACAAATGTAATAAAGACTTGCTTCACGTGCCCATTAGGTTGTTGTTTTACCCAATCATGAAAAACGTCTCTTGCACTTAATTTATTTACTACTAGGTCAAATGTCAAGTTCACTATGACCTGGGCATAAATTCATCAACTCGACACAGATTAAAAATCTCATTTTTTTTGCAAACCCCATCAACACAAAATTATGGGTAAGAATTGTGATTTTCAGACTCTTTCTGCTAAGTGACCTTAAGTTACCTTTACAATTCCTCGTTTCTGTAAGTAAATTAGTAATTTGCTTGTAAAATTGTTTTTATTTGGAAATAAAAAAATGAAGAGATTTTGAGTCGAGTCTGAAACTTGTGCTCAACATTTTAATGAATATTGGGCTTGACCATGAAAACTTATTTCCCGGCTGTCATTCATAAATTGTTTGCCCTTTAATCTGGAAACTTTATACAAATAATACTCTTGGTTAAACAACAACCCCTATCAGTGTTAGAAGGTCAAAAGTCAAGGTCATATGGACCTGACACCTAAAGGAAATGATTTTAACATAAAAAACGTAAAGGGAATGTAGGCATACGGGCAAATAATCTTATTTATTGAGAGTTTTGACAAACTTTGAAAAAATGAAAGAATTTTCAAAATCGGATGATAAAGTAGTATTTGAGCTGACCGATATGTACAATATTAATTAAATTGTGTATATTCCCTGCCCAAAAAATATTCATTACGTGGTTCCGCCTTAATTTTATTAAACGATGGCAAAGCTTATATTAGCAAGATTTTATAACAAATATTTCGACAATGAAACACGTTTAACTGAAAAATGCGATAACCTGTTTAAAATTACCTATTAAATGTTTTAATTTTACAACATGCTAACTTTTTAAGCCGAAATTAATGTTTTATTTCATACCCCAGCCAACCCCGTTTTCGCTTCTTGGAGAAGGGGTTGGATGAGGTATTACAGTTAATACTCGGACCACGTAATGTGTGTGGCATACTGGAAGCAGTCTGTCCATCTGTCTGTCTGTCTGTCTGTTTGCATGTCTTCTGTAGACACAGCCTTGTCCGATAACTGTTCCGCTATATAACTATTCAAGACGAATATAGCCACACTCATAATTTGTTTGTTTGGTGTTTAGCGTAAGGTTGAGCATATTTAAGGCTACGTATGACGCTCGAATTTTTCTGTGGTCGAGGAAGACCACTCAATTATTCCTGGGTAGAACTAGTACTGTACACCTCCCACCATCCTACAGAATCGACACTTTCTCAATTACAAGTCGAGCTCCCAGTGGGATTCGAACCCGCAGCGGTGAGGTGAGATGCTAGAATGTTTACAACGCAACGTCGTTGTTGCAACCCAAAAAACAACTGCACTAAAGGTAACATACTGCACTAACGTTAACACTTTTAAAAATGCTTTAAGTCCTTTTAAAACAAAACTGTTTAAGCAATGCATCTTCACCGAAACTGGAGATGTTTATAAACCATCCAGAGTAGTCTCATTTCTGCGTTTACGTATGGCATACAAATTAAAATTGTATTTGGGACTGGGGAGTGTCTTGATAAATTAAGAATTGATTTTCATTTTTGCAGCGTTTATGTGTTTTGAAGCACTGGTCTTAAATGGCAAATGTCATGAATGGCGAATTATTGTAAGTTTGTCATTCACTACTACCGTTTAAAACCGCACTAACGCCTAGACAACGTGCGTCGTGGAACTTACCATTTACTCCGCGTTTAAAACTGCATAAACGCTAAAACAAATAAAATCTATTATTATATAAACTGTATTTGCCCGTCGCTATAGTACCAACAATAACGTGCCTTGAGAGAATAATAATGATAAAAAAGGCAAGAGAGACAACTACCGTCAGCGTATTTTCAGACAGTGGAATAAACTCTTTCTACTGAGACACATTGGATGAGCGCGCATTAGCTTCGATTCTTTGAAAAGTGAAGTTTACTCGAAATCGGACGCTTTTTAAAAATACATTTCTTAATACATTTTACTTTGCGGCTTACTTTACGTGCAAAAATATATAGCCGAGTTTCCAATCTGAAAACAAGTACAAAGAATGTGTTTTTACCTTTAGGGCAAAGGGTTGTTACCTTTAGTGCATGTCAAAATCGTGTTACATTTAGTGCAGCAGTTGTTACCTTTAGTGCAAACTTTATTGTTACTTTTAGTATAGGTTGTTACCTTTAGTCTCAAAATTGTTACCTTTAGTGCAGTTTGTTACCTTTAGTGCAGTTGTTACCTTTAGGGTTGCAACAGTCGATAACCACTTGGACACGGCGACGGCACCCCACACTCATAAAACTTTAACTAGTTTTTCCTTGATAAGTGGATGCACCTATACATTTTGGGGGTCAAAGGGTTACCTGATAGGGAACAACCTTGTCCGCTCTATAATCAATTTGTTTAGGCATATGCATGCGACGTCACAGGTATACTGTCCATGGTGAAAGGATGACCTTTATACAGTATGAGGTCAATGGGTTTAAGGTTAAGGTTACAATCAAATGATAATTAAACACATTGTCCGCTCTATACCTCAAGACTGTTAGCCATATGCATTAAACGTCACCGATAGACTGGCCATGGAGAAGGGACGAACCTATACATTTTGGGGTCAATAAGTGCAAGGTGAAGGTAACCATTACCTGATAATGGAATACCCCGTCCGTTCTATGACAGCAGTAGAAAGTAGAACACAAACTGCTATGAACAATCTCAAGTGGGTAGGTATTAGTAGGCTGGCTATCATGCTTTTAAATCAAGTGAGACTGCATATCTATGATGTTGATCGTACCGCCGGCAACACTCGTTATCCGACGACCAGACGTGTTTTTGACTACATTCAATCATACCGCAGTAGAACCAAAATTGTGATAAACGGTCTCAAATGGTGTGATTTTAGTAGCACTACCAAAATGCTTTAACAAAACGCTGCGCCAGCGTGTCTATGTGGTTAATCTGCCCGCCAGGAACACCCGAAACCCAACAAAAACGCCCTTTCGAGTCTATTTCATTGCAAAATTCAGTAACACAGCAGTAGAACTGAAACGTTGATAAAGAATTTCAAATAGGCTGATTTTAGTAGGTCGGCCATCTTGCTTTAAAAAATCGCTGAGACCACGTATCTATGAGTTTGATTTTTCCGCCGGCAACACCCGTAATCGGACAGAAAACGCACGTTCAAATGTACCGCTGTACAGACTTCAGTACCACAGCAGTAGAACAAAATCTGCGATAAACAATTTCAAGCCGAGTGATATTAGTAGGATGGCCATCAGGCTTTTAAAAGCCGTGAGACCGCATGTCTATGAGGTTGATCTTACCGGCGGCGACACTCGTTATCCGACAAGAAGACCTATTTTTGTTTAATAAGTTTCAACTGTAACGGTTGAGAACGATGTGCGAAAGAGGTTGTCTATAAAACATGATTGTTAGATATAGAAAGTAGAAACAACAATATATGTTGATGGTAGTGCTTCTACTGCTCTACTACATCTACTGCTAGAAGTATATACATCTACTGCTACTGATACTACTTGTAGTATTTACTGCTACTGCTCCTATTGCTATCAGTAACTAAAAGGTCACAGCATTAACGGTAGGGAAACAGATACAATATTAAATACTTGATATTGGCGAAACGGTTTTGTTATAAAATATGATGGTTGAAAATTTAACTTATATTCTTGCGATGAGTATATCTATTGAGATGGTGCTCTGCTACCTACTGCTACTGCTGGCAGTAGTTACTGCTACTCCTGCTAATGTTGCTACTGCTGGCAGCAGTTAGCAGTAGCAATAGCAGTCGCAGTAGAAGTAGCAATAGCAGTAGCAAACATATGATGGTTGCGAAAAGGGTTGTCTGTTAAACATTATTGTGGGAAAGTAGAAACAACATTCTTGCGTAAAGAAAACATATATCGCATATATCGTCATAATTACGATGACTATTGACTCTACTGGTGCTACTGCTGGCAGTAGTTAGCAGTAGCAGTAGCAATAGCAGTGGCAATAGCAGTAGCAAACATATGATGGTTGCAAAAGGGGTTGTCTGTTTAACATTATTGTGGGAAAGTAGAAACAACATACTTGCGCAAAAAAAACATCATATATCGATTATCATATATAGTCGTAATTAAGATGACTATTGACTCGACTCTACTGCTGTTACTGCTGGCAGTAGCTACTTATTTTCGGATATATGTGTTTTATATGGATTTTCGTTTTTTCAGTTTACCCAAACATCCTCTGAAGCGCATAAGAAACTCGCGTTTTCATTGGTTGTATTTAGTTAATCTTCTCATGAATATTGGTTAGATGAAAGTTCGATCCGATATGACCTCCAATGTTGTCAGATCATAGAAGCGGAGTGTTGATTTTAATGAGATTGTCTGATATTAACACTATGACCAAGTTACTTAAAGATTGGATGAAGCATTAAGGTGCTATAGTGTTGAAAAGGCAATATATAATTATTTTCACTAAAACAAGGTCCGTAACTCTTGTGTTTATTATCCGTAATATAGGTTTTTTTCGAACTCGTCCGAGTTTAATTGATATGAAGAATCTGGACAAGTTTGGTAAAGATCGAATGTAAAATAAGAGTGCTAGAGTGTTGACAAGGCAAACCTTAGCATGTTTCATTAAATCAAAAGCCATAACTCTGATGTTTATTATCCAATACACGTGGTATTTATATCACACTTAAGCAAAGTTTGGTAACATTGGATTCAAGATGATGGTGCTAGAATGTTGACAAGGCCCACTATAGCATTTTTCATAGCATTTTTCATAAAATAAAGGGCAATAACTCTGACGTTTATTATCAAATATGTGTGTTTTTCTTCTTTTGTCTAGCTTTTATTTACATTATACCTCTGGCTTAGTTTGGTAAAGATCCGATGCAAAATGAAGACGTACGAGTGTTGACAAAGCACAATATAGCATTTTTCATTAAATCAAGGTCCATAACTCTTGTGTTTATTATTCGATACTAGCGTTTTTCGAACTTTTTCCAGCTCTTATTCATATTACAACTGTGACCAAATCTGGTAAATATCAGAATCAAAAGAAAAGTGCTAGAGTGTTGACAAAAAAGTCGCATGAATGAATGATGTTTTACGGCACGTCGACATTTAAGTCATACTGTGCGCGAAAACCGATGAAAATGAAATGTTCCATTATTAAAAATTGTGCTTAAAACTATTTACAAATTGTATAAAGGTAATAAAAGCAACTATGCATATAAAGTTAAACAAATGCCCGTCAATGGGCGCGTGTAAACATGTAAATGCAAATACGAACATATTACATGTAATAGAGAGAGTATGGTCTCATTGAGTTGGTTAATTTAAATATCCAGATGGCATACGCCCATCGAGGTGTTTAAATTAACCAACGAGATGAAACCATACTCAATTTTTTTGTAGCGTTTCCATTTCAGCTCCCTGCCATACTCTAACTTCCAATAACTGGTAGTACACCATTAATTTTATTCTGACAGGTGTTATTTTCAATTAAACGATTTATACCTGTGCTATTACAAAGAGAATTTTCAGTGACCATGCTACAATGACTTATACAGTCTGATTTCTTTAAAGAAATCAATTATTATATCAAACTATTTCATACTATTAACTTCAAATTAACCTTACATGTGTTAAAAATGACGTAAATTTATGTTCTTTGTCGCATAGGTTCGACGTCTACACTATCTACATGTAACAATATATTTTTGATCGCTATCGGTGCAAAACAGGTTAACGACAATATACCATGGCAGAAGCCCTACTGGCCAAATAATACTGATTTTGGCCAGTAGAGCTAAACATGAGTTCAGATATGGATTTGTGACAAAAGCATGATTATAGAAAACAAAAGTATTGTTTTAGCTAATATGGAAGTCAGTATATTGTCGTTTCAATGCCAGGGTGACCATCTTGGATATATTAATTTTCGCAAGTGTGCCAATGTGGCATCGTTCACTTTCTGAACATCAGAACACCTGAGATATTTAAAATCCGTCAACAACCAGTGTGTGAACGATTTTGTTTTGGTCTTGCCTAAAAACTGCCGAACGGACTAGCATTCCACATAAAGTTTTAATCATGCATTTGATCAGATGTGTAAGACTGACGACCAACACCGTCTACACTATCGTTATAATACGCTTAAACAACTCACGCTAAATTAGACGAATTTTCTTATGGCATCCCGCCACCACAACACACACGACAACGCACATTCATTTTGGAACGGGAAATATATTTTAGAATGCAACATCGATATTGCACGGATTAAGAGTTTCAAAGTTTCCAATTTTCACATTTAAAGAACGTTGAAGGCAATGCAAGAGTGCAAAAAGATGTTGAAGGTATATTGAACATTACGTCAATATAGATTATTAAAGAGACACACGGCAATCTTGAAGTTTTATCTAGCATAAAATTGTCTGGATTTATTAATTCAGGATCATTTTGACTTTAAACCTTCTTGCATATAATTAACTAATGTTTCGAGTTGTTTTTTTCTTCTTATTCTACCACAGGTTTAAATATAGTATTGGTGCAGTATAAACGACAATTAGTAATAAGCAAACAACAATGTGCATGTTGCTATAATTTTACTTAATAGTAGTGATTGAACAATTGTAAGTTATATAGAAAAATTGACGGGACGCCGAGAGGTTTTAAAAAAAATCAAGATTGCCTTGTGCCCTTTAAGCATTCGTTTATCTTGGTCCAAAATACTTTAAATTGTGTTGAACTGAAATTAAACCGTATTATAATTTAGCTAAAATGTACACGAACTGGCACTTACCATACACGTCTTCGCCAAGATTAATATAGAACCATCCACGGCCCCCAGATGGACATACAGTGAGTACTTCTTCAATCGGTGGGGGTTTGTCACTATTGTCATAACAGTCGTAGACATCATCCTGAGCTAATGACTTTGAAATGCACTTCCGTGATGAATCGCCGCACTGGTGCAGTTTTCTTTCTTGACAGTTTCCTATTTAAGCAAGAAGCATTGACTTTTGTTTTACATTTTTACATGAGCTTACAATCAGAAGAAGTCCAACATGAACACAGTTCTTTCTCGGATACACTGAAATAGGATCGTCAAAACTTGTTTTATTTCACACAGAATGTTCTCATATCCAATATAAAATTCGAACAGGAAATTTAGCATTCAAGGACCACAGTCAAATAAAATCACACATAGAAACAAACAACAAATAAAAATATGATTAAAAGGCAAAGTGTATGACATCACAAACATAAATCGGTTGACAATAGGGCTACCACCTTGGAACGGTAACGCCATACTTTGGAAACTAATTATCATTCTAGTGGTAAGCAATGTCTACAATAGTTTGTCCTGAAGAACATAGAAGTCCTAAAGAACATAGAAGTGGATCATGTAAAGCTAAAACAGCAGTGAGAGAGGTACATGTACAACTGTAATAAGTGGTTGACCTATGGTCAATAAACGTAAAACATTACATTAGTATATCACATTTATGAAATCAAATGTTGTTTAACCAACGTAATTGATACCTTTGTTACCTATCATTGATACAAACGTGTCACTCAGGTTTTATTAATATGTATTTACATGGTTATTTAAATTTGAATGTATATGATTTGGCTTTTTTGCCTGCGCTATCTACCCGAGACTCCTGTATCCGAGATTAGTCGAGGTCTGTTGGACAAGAAAACAGGACCCTAATCTGTGTTTTGTACCATATTATATTAAACGTGTTTCATCGAACACTTTAAGTACGTTTCTATCACTTGCATAAACATGTAGAAAAACAACTGACATCTTAAATACCTTACTGCATGTGAACCGCTATGACATGTCTGGTTTTAATATTAAATATTTTTCAGTTCAAGAATAGACACAGCCTATATATGTATCAGCATGTCTCAACCCTCATTATTTATTTTCTTAAATAAAATACCTTACCAGAACATGCTTTAAAACCTTCGTCCGAGTGATCGTAACAGTCGAACTTGTTGTCACAAAGTAGGTCAAAAGTTACACATTGACCGTTATCGCATCTCCATTCGTATGCAGTGCATTCCACCGTCACTACGAAATAAGTAGTGTAGAGTTAGTGCATACAAATACAAAATTATTGAACATTTGAACGTCTGACATACCATGAGGGACAAATAGATAGTAAAAGTATACCAAACAGTCTAACAAACTATAGATAGGGAAAATATGATTTTCATCGTTCAAAACTTACTTGGTGCACATATCCACCTAATGTAGGAGTCTAAGTATGTTTTTATAGACCTGTACAACTTTCTTTCGTCAGTATTTGAATCGTGTCGAAGTAAACAAGATGGTAAAGTTATCAAAACATGTGATTCCGGCTTAGCTCGAAAATTATTCAACCGAAGAAATCTGTTTTACACTTTTCAATATTTATTTGTTCATTATTTATTGTTGGATATATTAACATAGTTGTTGTATTGTCAGATTTGTTTTGTTAAATATAGAATACTCTTATTTTAATAAAAGTATTTGGTTTTGGTTTGGAGTATACCCTAAACACTGATCAAGATAATCGGAGGAAACGTGCCTCATGCACCAACGGTCTTATTAAATATAAATTACGGCGGTTGCAGAGGATATCAATTACAGCGTTTTGTAAAATCCTAACATCCTGGTCTATGAAAAAGAAATTAGTGGCGATAAAGTTATAGCCATGCCCCTTTCCTGAAGTGAACTGAGGCCAGAATAAATGCAAACAGAGTTATGGTGCTTGCCGCTTATGGTTGTGTAATGATGATAAGCATGTATGCGAAGTTTCACAGTTTTTTGTCAATTGTCTTTTGAAATAGGACTATACATTAAAGTAGCTATCTCGCCAACAACAGCCAAAGGTTACAACACAGGTACATCGTTTCTAAACCTACTGACTGAAAAGTATGTATATAACTTACATGTAGTACATATTTTGAGAATCTACACTCTATAGACGCAATACAAACGGCTTTATCAAGCCAGACCTAACACCAAAACTGGAGCGTCGAATTAAGTTACCAACTCATAATTAAATTTACGCATATTCAATCACGGGTATTTTAAAAAACAGTGAATAAACGTAAACTTTTATTCGGCACATATACATTATCATACGACCTGAACACCTGAATAAAGTTTTGATAAACGGTTTTTCGTAGTGTAAACTTGCCGTTATTCGGCGGGTTTGTTTCTTTAAAAATTTAAGTGAGAAAAAAGTGAGATAATTCAAATAAAATACATGACAGAGATATGGTGCTTTCCAGACAATGGTTGTGTAATGATGATGAATATGTGTGCCAAGTTTTAAACCTGTATGACAATTGTTATATGGAATATGAATGAACATTTGCAATTTTAATTGAAATTTTAAGTATAATAGGGGGATAATTCTGCTAAAATGCACAACAGAGTTATTGTGCTTGTCACATATGGTTTTGTAATGATGATGGATGTGTGAACATTTTAAATGAACAATATACGTCAAAAAGGGAGATAATTCAGTTAAAATATAAGACAGATTTATGATTATTGTCATATAACATTGTGTAATGATAATGAGCAAGTTTCAAAGCTTTCAGACAATTATTTTTGATAAATGAGACTGTACATTCAGTTTTGAACTGAAATTCTATGTATGAAAGGAGGGATAATTCTGGTAAAATGCATAAAAGAATTATGGTGCTTGTCACATATGGTTGTGTAATGATGATGAATAAGTAAGCCAAGTTCAAAAACGTTTGGTCAGATTTTTGTTTTGAAATATGACTGTACATTCAGCATTTTAACTGAATTCGTTTATGTCATAAAGGGAGATAATTCATGTAAAATAAAAGACAGAGTTATGGTTTTAGTAATATTACATTGTGGAATAATAATAAACAAGTGTGCAAAGCTTCACATCTTTCGAAGAATTAGTTTTTGTGAAATGAGAAAAAAACACTTTAGCCAAACACTTTAACCAAAACGTCTAAACGTGTAGCCGGACGGAGAGAAGGATGAACTGACGGACGGATGGACGTTCTGACGGAAATCGCCAACTATAAGCCTGCATTTGCTTTGCATTCCGGCTAATACAACAGAAACGTACACACCTTTATTTAAGGTCTGAGGAGACATGATGAACAAATATATAGTATAGAATATTTTCACTAACAAAAAACAAAAACAAACATTGAATCTATGTTTAACTTTGTGCCATTAAACGTTGAATATTGTAAAGTTTAGCGGGCCTCAACAAGTTTTAACGTTTAACGTCGGTTGTAAACTTTAGCGTCTAATGTGTTATAGTTAGCGTCAGTTGTAACATTTAGCGTTATTGTAACCTTGAGCGTTCGTACAACAATATTGAACCCGACCAAATTTAAATTATATTATCGTCTGAAATGATAACATTGGCATTAATGGACTGAAATCTGTAAACAAGGTATTTTACTTATATTGTTTATGTTCTTTTCTTTGCTAAACATGCTAAACACATAATATTCCTAATAAAGTGTATAAACTAAATAATTGTTTCAAAGGATCTTAAACATTTCCAAACCAAGTAACTTTGAAGAGAAAACTGCATTATATAACTAATTAGACAGTTCACACGTACCACAGTTAGTTTCATCCGATCTGTCTTCACAGTCAGGGTAGAAGTCACACCTCAAACCTATATTGACTTGTGCTCCATCATCACATGTATACATTTGAATTCTGCTGTTTGTATCTAAAATGTGCAAATGTTTGCGATAAAAAAGGCGGATATTCAATTACTATTGTCGCATGTGCAGCATTTTCGGGTACAGTTTTAGCATTATCTACGCAAGTTACATAACAGATGCATATGCATAGCAACTGATACACAAAAAAGAAAACAATGAATTTAAACTTGAAATATTAAACAATATCAAACGATAATTTAGCGATATTGTGCTAAAGCTTTTTTTTTGTTTATGAAAATTCAGGAGATGTTCTTGATAACATTTTCAATAATACAATTTTCGCCAACTATTATTAAAGACAAGTTATAGCTCTGATTCTAAACAATTTTGCCAGAGAATAAAGAACACAACCTAGCGGGGCATATGTGCCCATTGTTGGCAAAGTTAAGTTCTAAGTTAAACCAGTTTCAATGGGAAAAATAATCAAATATTCAAACAATATGAATCAGATAGTTATGGGCCTTTATTATATGTCTTTATTAGCTCGCGAGAAAGATGTGTGCAAAGTTTCATTGCTGTACATCTAATACTTTGAAAGTTATTAGGCACAATCACTTGTAAACTGCAAGGTTAAGTTCCAGTCTAAGGGGAATATATAAAAAACATGAACCAGACAGTTATGGGCCTTTATCAGATGTATTCACTAGATCAAGCTGAAGATGTGTACAAAGTATCATTGTTATAGACCAAATGTTTTGAAAGTTATTAGCCAAAATCAGTTGTCTGGTAAAAGTTAAAGGACAGACGGGCGAACAACACCACGACATAATACGTGCCTATGGGCGTATAGAACTACATTTTGGTCTGTAACACAAACAAAGCGTTTTTTAGTAACGGTAGTTTACATAATTATACTCTGTGGACTTGCCAAGAAGATTTTTGAATCACTTAATATATTCTTATTATATAATATTTTCGTATGGAACTAGTCTTTATAGAAAAGAAATGTTGGTTTCCCTATCAATACTAACTATGTTTGTGTATTGCCAGATCACTTCCGATATGACCCGTATTGCGATATGGACAACCGATAATCGATACGATATGATACGTATTACGATATGGATAATCGATACTCGATACGATATGATACGTATCGCGATATGGACAACCGATAATCGATACGACATGATACGTATCTCGATATGGACACCCGATACGATATAATACGTATTGCGATATGGACAACCGATAATCGATATGATACATATTGCGATATGGACAAGCCGCGATAATCGATACGATATGATATGTATTGCGATATGGACAACCGATAATCGATACGATATGATACGCCTAAAATAATTTAGTCTAGGTGTATTTAAAGAAGAAATGTGCTGTATATAGTATGAACATTTTTGGTTTATATTTTGTTTTTACTCATTTAATGCTTTTTGTAACAATTTTTGAACATTTTTTGTTTACATTTTGTTTTTACTCATTTAATGCTTTTTGTAACAATTCAACAGCAAAGCAATACACAATACACGTACATTTCTAAGAAACAGATAAAAGAAGGAGAAAAGAAAGCATCGGTGTAAATAACTTAATCTGTCTGACTTTGCAGTAGGATATAAAACCTGTCGGTCACATTCAGCATTAACGACACTTCCTACAGTTTTTTCATGTTTGTTCCTATCAATATATTGTTTTAAGATTAGACAAATAGCTAGAATTGTTTATCTTACGCATATTTCAGCTTTAAAAATAATGGGTCACCAACTTGGTTTCTAAGATATCTTGAAGAAATGTCCAACAGTGTCTTCATATTTTTTCTATGTACAACCTTTTTAAGATTTGATACAAAGCTAGAACGATATATCCTAAGCATATTTCAAGTTTAAAATTGACAGGCCACAACATGGTTTGTACGATATCTTAAGATAAATATATGACACTTTTTCTATTTTTGCCAAATTTCTATAGTTTCAGTACAATCTAAATTAGGCAAGAAACAAATTATTTAAATTAAGTAACACAAATCAAATCGAATGCCATTAATCGTATTCAAACTCAATATATATATACGAGAGGTGATTGAGAAATAATGAGACTGTTGCTGTAATTATTTTTATCTCTTTATACAATGTCTTAATATCAGCACGAAATATACTTGTATACCTTATTTACATAATAAAATAAATTATATATGAAAAAATATAAGATACTTTGGGTGTTGTTATGGACCAGTAAAATGTATGTAAAATGTTAAACATTGATTTTTATGAATACATCGTTATAATATCTAAATTAATGCACTGATTTTAGCGCGAGTTCGTCTGCTTGCTGAATGACGGCATTTGTGTCTTTAGGCCACATTTCAACGTCATATTTGTTTCCGTTATCTTAAAATCGGCAAAACAAGCAAGCGTTACTAAGCAAAAGATCTGTTAAAAATGACGTCGCGCAATTATAAATGTGTGTCATCAGTTAGGCAAAACACCTAAACAAACCTATGAGATGATTCAGAGAGCGTCTACAAATTCTAGTGTGTCTCGTGCACTTGCTTTTAGATGGAATCTACGTTTTAAGGAAGGACGAAACACTTTAGAAAAGGACGAGGGGCACGGAAGAAAGACGATAATCGACGCAACTTTAATTGAAACGATTAAATACGATCGACGTGTAACGATCAGAGACATATGTGATCAGACTGGGTTTAGTTACGAGTTCGTTCATATGCACAAAGTAAGTGCCAGGTGGATTCCTCGTCACGTCTATGGAAAACGCCATCCTCAACCCCACCCAAGAAGGCTCGAGTCTGTAAATCGGCGGGAAGCAGATGTATATATTATTTGCAGATATACATGGAATGATCCTTCAGCATGCCGTACCGGCGGGGAAAACAGTGAATGCCGATTATTAAGGTATTTAAATAACAAAATAGTCTAATGTTAGCTATAAAATAAGCAATTTTTAAATTATAATATATTTTCGTTTTGAGTATAAGTAACACATATATCTATATTAAGAATGATGTGTAAATTATAAAGCTTTATCACTAGTAAGTCGTTATTAAAGCGTGATCTGTTGTCTATTCCAGGTTCTACGCAGAGATCTCATGCGGGCACTGTTACGGAAGAGGCCGGGGAACGCGTGTTTCTACACCAGGATAATGCTCCTGCGCACTTGGCGAAATTAACACAACTTGAAATTAATCTGCTAGGCTTCGAAACTGTAAAACATCCCCCATATAATCCAGACCTCGCCCCTATGGACTTTCGTTTTTTTCCGGTAGTTAAAGGTAACAGGTCATTCAATGAGTTGTACTATGCAGTACAAAACATTGTTTCATGTCTAGGTGCCCAGTGGTATAAAGACATGTTTGAACAGTGGTTTCAGCAACACAACATGTGTATCTCGTGTATGAGACAGTACCTTGAGAAAAGTTAGGATTACACAACGTCAAACACATGAACGTGACGTCGTGCGTCATTTAGAGACTGCCCCGCTCCCATGTCAGTAGCTCCTACAAACCTAATAACTGTCATTGTAAACACACATATATTGGTATTTGTAGTGTTTCCAGAATAAAGAGTGTTCTTCATTTTGTCGTAAGTTTCATTTTGATATTCCAAATACTTTTTGAGTTTTAAAATCTGTCTCATTATTTTTCGATCGCCCCTCGTATGTATCCTATTCTACACTGGTGACAAATAAAAACGCTACATAGAAAAAGTAGAATATTTTTTTCTAAGTGAGATAAATTTATAAAATGTAGACAGATTGCATAAAATCACAATCTGCATGGAATGCGACCAGTTGTGTGGTCTGCGTTCAACCGTGAAACGCAGTAGTCACCAGCCGGTATGATTTCGCCGTGCACCTCGTACGTAATAACCATGTGGCAATTTTGGTGCAAAATTATACAGTGTACATGTATTATCGATATACATTGGAGAAATCATTTTAAAAAGTTGATACGTTGGAAATTAAACATGCCAAGACTAAACTACGAAAATCGTAACAATATTTTAGGACTTCCAGAATGGGGTCAACACAAATTGAAGTAGCAAGATGCTTTCATGTTGCTCGATGTAAAATTAGCCGACTTCTTCAGCGCTATAACGCTATAACAGTTACCGACCTCCCCGAGCAGGAACACCCCGTGTAACGACGGCACGTCTATGGTTAGCCATCAGTGTCATAACGCTGAAGATGTTACGCGTAACCGAATTATGTTACGCGTAACTTAAGCAGCCAATGAAAAGAGCTCCTTATGTTACGCGTAACATAGGCTTAAGTTACGCGTAACATAGGCTTAAGTTACGCGTAACTACACTTAACGCAGCGTAAATGATGCCGTTCTGGCCGCCAGGGTCATAAGATCTTATGTTACGCGTAACCAAAGCTTAAGTTACGCGTAACATAAGAACATATTTCCATTGGCTGCTTATGTTACGCGTAACTTAAGCAGCCAATGAAATGAGTTTCTTATGTTACGCGTAACTTAAGAACTTGCTTAAGTTACGCGTAACATAAGAAACTCGTGTTATTGGTTGATTAAATTACGCGTAACATAAGAACATCAATTTCATTGGTTCGATAGTTTTACCAAGCATCCCTTGTTTCTATGCGCCGATTCCAAAATGGACCATGCGAATTTGGTTGGAATTCGAAATCGGCTGCTGACATCAATAGACCAGCAGCTGCTAATTCCACCAAGAGCACTACAATCAGCAGGTTTTACTGCTTTGTAAGTAATAGGGTTAGATACTCTGGGTACGACAACTGTAACTGTATTATGATTGTTTATATTTTCCCGCGCGTGATTTACAGCATGTTCTAAAAATAAAGCGAAACGGTCACTGATTTCTGATATACAGTTTATTATACTTAGTCTTGCATTCATTTTGTTGAGATGTTTACACAATATACAGATTTATTTAGTATCTAGGTTGGGCCTATTATGACTGATTTTTAACAAGGATTGATTTTATATGTACACCGTTTTAGCTCTTCAAAAGCAGGATAGGAGGGTACCGACCCCCTTTTCGTACTCCGGATTCCGACCCATATTAGCCAGTATTCCGTACACCGGGTTGTGGTACACCGTACGCCGACATCGCAGTTTTTCATACGCGTACGCCGTTTTTTTCTCAAAAAATATTTTTTTCCATCCAAAAAATTAAATTTAAGCTAATTTATGTCTCAGATTGCTGGAAATGCCATTTCAGAGCACCTAGGTTTCAAAATTTTCCGGGGGGGGCATGCCCCCGGACCCACCTAGAAAGCTCGCGGCTGAATCCACATGATTCTGACAAAAGCACGTCAGAACGCCCAGAATGAACCAGATTGCACCATTGTTTTCAAAAATGTCCAGGGTGCATGCCCCCGGATCCCCCTAGCACAATTATGAATCCATATGAATAGAGGGCTAGCTACGCCCCTGACTGAGATGCCAGAATATTGTATTCATACACTCATTTCCATATAAGCAAAATAAATTTAAAAAAATCACAATTTTAACATGGCAATGCTTGAAAAATGTAACAAATAGATCAACAATGTGATATAAACCAAAAATAGCACTTTAAATTAGTGAAAATGCCTTTTTTTACAAAAAGAAATGAGAATTATTTATTGACGCTATTATGCGACTACCCCAGGCCGACCTTCCCCAGGCTGACACTTCCTGTGCAATGGGTGTGCTACACCTATAAGAATACTTAACTATCAGGGGCGTAGCTAGCCCTCTATTCATGTGGATATGGCATATATGTTCTGCGTGTGTAACCTCCCCTTGTTAAGATTCCGCCATTTGCTTTATGTGAAAGTGCTTTGCCATCGAGAAGATTATTACAGAAGTTCTGCCATGAATAAACTGTGTTCGTTCATGTTTTAGATTTCCTGAAGGAAGTCCGACTATATAAATCATTGCAATATGTTCTTGTATATATTTACTTCTTTATATAGCCGTTTTCGGGCATTTGTTGATTTACATATATAGTTTATATTACTACCATATCATCCCTCACCTGTAAATAGTTTTATCTTTATATATTTACATTAATTTTTTAATTAATCCTTCATTTCTTCATCATTCATCATTTTTTGCGCACAATATTACCTATTTGTGTGTCGAGTGCCGTAAAACACCATTCATTCGTTCATTGGTTGATATCCACTGTTTACTGGCGCAGTCACTAATTTCCAAATAGCCCAAAAAATATAAACAAAACTCACAATTTTAACATGACAACGCTTAAAACATGTCACAAATAGATTAACAATG
The DNA here is from genome assembly GCA_037043455.1 of Cyrtodaria siliqua. Lineage (NCBI taxonomy): Eukaryota > Metazoa > Mollusca > Bivalvia > Adapedonta > Hiatellidae > Cyrtodaria > Cyrtodaria siliqua. Next base: position 24,530 of record JAWPHD010002487.1, read on the forward strand.
TGATAGAAACCAGAATTGCCACACTGGATTAGTGAAAATGCCCTTTTTTACCATTATGCGACTGCCGCACGCCAACACTTCCTGTGCTGCAATGGGTGTGCTACACCCAAAGCGCTATGGTCATTTCATGTTGAAAAGGAAAGGAAAGGAGTAATATAAAAATAAAAATTCACATGATTTCTCTTAACTTATTTTCCAGTTTCAATCACTTTCGTCTGAATCCTAGGGCAGCAGCTCCCAGAAGACAGTCAAATAAAGAATGTAACGTAGACGTGACTTTGATTAGCAGTGGGTCGATTAGTGTAAGAACAAAAAGGAAAAGGGGAGACACAGGTAATTACTTAGTGGATTTTCATTTAATTTGGTCATGTTAATTGGATTCTCCCAACGTTGTTTATAAGACATCAATAAATATTTATTTATTTTGTCATGAATGACAGATTTTATTACATTTCTATCTATCAGTGAATGATTGATGCATGTATTTATGAAGAAATGTATCCTGACTATGTAAGAGATTATTTAACACCTGTGTTCGATTATGTGGAAATCCTTCACTCGATGGTAGGGAAGTTTTGTTTCATCAAGATCTCTTAAAGACATATTTCACTCATGCTTCATGAAAATATACAGTTTGCTAATGTATCGATGAAATAAAATCTGTTAATACAAAAAGTATTCACATGTAGCTCACTGTGACGAAAGTCTGGGGAGCTATTGCCATGACCCACAGCGTTTGCGGCGTCTGTATACAGCAGGTTTAAGTTTTTCTAAGACCCTTTAACTCTTCAACCCTTTGAGGGATGGCTTTCATATTTGGTATGTAACTTGTTTGAGTTTGATCTTGGGTCAAGGTCATACTTAGAAACACTTGAACCTTTTGGTTAACTTTTAAACCCTTTGAGATATGGCTTTCATATTTGGTATGTAGCTTGTCTATGGTAAGGTCTTTCAAATACACATCCAGTAACCCTCCCAATAGTCTGATTTTTCGCCAAGGTCAGTTGCATACTTAGAACAACTTTAACCTTTTTAAACTTTGAGAAAGGTCAAACTTAGAAAGGTCGAACTTTTCACAATTAAGCTGCACTTACGCATCACACTCTTACACTCCATACCCACACCAAACTGACCCACTGATCATTCTCTCCCGTTTGCCTCTGCTTTTGACTTTGCCCCACAAGGCGAGTTCTGTTGTCTTCTTACAATTATTGTTAGTTATTTATATCACATTTTATTTAAACATGCATGCAGCAATTTGATGAAAGAGCAAATGAATGATTTTAATTTAATTAGAGTTTGTAAAAGATTCTAAATTTAAACTGAGTGTTTCTAGTTATATACGAGTGCATGGGAGGGTGTAAATATGTAATAACTAACACAATTAAGTTTAATATTTATAATGAACCTGAATTTCAGTGCCAACATCGAAAAAAGAAAGGATAACAATAAAAAGTTCAGCAACATTGCATGAATTAAACCTCAAAATAAAAGAGGTCTTTGATGAACTGGTAAACTTTGAATTATTACGTTGTTCAAGCGTGCAGACAGGAAGACAATTAGAGAGCCTACCTGCAGTACAGATGGTGAAAGAACTTAAGCAAGTGCTTAAGAGGTCAGCTTTGTACGTTCGTCCAATTGTGGCTGAGGTTAGTTCATTGGCTGTCTGTTCTGAAACTATTCGTCATGGCACCTATACCTCTACGATTACTAGATGAAAATTCGTAAAACATCACAGGAATATTGCTTTACATAGTAAAAATCAGCATACTCTATATGGACACAACAGATACCAAATAGATTTGTAAGATTAAATTTTGTGGCGACTTCTTGTCTTGTCCAAATCTAGTAAGTGGTATTGATTTTGAGCTACTACCAAAATTACTTATATATAACATGTAGTGTTCTGAATTATTTAATGCTCCAACCCCCACAACAAAGTTGCTGGTTTGAGCTTGTCTGTCTGTCAGGCATTCATCCTAATATTTTGTAATAACTCTTCTTTAAGGCAGATTGTTTTAATATGTTTCATGCTGATGAAGTATGATTTGAAGATGTAAGCGAAGAAAAAGACTTCTGATTTCATCATTGTTACATGGGTTGCGACCCTTTGATTTGTTGATGTATATATTTAATACCGGTATATAAATAGGGACCAAAATCTTGCGTTTAAATCCACATGATGTGAAGATGATGGCAAGGAATTTATTTTTGCACAATTACAAAAAGAAAAGTTACACGCTTGCAAAACAATTTACACCAATTACAAGGAAAACACATGGTATATTTTCACTTCAGATTGACGCAGATGAGCTGCCGGATATCGCTGAAGAGGTGATAATTTCTGCTGGTACTCCGCTGGTTTGTATTTAGTGTGAACATTATACAGTTACTGAATGGATTGCCGGTCAATAGTGTAACTATTGCCTGATGTGCATGGAAGAATCACGTGAACTAATGCCCAAGGCAGAGGTCAATAGTACATATGACCCTTCCATGCACCGAGGGCAAATAGTTTTACTATTGACCAGCAATGCCATTCAATAACTGTTTTATTACATGATTTATAACAAGCCGGTCAACAGTCAAAACTGTTAATTGGTAATTATACCCTCGCAGAACGAAGTTTGCAATGGGGTGGGGGTATATTGGAAACGGCTTGTCCGTCTGTCCGTAGACGCAATTCTTGTATAGGCTATTACTCAATAACTCCTTAGAATTTCTCGAAACTTGCTAGAAAGTATCAGTATCAAGTGGAGATGCGCATACAATCATGACGTTCCGGTCCGATAATTTTCCACTGAGTTATAACCCTTTATATTTCTTTTATATATATATATATATAAATACACAATTCTTGTCCAGGATATTTCTCTAAAACTCCTTTTTAGAATTTCGCGAATCTTGCTATGAAGTATCAATATCAAGTGCAGATGCGCATTACTATCATGCGGTTTGATTATTTTCTACTGAGTTAAAGCCCTTTGTATTTGTAATATATATATAATGCTATTGCTAATATATTGCTAGAATTTAGAGAAACTTGCTAGGAAGTATCAGTGGAGATGTGCATATTGTCATGATGTTGCAGTTCAATATTTTTCAACTGAGTTATAGCCCTTTGTATTTCTAATGCATTTCATACTATGTAGTCAAATAGAAAATTCTTGTTCAGGCTATTTGTCTAAAACCCCATGATATAATGTCTTGAAACTTGTTACGAAACATCAATATCAAGTGGAGATGCGCGTACTGTCATGACTTTCCAGTTCAATAAATTTCCAATGAGTTATGGCCCTTTGTATTTCAATGCATTTCATACTTGGTAGTCAAATTACTTGGTAGTCAAATAGAAAATTCCTGTCTGGGCTTTTTCTCAATAACCCTTTGTTATAATAACTCCTGTGTACTACAAAGACCACTCCATTCTAGGCCTTGCTGTTCCATTCAATGACTTACTACACTAGAATGTTACCAAGGCTGCAAACACAACGACTTAAAACGTTTCAATAAAAAAAAAATTATTTACAACTTTACATACAGGTTTCATAACTTGGAAAAGTTAAGACCCTTTGGATTTTAAATAATTTTTGCATGCTAGTGTCTCCAAAGCCGGTTGGCAGATTTAAATAAACGATATAAGGCCTAAAACTACAAATGTTTCCACACAGTTCATTTTTTGTATCCAGGTTCAACAGTTACACACTTTTTCTCACAGTTCAGTTTTTTTTTTGCAGTGAGGGTACGGACTACCTCTAATTGATTGATTTTAGTAAAAAAAATGAACTGGATACTTGGTTACAAAGGGCTACACCAGGTAAAGACTGGGTACAAGAGTCCCGTTACTAGTATATGAACATATGACAGGCACAGGTTTTAGAAATATCTCATTATACACACATTTATTAGGTATCCAATACCGATGATGAGACATCTATCGCAGTGCCTGGTACTTCAGATTCTACTCCAGTCATAGATGTATGTATGTGTTTAATTAATTTTGATGCACCTTTCTGCCCAAATTTATAGCAGAAAATATGACAAGTTGGTTTCTTTAAAAAGAATACAAAGTGTGGTTAGCAGCCTTAACTGAAATACAATCCTTAAAATTATTTTGCAGAGGTAAATAGAAAGCGAAATTATGATTAAATCATATATTAAGAATTGCATCATAGAAGCTGCACCATTGCTTTATAATAAAATTATGACCTAGTAAAGTCAGATACAAAGCTTATGTTACCTCTCGCCTATGGTGAGCCATCAGAGTCATAACCTTAAAGAAGTGGTGCGTAACTAAATATCACACCAGTGAAATTATATTTCTATATTACATGTAATTTATAAAGTCATGTCACTTTACTGCATAATTTCTTATAATATTGACATAATCTCAGGGTCATGCGTAATTTCTACCAATGGTGCCTTTGGCAAATGTTGGAAGAACCTGAATACACCCACTGTTCCTTATATGCATCTGACAAGAACAGTATGTATTGGTTTCAATTCTAAAAATGTGTTGTATGACAGGTTTTGCCAACTATAAACCCACCAGTGATAAGGAACAGAAGGAGTGGTGAAGCTGCAGACATTGAAGTATGTATAACTTTCGAGCATTTCTTTCAAGCGCAACAAAATCGATCAAAACGGACTCCATATGTTTGTATTTTGTCAAAGACTTTGAATATTTTATTCTCGAAAACGATATTCTTTAGTTCATGCCATAGTACATAGCGTACTGAGTTATAACCCTTTATATTTCTTTTATATATATATATATAAATACACAATTCTTGTCCAGGATATTTCTCTAAAACACCTTTTTAGAATTTCGCGAATCTTGCTATGAAGTATCAATATCAAGTGCAGATGCACATACTATCATGCGGTTTGATTATTTTTTACTGAGTTAAGGGCCTTTGTATTTCTAATATATCTATAATGCAAAATTCTTGTCTGGACTATTTCTCTAAAACACCTTGCTGGAATTTAGAGAAACTTGCTAGGAAGTATCAGTGGAGATGTGCATATTGTCATGATGTTGCAGTTCAATATATTTCAACTGAGTTATAGCCCTTTGTATTTCTAATGCATTTCATACTATGTAGTCAAATAGAAAATTCTTGTTCAGGCTATTTGTCTAAAACCCCATGATATAATTTCTTGAAACTTGTTACGAAACATCAATATCAAGTGGAGATGCGCGTACTGTCATGACTTTCCAGTTCAATAAATTTCCAATGAGTTATGGCCCTTTGTATTTCAATGCATTTCATACTTGGTAGTCAAATTACTTGGTAGTCAAATAGAAAATTCCTGTCTGGGCTTTTTCTCAATAACCCTTTGTTATAATAACTCCTGTGTACTACAAAGACCACTCCATTCTAGGCCTTGCTGTTCCATTCAATGACTTACTACACTAGAATGTTACCAAGGCTGCAAACACAACGACTTAAAACGTTTCAATAAAAAAAAAAATATTTACAACTTTACATACAGGTTTCATAACTTGGAAAAGTTAAGACCCTTTGGATTTTAAATAATTTTTGCATGCTAGTGTCTCCAAAGCCGGTTGGCAGATTTAAATAAACGATATAAGGCCTAAAACTACAAATGTTTCCACACAGTTCATTTTTTGTATCCAGGTTCAACAGTTACACACTTTTTCTCACAGTTCAGTTTTTTTTTTGCAGTGAGGGTACGGACTACCTCTAATTGATTGATTTTAGTAAAAAAAATGAACTGGATACTTGGTTACAAAGGGCTACACCAGGTAAAGACGGGGTACAAGAGTCCCGTTACTAGTATATGAACATATGACAGGCACAGGTTTTAGAAATATCTCATTATACACACATTTATTAGGTATCCAATACCGATGATGAGACATCTATCGCAGTGCCTGGTACTTCAGATTCTACTCCAGTCATAGATGTATGTATGTGTTTAATTAATTTTGATGCACCTTTCTGCCCAAATTTATAGCAGAAAATATGACAAGTTGGTTTCTTTAAAAAGAATACAAAGTGTGGTTAGCAGCCTTAACTGAAATACAATCCTTAAAATTATTTTGCAGAGGTAAATAGAAAGCGAAATTATGATTAAATCATATATTAAGAATTGCATCATAGAAGCTGCACCATTGCTTTATAATAAAATTATGACCTAGTAAAGTCAGATACAAAGCTTATGTTACCTCTCGCCTATGGTGAGCCATCAGAGTCATAACCTTAAAGAAGTGGTGCGTAACTAAATATCACACCAGTGAAATTATATTTCTATATTACATGTAATTTATAAAGTCATGTCACTTTACTGCATAATTTCTTATAATATTGACATAATCTCAGGGTCATGCGTAATTTCTACCAATGGTGCCTTTGGCAAATGTTGGAAGAACCTGAATACACCCACTGTTCCTTATATGCATCTGACAAGAACAGTATGTATTGGTTTCAATTCTAAAAATGTGTTGTATGACAGGTTTTGCCAACTATAAACCCACCAGTGATAAGGAACAGAAGGAGTGGTGAAGCTGCAGACATTGAAGTATGTATAACTTTCGAGCATTTCTTTCAAGCGCAACAAAATCGATCAAAACGGACTCCATATGTTTGTATTTTGTCAAAGACTTTGAATATTTTATTCTCGAAAACGATATTCTTTAGTTCATGCCATAGTACATAGACTACTGAGTTATAACCCTTTATATTTCTTTTATATATATATATATAAATACACAATTCTTGTCCAGGATATTTCTCTAAAACACCTTTTTAGAATTTCGCGAATCTTGCTATGAAGTATCAATATCAAGTGCAGATGCACATACTATCATGCGGTTTGATTATTTTTTACTGAGTTAAGGGCCTTTGTATTTCTAATATATCTATAATGCAAAATTCTTGTCTGGACTATTTCTCTAAAACACCTTGCTGGAATTTAGAGAAACTTGCTAGGAAGTATCAGTGGAGATGTGCATATTGTCATGATGTTGCAGTTCAATATATATCAACTGAGTTATAGCCCTTTGTATTTCTAATGCATTTCATACTATGTAGTCAAATAGAAAATTCTTGTTCAGGCTATTTGTCTAAAACCCCATGTTATAATTTCTTGATACTTACTACGAAACATCAATATCAAGTGGAGATGCGCGTACTGTCATGACTTTCCAGATGAGTTATGGCCCTTTGTATTTCAATGCATTTCATACTATGTAGTCAAATAGAAAATTCTTGTTCAGGCTATTTGTCTAATAACCCTTTGTTACAGTAACGCCTGTGTACTACAAAGACCACTTCATTCTAGGCCTTGCTGTTCCATTTAATGACTTACTACACTAGAATGTTACCAAGGCTGCAAACACAACGACTTAAAACTCTACACGTTTCAATAAAAAAATAAATATTTACAACTTTACATACAGGTTTCATAACTTGGAAAAGTTAAAAAAAATGTGTTGTATGACAGGTTTTGCCAACTATAAACCCACCAGTGATAAGTAACAGAAAGAATGGTGCGCTGGTTTGTATTTAGTGTTAACATTATACAGTTATTGAATGGCTTGCCGGTCAATAGTGTAACTATTGCCTGATGTGCATGGAAGAATAATTTGAACTATTGCCCAAGGCCGAGGTCAATAGTTCATATGACCCTTCCATGCACTGAGGGCAAATAGTTTTACTATTGACCAGCAATGCCATTCAATAACTGTTTTATTACATGATTTATAACAAGCCGGTCAACAGTCAAAACTGTTGATTGGTAATTATACCCTCGCAGAACGAAGTTTGCAATGGGGTGGGGGTATATTGGAAACGGCTTGTCCGTCTGTCCGTAGATGCAATTATTGTATAGGCTATTACTCAATAACTCCTTAGAATTTCTCGAAACTTGCTACAAAGTATCAGTGTCATACATGGAGGTCAAAGTTAAATGAGTGAAATTCATGTCTAAGCCATAACGATAAAAGCACTAAAAATATTTCATGGAAAATTCACACCACAATCAGAGGTTGTTCCGTTTGCAAAAATCAGGTGCTTGTTTCAGAGGTGAAGTTTACACTTGCACATCTAAGGTGAAAAGAGTTAACTTTTAGCAGTCCCAATGTAACTACAAAAGGAAGAACTATGAATAACCTGCCTATTTTTAAAACTTTCTCCTTTTATACTCCAAAACAAAGGAAAAGTCCTAGGCCGGTGATATTGGTAACTCAGTTACTATTGTTTTACCTCTTTTTTCACTAACTTAAATTTCAGGAAGCTGACGACGTTATCGTTATGGACACAACTGCAAATCAAACGCCCACAAGTGTAAGTCTGCATAATGTTTTATGATTAAAATTCAATTCTTCTGTATGAAATGCTGATTTGCAGAAACTTAGTTAAGTGTAACTGGTCGTATGTGCTAAAAATAAGAAGAGTAAAACATATGGTCAGTAGAACAGAACGATGGATGTTTACCTACAATATCCCGCAATGTAACCTCGTATTTCGTTTCGGCAAGAGACATACGTGGGGTATACTATTATGTCTAATTCATTTATCTTTATCTGAAAGAAACTCATTTAATAACACATTCTGTTACCGTATCTTTTCGGCAATTTTTGTATTTATAAATACAGGGGCATATTTATGTTTTATGTATATTGCCTATTAATGCTGTCTTGATGGTTAGGGAATAGTTCATGGCGGAAATCCTTCGACTCCTGTTGTAGGTGGACGTAAACCACGATGTCCCGCATATCCACCAATTGTAAAAGAACTATATGAATATAAGTGTTAAAGAGTAGTTGAGAATCCAATGTTTCCTTTCCCTCTCTCTAGGGAAGCTCTATGTAACCTATAATTTGTTGATGGGACGTTAAACAATATTCTCTGCAAACTAACACAAGCTGCCGTCTTTCTTTATTTGCAGAGAGGCCGAAGAACACTTTCGTTGTCGAGAAGTAACAACAGAAACAGGAGTCGAGTAAGACAACTTTGATTTATATATTTATTTCATCTAATATTCATTGAGGTTAATATTAAAGAATGGTTACCAATAGTATTTAATTGGTATATTTTTTTTTAGATAGTATTGCGATCAAATTTGTTCAAAAAATGTTTTTTGGTCAAGACACGTTATCGACTCACCGTTATGAGTTTTAATCACAATGGGAGCTAGACTTATCAGTGAGAAAATATAGATTCTTGCGAATGGCTGGAGGTACACAGTAATTATTCTACCCAAAAATAAGGTCTGCCTCCTCAAAAAACTGTCAGTTATACATAGCCTAAAATGTGCTGCAAACAACACCAATCAAAGAAGTCCCATGGGTAAAAAAGTGACCCAATGATTATATAGTATATTATAAGGTAGTCATAAAAGTTAAACAGGTAATTTAGCCTTTACATAACACCATCAACCAAACCCGCATACAAACATGCATTTTGTAACACGTATACAAAACAGTCGCCAATTATGAGGATTTTAAAGAAAACATGAAGTATGCTTATATTTTCAGACTGACTGACACTCTAATGATGCAGATGAAGTGGATGCCATAGCTGAACAGGCCTCTTGCGAATTTGCTCCTGCTGGTACTCCGCTGGTATGTATTTAGTGTGAACATTATAACTTGTGTCCTCTCATTGGCCAACTTGTCTGAAGACCTGTCTTTACAGTTTTGTGTTTGTGTCCCAACTTATACCTCGCAATTTTATTGGAGAAGTTATTTGGATGCTGTTTCTTTGTTTATGATGTTGTCTATCAACAAATAAGCAGGCCACAATGTATGTATATATGTGTGTGGCATTTTCGTTATTTCTCATAACTTAAAAAAAACACAAGGCCTACATCTTTTATATCAATTACTAAAACCCTAGCGTCACGAAAACTTAACGTTGCCTATAACTTTTTTATTTCTCGATATTTCTTCAACAGACTTTTATTATACACTCACCATGACCACATCAACATGACCATACTAAATATAAAGATCAAGGTCACACTGAAGGTCATTATATAGGTTAAATACTCCTTTTGCTTCACGAAAACTTATCGTTGGCTGTAACTTTATCATTTCTCAATATTTCTTTATCAAAATTTTAATATATTGCGGGATCCGTCTATATTCATCACCCTCGCTAAATGCCATAATTGTGTCAGGATATTACATTCATGGAACCTTAATAAAATGGACTTTTCAAACTACAGAGACAACAATTTTCTGTCGACTCATAAATACTCATAGGTTGGCTATACAGATCGGATGCATTCATACAACCAATCTAATACAAATGACCATGCTTAAATGAGTAAACCTGAGAGACCGGTGAATGATGTGTGATAACTATTAAACAGACGTAACAAAATGTATTATTTAATTAAAACAATATATCATGACAGTATAATTTTAGTAATATCAAATCTCAAATGGTTGCGATTCATCATGGTTCTCTGCATATGGTCTGGCCTCTGGGTCTACATCGGTAAGACTACCCATGCTCTTACAATTTACCCCACTATGTAAACATAGTGCTATATCGTAATAAATTCCTAAACTTAATTCATTTTTTTGGTAAACTAATTCTGTACCATTTATTACCTGTAAATCAAGTAATAAGTTAATAAATACATGAAATTACCTCAGGATATCTTGTTTTGTACGTACAAATGATAAAACAGCCATTTCATTTTACCGTGATTATAATGCCATCTGTGTGGCCCATGATTGGAAAATAAAGTTATTCTGTTCTTTAAACCTGCATGTGAAGGTGCAAATGTTTACTTCGTCGAAAATGTTGATTTATGTAATGAATTACGATTGTGACCCAATATTGTTGGAAGTTCTGAATAAAGGATGACTTGGATTATTGAATTATACAGGTGTCATGTTGAATTACCACTAAGTTCCCCGTTTAAATATGCTTGAAATTTCGGTTTCTGTAGCTGCCAGTAAACAATTGTAGTAGCCATATATCCGGAAAGCACAGCAACGATTGTGTTTAATACCATAAGTATGGGACATCACATGTGGGACCTCACAATATACCCCATCATGACCACTTCAGCATGACATACTAAAATATAAAGATCAAGGTCACACTGAAGGTCATTATATAGGTTAAATACTCCTTGCTTTCTTCACTAAAACTTAACGTTGTTGCCTATAACTTTGTCGTTTCTTGATATTTCTTGATCAATTTTAATATATACATCAAAACAACAATACTAAAACATAAAAGGCCGAAGTCACACTGTAGGTCATTAGATGCTTCAAAAACTCATTGTTTTCCTCACGAATACTTAACGTGGCTATAACGTTACCATTTATTGAAATTTCTTCATCAAACTTTCAATATATACTCATAATTACAACATATAAAATGAGTATAATGTATCTATCAGATTGGCATAACTGGAGCTCTAGTTAATAACAATGGCCAAACAACAACAGCAGTCCGGGCAGCACAAGATGAAGAATACGAACAGAGTTTGGTGGTAGATAGAGAAAGGGTAGGAGGACATTTGTTACCTTATTCACTGTTAACATTTTATTTAACATACACATCCATCCTTTACATCATAACAATAATTGTAAAACCCCAAAATGTCAATATTGAATATACTAGCATACTGTAATCTGCATCCTGAATGGCATTATGTTAAGCTGTGTGATTTGGCAAGCAATCACAGTTAGATTTGTCAATCACAGTTATTTCACAAATAAACTCCCATTTAAATAACAACAACAGAAAATGATGTCAGCTGTTAATGTTAAGGTCTTTCCTGTGCCTTGAAAAACATCTCTCATACTATTACTATTTACCAAATCTCTCTTTACCTGATTACGGGCTATGAGGATTAAACGTTTCATTGAAGTTCTAAATTATTTAGCATGTAAAGAGATCTTTTTTCCCCACTGCGCACAATACTGACTATTAATTTGGGTTCCGTCTACGGTTAGACATCAGGATCATAATGTTGAAGATGTTACGCATAACCAAATTATGTTACGCATAACTTGAAAAGCCAATGAAATGAGCTTCTTATGTTAGACGTAATATAAGATACAGGTCATAAGATCTTATGTTACGCGTAACCAAAGTTACGTTACGCGTAACTTAAGAACATCATTTTCATTGGCTGCTTAAGTTACGTGTAGCACAAGAACATCATTTTATTGTCTACTTAAGTTACGCATAACATAAGAACATCATTTCATTGGCTGCTTAAGTTACGCATAACATAAGAACGTCACTTCAATTGGCTGCCAAATTAGCATTGTCCATTTTGAAATAGGAGCATAGAATCAAGAGATGCTTGGTTAAACAATCGAACCAATGAAATTGATGTTCTTAATGTTACGCGTAACTTAAGCAGCCAATGAAATGTTATTCTTAAGTTATGTGAAACAAACATTTTAAGCACAAGTTAGGGCATTAAATCAAGTACTTTCATTATTTATTATATATATTGCACATATAGAGAAAGAAATCAATAGAAAAAATGCACTAGTTTAGTTATTATTTTAAATTAAAAAACTGCATTTTTTCTGCATCCACACAGTAATATTCAGAGAAGCAAATTAAATATTATCAATAGCAATGTAATCTTCAAAGTCTTATCTAGGGCAGCTGAAAATCCATTTTTTAAATTTGTATACCAATCACTTAAAACTTTACAAATATTGTACATGAACACATTCTCAAAATCAATTTCCAATGACCATAATGGAGTGACAATTTAATACGTATAGAGGTTCCTGAAGGTTTACATTATCATGACATAATAATAAAGGTAAGTTAGCCTAGGTAATCGCAATGTATGCATGGTCAAGCACACTACTATTGATTGAATACACACATCTGTTTACCTACCTGGCACCTCATTTGTCAAGCATGATCTAAGCATGCTAAGTAACACGTGTACATTTGTAATATTGCTGGGAGACACCTATGTGTTTGGTCAAATTTGAGCCAAAATGAAATAAATTTCAAAATTTTGGATTGTAACTGCCCTTGATAACACTGAAAGGATTATATGGATGTTATTTGTTTTTAGTTTAAGGTTGTGGATATTTCTAGGCGGATGCACAAAAAATTGTATATTTTAATGTCAGATTGTTCATAAATGCTAACATTTTTAGAACACTTTTTTTATTCTTCATTTGCTCTTATATATGTTTTGTATAATGGAAATCAATTTGTTGCGTTTTAATCATTAATTCATAAAATCAGCCAAAAAGAATTTTCAGTTTCACAGGAAGGACTCTGCCCGATTCAAAATTTTGAATATCCTTAACTGTGGCGTATCTGTTCCAACTAGTTTTGCTGAACTTTTACATGACCTTACCATTATGCCCATGAATATTTATATATACTCTGTAAAAAAAGTTTTGGACCATGGCAGTGTTCGAACCCGTACAATGATCGCAGAACCTTGACATTCGACCATAACCCTTATTATCTCAGTTGATAATTTACAATAGATCAACAATCAACAATAATTATCGTTTACAATGAAAGTTTGCGAAAACATAATAATCTTTTTATTGGTAACTCGAATGTGTCCGTAACTGTTACTTTTTATGGACTTTGCAACATTTTTTACAGACCCTTAGTGTATTCGCGATATTTTTTAAAATCAAATCTTGTTTGGAATTTAATGTTTCTGGTACCAAATTAACCGGGTAAGGTAGACCTTGGTTACTAAAAAAAGATACTTAAATTCTGTTCACCAGTTTTATTTTTATATGACTTTATATACCCTGGTCCAAAACTTTTTTTACTGAGTATACATGGTTGAGACATGTCTTCACAGTTGCGAGCTGTGTGCATAAACATATTGTTATTATAATCACAAACCACTTCGGAGGCATTTATCACTTACAGTGACATTTCTTGTTTCTGCATATTTATTAAACACCATTTATTTATCAACCAAATATGTCGCCAATATATTATATAGATTAATTACATGCTAACAACATTTATAAACGTAAGATAAATAGTTTATAATTTTGAAAAAAAGGTGAAATTATGGAACATCATTAAATTAAAGTAACTTAATTGCAAGCTATTTTGACATTTCCTGTACATTGTTAATTGGTGTAAAATTTTCGAGTTTGTAAAATAATATCTATTGAACCACTTGACAGAATGGAATGAAACTTTCAAACATGTACTTAGTATCAATAAGTAGCAAAAATCGAATATTTACACTTCAACCTGTTTGGCAAAGTTATGCCTCGTTCATGTAAGCATGTATGATGCTGGTATTAGTTTAACAGAGTCAAAGATTGGAATGAAACTTCACACAAGTATTCTTTACCAATAAATAAATTACATTTCATATGAAATTGTCTCCATGTGTAATGCATAAATGACTTGATGCAAGTAGAGCGTCTTTATGTCCTCTTGTGCTATCCACTTCTTATTTCGAGATGTTGCCAACATTTACATATTTTGTTCCCCAGAGAAAACCCTTCCCTAGAAGACTTGAACGGAGTTTTGATAGAGCACCGGAAAAACTTCATAAACAGTCAGTCGCAAGAAATGCGCGCGCCCACCCTAAAAATTCCGGATAATACATGTATGTCCATTTTACTGTAGATAAAATATCAAATACGCTCTCAGTATAAAATTTTTTTTCGCTCGCTTCGCTCGCTCGACGCATCATGGCTAATGAGTGGTTTAATTAACACATTGTTAAATCCGTTTATTTGAAAACGCACTTTTTTTATTCATACATGTATGTCCATGTTATTGTAGATAAAATATCAAACAATTTCGTTGCACGCCCTCAGTATAAAAAAAATTCTCACTCGCTTCGCTCGCTTGACGCATAATGGCTAATGAGTGGTTTAATTAACACATTGTTAAATTCTTTTATTTGAAAACGGACTTTTGTTATTCATACGTGTATGTCCATGTTACTGTAGATAAAACATCAAACAATTTAGATGGACGCCCTCAGTATAATTTTTTTTCTCGCTCGCTTCGCTCGCTCGACGCATAATGGCTAATAAGTGGTTTAATTAACACATTGTTACTTTCTTTTATTTGAAAACGGACTTTTTTACCCTATAAATGCACTACCGCAAACGTTTTATGAGGCTAGAGACGGACCCGAAAATTGACCAAAATATTACGCCCCCCCTAAGCTGAAATCCTGGATCCGCCCCTGTTAAGCATATGTTACGCATAACTGAAGTCTATGTTATGCGTAACATAAGAACATCATTTCATTGGCTGCTTAAATTACACGTAACATAATATGGTTATGCGTAACATCTTCAGCGTTATGACCCTGATGGCTAACCATTAAAGTCTGCCAAAAAGACAGTCAGAGAGTTATTAGACATGTGCCAATACATTCATATAAGTATTAAAGCTTACGATGTGAATAGGTTTAATGAAAGTATGTCAAATACTGTCTACAAATATTAATCCATTAATGCAATTATTTACACCTTAAAACATATTATTCTCCTTTTTTTAATTTTACATTACAGGCAAGACTGGTAGACTAACTTTTCAACCAAACTATGTGGAAAGGAAGAAAAAGGTTTACTTCAATTTAGGACAGTTGGTGGCCTTGTCAATATTGCAGGATGGTCCTGGTCTGCCAGTTTTCTCTGATGTTCTTACAGACTACTTAGTAAATGGCGAAATTGGAATTTTCAATCCAGATGATTTATCTGTTGGATTGAGAGACATTTTACAAAAAGTTAGTATTAAAGTATCCGGACCTGTTGTAAATCTTCTTTTTATGACCCCGAAAGGGTTTTGGGGGCATATAGTAATCGCACCATCTGTCCGTCCGTCCGCAGTTCGTATCCAGACCGTAATGTCACAACCCCTGCAGGGATTTTTAAATGACTTGGCACAAGTGATCACCATAACAAGACGATATATCGCGCGCAAAACCCGGGTCTTCAAGGTCAAGGTCACACTTGGAGGTCAAAAGTCCAATTGTGTCCGGTCAATAACTGGCATTCATGGACGGATTTTCAAATAACTTGGCACTAGTGCTCACCACAAAAAGACGATGTGCTGCGCACAAAATCCAGGTCTGTGGCCCCAAGGTCAAGATCACACTTAGAAGTCAAAGGTCAAATCGTGTCCAGTCAATAACTTTTGCATGCCTGGACGGATTTTCGAATAACTTGGCACAAGTGCTCCACAACCAAATGACATGTCGCGCACAAAATCCAGGTCAGTGGCTCCAAGGTCATGATCATACTTAGAGGTCAAAGGTCACTTCGGGGTCATTTTTTTTCACAGTGATATTTCTTGTTTTCTCACTTTAAAACAGCTGCTGAAAACTCGAGCTGTTGTTGTAATCACTTTGTTATCGTCAACAATTTCTTTAAAGCCCCAATACTGGCACCAAAATTCTTCACACATCCGGTAAAATATCGTAAACATCATCCTAAAGGTACTCTTTAGCAAAATAATTGTTATCAAAACATCGGATTATTTTTCAGTAGTCTACACAAAAACCTATGACGATTTTATTCAGTAACATTGTAGTTTTTGCAAATAGAATACAAAGAGTTCACTATTAGTCACCTTCTGGTGTACCCGAAGGAGACTTTAGGATGTTCGTCTGTCTGTCTGTCTGTCTGTCTGTCCATCAGAAAGAGCCGGGTCCCTACATTCAAGGTCAGGGCCACATTTGTACTTTGAGATGATGTGTCGCGACCAAGAGCAAGGTCGGGGTTGGACATAGGTTTAACAGGGGTGTAAAATTCAACTCGCCCGCTCGCATTAGGTTGCAAGCTGCCTGCCGACAAGTAACATTTGGCGTCTGGTCGTCCGACAGGGCGAGTGACTTTTTGCACTATAAAAATTAAGTTAAACTATCGTTCAAACACGATGTTGCAATATTTCAAATCTGGATCATTCTTTATTTGAATAACAATAAAATATCCACATACTGCCTGTCAGCTACTACATTGTCTGTGAGTACACAAATTTACTTATTGTAGCTTACTATAGTTGTGAAAATAATGTTCAGGTTATATGCTGCAGGGCGAGTGGTAAATTAGTAAGGGCGAGTAGCTTTTTGCTTCCACTAGTCCTGCAGGGCGAGTGGATTTTCCAAATGTGTACACCCCTGCTTAAGTTAATTGTAACATAGGATTTAAATGCGTGTAACCACCGTTAATGTAGCGTAAATGATGCGGTTCTGGCCATCAGGGTCAAGCTTCTACATTACGCGTATCTTAAGCCTATGTTTCGCGTTACATAAGAACGTCATTCATTGGTTAGTTATGTTACGCGTAACTTAAGCCTATGTTACACGTAACATAAGAACGTCATTTCATTGGATGCTTAAGTTACGCATAACATAAGAACATCATTCATTGGTTAGTTATGTTACGCGTAACTTAAGAATATCACTTCATTGACTGTTTAAGTTACGCGTAACGTAAGAACATCATTTCATTGGCTGCTTTTTATATATCAACGTCATCTTCGAGCTCGTTTTCTAACAGTAGCGTTGACATCAAACACAATCATAGGCAATAGAGGTCACCCAATACATCGAAATATCGTGTACTTCAAGATTTTTGAAACAAGATGGTCAAGTTGGCCCTAAATCGCTCACCCGAGGTAGGTTTAAATAATCATTATTACATTTCTATGCGTGAAAGATCGAGATTTCTCAGAGCAAGAATATTCATAATCGCTAAATATTAATAATTAACTCAGAACACAATAATAACTAACGTCGCTAACTTAGAAAACAATAATAACTAACGTTGCGATGTTGAGGCGTGACGTTAACAAAGTGTTGCTTTCGTTCAATAAAGCGAATATTTGTTTGCAAAAACGTAATTTAAAATGTAATAAATAGATTATTTAACTGCTGGGATCGATTATTGGGTAATCCTTCACTTGATGGTAGCCGTGCTTTGTTTTTTCACTCACTCGCGTGCGCTCGTTCGTGAAAAGAACCACACGTCTACCACTCGTGAAGGATTTCCGTATAATCGATCCCAGCAGTTAAATTATCTCTATATATTTCAAGTGTCAATGCAGTAGGTCTGACGTCATCGCATTTCAAAGTTATCAATCAATCTTGATATTTAAAATTTGTTTATTTTACAAAATGCAACAGTTTGTACAGGTAAGCTGTAGCATACAGCAACTAATGATTGACATAAACTACAAAATATAAGAACATTAAATGCATCAACACACAATAAGAACAGCATATTTCTATCAGGATTACTTTTTTATTCTTGATTATCATATCAAGTATAAATAATTTAGGGTGATGATCTAGCATGAAATAAAATGGAAAGCTTAACATATATTGTTAAATAAATGTATTTGCTATTTGCCAGAATATTTGAATTCTGATCAGTAGTTTCAAAAAAGAATCTTTCTTGTTGCCAAAACAACCAGGTTTGTGGGTGGATCAGCCCGGTTTTAGCCAGTTTGATAATGGCTACCCAAAATTGGCAAGTCGTTTAGGATGAGATGTCGTTTGACGTTTTCTGTATAGCTATACAGGGAGAATGGCCCACTTCCTGGAAGCCATGTTTTTCAACGAATAAGGTCAGTTTTAGCAATCTTGATAGAGGATCACTCAATTATCATTTCTCTGAAATTATTTTGAATTCTGCCCAGAACATTCAGAGGAGATTATTTTTAAAGTTTTGCAACATTTTCATTTTGTTGCCATAGCAACCAGGTTCCGGTTGTGTCAGACCAAAGGTATGTATTATGGTAAAGGACCATCCAAGGATGCTTCCTGTGAGATTTCATTAAAATTGGCCCTCAAAATTGACTCAGGTTAGCTAATGCTAAACATATGTCACCATACTTGATTTTGAGATAAAGGCAGTTATAATCCTAAACTTTCTATAAATGTATGGGTTTTGGAGCCAAAATGGGCACAGAAATTGTTCTTTAACTGCTAAGTTTTACATACCCATTTATTTATTGAAATGAATTCCGCATGCGTACAAATAGTATACAGTCATCAAGAACTATTAAATGTTTTAAGTTAATTCTTACCTTTCAGACAGACATTGATGCGCTTAGTATGAAAATGCTATAGAGGCTAAACCAATAAATCTCTCCGTGGTCTGTATCAAAATATTGAAAGTATACCTATGTCCACCGCCATATGCATGTCATCTTCGGGATGGTTAAAATTATGTACTATTGATTTTATGAATATTGAGTGCTGCTCAACCCGGGGCTAGAGGGCGTGAGCGGTAGCTAGCATATTTAACTACCTTCATGAACAGTCTCAATCAAACCGAGACTGCAATATTTTGTATGTGTCGTGTTCGGCCGTTTCCAAAGGTCCACTCTCATACTCTTTGATATCGGTGTATCAACAAACAACTTCATTATCTAAACAGTTAAGTAGGTTTATAATAATGAAAGCTAGTGAAAAATATATAAACGTTTGAATGAAGTATGTTATTCGTGTATGTAGTCTCTCCTAAACAGGTATGCACGAAAACGATGCGCATAAACAACTGCGGAAAATGTGCAAATTACACATAATTTTAGTACAACCTAAATATGCCAAAAAAAGTAATAATTATAGCAATAATCAAACGAATTACATTATTTTTGTTCAAGCTCAATATACATCTATATGAGCTATTATATTTATATATGAAGCGATAATGATGAAGAAATATGCATGATAATTATATGGGGAAATAAAGGGAATTATTACCTCTATTATTCATTGGAGATCCTCGGAAAGAAATGTCAGATTTTTTTGGGAAAAGGAAAGATTTTGAGAAAAATAAGTATTTCATCTAAATATATATTTTTTTCAAAACGTTTGTATTGTTATTGTAGGGCTGCTTAAGTAATTTTGGTTCCTGTAACCCCTGGGCTCCCATGGAACCCAAAATCTGATAGCCCTTAAAATATGTCTGTTTCACATCACATTTTGCGTGTAAGCTGTGTTTACAGGTCTATATCTCTTACATTTCTTGTCCTAGTTGAACTAAATTTTAGAATTTTTTTCCTTATAGTATGCTGTAAAGGGGCTGGATAAGTAATTTTGCCTTCTGCAAATTCCGGGCTCCCATGGAACCCAAATTGTGATGGCCCATAAAATGTGCAATAAAGGCAGATCTAGGTTTGCATGTAAGCATGTATATATCTATAATTTTGGTTTGGGATTTGTTATAGCATTATGCATCTTATTACTTCACCCATATTGGGGTATGGGCTCCCTCCTCCCCACCTACCCCCCCCCCCCCCCCCGCCCCCACTCCCCTCCACACCTATTTTTTTATTTATTATTTTATTTTATTGACATATTTCTGTGTTGTTTTAGTCAAATCTTACACATATATGTTGCAACCCTACCCGCCCCCGCACCACCCCCCGCCTCTGACCCCCTCCCCCCACTTGAAACTTTTTTTTTTTTGTTAAAATATTTCTTTGTTGTTTTAGTCAATTCTTACACATATATGTTACCCCCTCCGCCCCAAACCCACTCCCCACTCTTACACATATATGCAACCCTCCCCGCACCGCCCCGACCCCCTGCCTCTCACCCTCTCCCCCCCACCCAAACTTGAAACTTTTTTTTTTTTTACATATTTGTTTGTTGTTTTAGTCAATTCTTACACATATATGTTGCGCCCCCCGCCCCTCCCCCCACTTTTGTTTTTTTACGTATTTCTTCGTTGTTATAGTCAATTCTTACACATATATGTTGCCCCCTCCCCCACAACAACCCACTCCCGCCTCTCATCCCCCGCTCCCCCCCACACCCCACCCCCACTTGAAAAAAAATATATATATTGTTTTACATATTTCTGTGTTGTTTTAATCAATTCTTACACATATATGTTGCAACCCTCCCCGCCCCCCGCACCACCCCCCGCCTCTGACCCCCTCCCCCCACTTGAAACTTTTTTTTTGTTAAAATATTTCTTTGTTGTTTTAGTCAATTCTTACACATATATGTTGCCCCCTCCGCCCCAAACCCACTCCCACCTCTTACACATATATGTTGCTGCCACCTCCCCCCACCCACTTGAAACTTTTTTTTTTTTTTACATATTTCTTTCTTTGTTGTTTTAGTCAATTCTTACACATATATGTTGCCCCTCCCCTCCCCCCGCCCCAAACCCACTCCCGCCTCTCCCTCCGCTCCCCCCCTCCACACTGCACCCCACTTCAAACTTTTTTTTTACATATTTCTGTGTTGCTTTTGTCAATTCTTACACATACGTTGCCCCCTCCCCGCCCCCCACCCCCACCCCACAACCGCCTGTCATCCCCCCACTTTATTTTTTATTTTTACATATTTCTTTGTTGTTTTAGTCAATTCTTACATATATATGTTGCCCCCCCCCCCCACCACCAACCCACTCCCGCCTTTCACCTCCGCTCCCCCCCCCCAAACCCACCCCCACCCCCTATTGAAACTCTTATTTTTTATTTATTTTTTTACATATTTCTGTGTTGCTTTTGTCAATTCTTAAGCATGTTGCCCCTTCCCCCCGCCTCCCCTCCCCCGCCACTCCCAACACCCACACCCCATCCCCAACCCCGCCCCAACCACACACTCGAAACTAGAATATTTTTTTGTATTTTTTTTTTTGTCAATTCTTACACACAGCTTCTTACACATAATGTTCCTACCTCCCCATAACCCCCTGCTTCTCTCCCCGCCCCCTCCCCCCCCCCACACCCACACACACTCGAAACTCTTTTTTTTTTCTTCATATTTCTGTGTTGTTTTGGTCAATTTCTTACACATAGCTCTGTTGCCCCACCCCCACGCTCAAAACGAATATTTTTATTTAATGTTTATTGTTTTTTTTCCATATATCTGTGTTGTTTTGGTAATTTCTTGCGCATAGCTTCTTACACATATATGTTGCCCCTCCACACCCCCCCCCCCCTCCCATCCCCACCCCCACTCAATGTTTTTTTTTTTTACATATTAATTTCTGTGTTTTTGTCAATTCTTACACATAGCTATCTTGAACCCCCCCACCCCCCCCCACCCCCCCCTCCCACTCTCCTTAATCTAATTTTTTGTTTTATTTTGTTTTACCATATTTTTGTGTTGTTTTGGTCAATTCTTACATAATTTCTTACACATATATGTTGCCCTCCCCACCCCCCACGTCTACTCCATCCCCACTCAAACTCAATTTTTTTCTTCATATTTTTAAGTTGTTTTGGTGAATTATTACATAGCTTCTTACACATATATGTTGCCCTCACCCACTCCACCATCCCGCACTCCCCCACCATCCACCCCCACCTCTCTCCCACCCTTACCCCGCACCCCACTCAAAACTCTATTTATTTATATTATTTTTTTACATATTTCTGTGTAGTTTTGGTCAATTCTGTTGTGCTCCCAACCCCACCCCACTTTGTTGTAGCCTTGTTTT
This sequence comes from Cyrtodaria siliqua, assembly GCA_037043455.1. Classification (NCBI taxonomy): domain Eukaryota; kingdom Metazoa; phylum Mollusca; class Bivalvia; order Adapedonta; family Hiatellidae; genus Cyrtodaria; species Cyrtodaria siliqua. The sequence continues at coordinate 46,926 of JAWPHD010002487.1, forward strand.
CTGATGGTATATATTAGCTATAAATTTATTATTCTCTGAAAAATCGAATAGTCGAGCTGCGCTGTTCTCTGACAGCTCTTGTTATAGATCGTAGTCGAGATGAGGAATTAAATATTCGTATCCTTTGAATAACTAAAAAGTTACTCCATCAGGGCTTCCGTTACCGTAAACTTCGAAGAACCATTGTAAAATGTTGTTATCGTAACCCTGATCTGTCACCCTCTGTCAGCCGCTTTAGCGATACGTGAGACATAGTCGGCACAAGGGTGTACGTAAGGCGTCAATTTTTAACATTTGTTCATTCAACACTATCTTTTAAACTATACTTGATACAACTTTCAAATTGTGGCAGTTTGTAACAAACCCATATAAGAGGCGCCAGAATAAAAAGGGATTTACCAATAAAATCCCTTTTTCACTATATAAATGAGCATTTTATATAGGGTAAAAATGCAAATAAACACCGCCCAATTTTCACTTTGCAAAAAAACGTGCTATCCAAGAGCTAAAATATGCTCCATGCAGAGGCCACATTGATACGAGCGTGGAAATTTTCTCACATTTTCATGGCATAAAAACGAGGAAATTTCCTCGTTTTGCAGCAGTAGTGCCAAGTAACAACAAACAGTGTTTTGAGTTATGTGGAAATCCTATCCATGCAAAAACGAGGAAATTTTCTCGTTTTCCAGCAGTCGTGCCCAGTAACAACGACGTAAAACAATATATAGTATCAATCTTTATTATTAAAAGGTATGTACAATGAACAAACACAATCAAATTAAAGTACATGTACAAAAGGCGAGGAAATTTCCTCGTTTTGTCGCAGTTATGCCGATCCATGTAAAATCGAGGAAATTTCCTCGTTTTGCCTCAGTAGTGCCCAGTAAAAGTGATAACAAACTGTGTTTTGAGTCATGTGTAAATCCTATCCATGTAAGAACGAGGAAATTTCCTCGTTTTACAGCAGTAGTGCCCATTAACAACAAGCTGTGTTTTAAGTCTGTTGTAGATATCCATGTAAAAACGAGGAAATTTCCTCGTTTTTTGCCGCAGTAGAACCAAGTAAAAACAAACTGTATTTTGAATCATGTGTATAAAAACGAGAAAATTTCCTCGTTTTGCAGCAGTAGTGCCCAGTAACAACAAACTGCGTTTTGAAACTTGTAGATCCTATCCCTGTAAAAACGAGGAAATTTCCTCGTTTTTTTGCCGCAGTAGAACCAAATGACAACAAACTGTGTTTTGAGTCATGTGTAAATCCTAACCATGTAAAAACGAGGAAATTTCCTCGTTTTGCAGCAGTAGTGTCCAGTAACAACAAACTGTGTTTTGAAACTTTTGTAGATCCCATACATGTTATCGCCTTTTTACTTAAAAGTAAGCGTGGTGACATATATTTTTTTCTATGCCATCACATTCGTTGGAATTCCCTTCTTTGATAAATGTAAAAATAAAGAGGGGTCGTCGAGTCAGATTTTTATCAAATAAACTTTTAGTTTATAGAAAGTATTACAATTACGGCGTCGTTTTGTAGTTTTCGTTGAAATGACGTTGACGTCACGAGTTTTGACGCGCGACGTTCATTAAATATGTTGGAAGAAGTAAAGTTGTTTAAGTTGCAAATTTTACTCGTGTTATTTTACCTGTTTATTATCTGTTTGCGACCCGTCTTAAACAGCATGTTTGTCAAAGTTGCTGTTTGGGTAAGAATTATCATTCAAATCGATTCAAATATCAAATCAACTATTCTTTTTATTCGCTCAATTCGTATACATGCCATCATGAGGATACAATACATACAAACGTATATATTAATAGGCACCGCATAGCAAAACACAAACTAATGATTGGAAAATAGTTATGAATATACATGTATTAAATTCAGAAATAGACGGGATAGGCAACACATGACTATTAACACTCAAACACATCATTTTCATAACTAATGGTATTATGTCTACATATATAATTTATAGACTGGGAATAAACAATCGATGTCTCTCGGAAGTATCCGTAAAATAGGAAGCGTCCGATTGATTAAATAGTTGTTTCACTGTTTTTTTATCGTTCATATAATATAATAAGTGCTGATTCTGTTTTTAGTGTATGTTAAAAACGAGACAAAACAAACTATTTAACAAAAAACACGGGACCGAAAAAATATCCAGATAATAGGTAAAACGATATCGATATGAGTTTCACTGTACATATACTGAAAGGAAAAAGAAACGCGACACGGGAATTTCCGCTAAATATTGTATATAGTGCACACTTAATTCCAAATACATTCCAAGGAAATCCCAAGATGTTGTGTAAAAAAAAAAGTTGCAGTTAGTTAAAGAAAGGACGTTGTAGAAGTTTTAATCACAGTACACGTTGTAACAAGAAATTCATAAACGTTGAAGTTCCTTTTTGAAAATTTGAGCCAGTTCAGTACTGTATTTAACGTAAAGAGTTTGCAAAATAGTTCATTTTAAGTTTGCTCAATTGCTTAAGCCAAACGCGTACTCTGTCAATAATGAAACTTTGCAGGAATACTGTTTGCTGTATTACGTGTTGTTTTAGTCTTTTTTCCGAAAGGAAAGATCTTACGTGGCCATGTACCATTCGATCAACAGCAGCATTATTGTACATACAATATATCGCGTGTCTGTTTCCTTTCAGTATATATCATCGAATGAATCTAGTATTCGATGACTACAACTAATCAGTTCCATGCAAACTTAACTTTTTTAACAATAAACTACATACATAATTCGCTTTCGGCAATCCGTGTTACCATTCTGGAAGAGTTAACTTAACCTTAACACCTATATATTCATACCACTGGCTAGTATTTCCGTATTACATTACACGACAGAACTAAATGTCGGGTATGGAAATAAGACGCGGAAAATAATTGAAGAAAACTACATAAGCCTAAGTTCGACTTTTACTAAACAAGCTTGGAATATTACGCCACTGATAAATGTTAAATATATATATCAGTTCGTACATTGATCGAACCGCGACAATTATTCTCCAGTGAACATTTATGCTTCCACAGCCGGTTATAATTTTCACCGATTCGTATAAGGGTACTTATTTTGGATGAAATTGTATATGTATGTAGCACATTTGTTAATACAAAATTATATACGTTTATCAGCGTTTCCTTTTAAAGAATGTATGCAATGTATATTCTAACCTAGCAGATTCATTTAATGATCTGATTACATTTCTTTCTTTTTCTATCGCATTCTCACATGACCCCTCTGCAGCCTTTTTAAACGACGCATCTACTTCCCTTTCCCGTTTTTTCAATGTTTTGTGGTGAATGGGTGGTATGTTCAGCTCAGCAAGTATATTATTAATTTGCTGTTCTCCAACACCAACATTTAGCATAGCTGTTGATAATTTTTTTTCACTAAAATGTGTTTTTTTATTAAAAGACTACACTCATAAGGTCAGTGTCATAGGTAACATGTAACATACTTGTAATAATGTAATAGTTTCTATACAGAACAATGCTGTACAATATTAACGTTACGGAACATGCTTATCATTAATCTTTATCATATACATCCGATGGGATATATCTACATACATACAGTTTTGTATAATATGACACGTTTTTTGTAAACGTATTTGGACCTCCGCGTAGTTTCAAGTATCGCTCGTGACACACGATTTTATATATGAGAAAGTTGCTGATTTTACTTGCGGAGGGACGATGGTTCTACTTAAGTATCTTGCAGACAGCAATATTATATGGTGACGAGGTCTAATATGCGCTTCTCATGTGCAAAAGGTCTGACGATGGATTTCCTACTCATTCATTGTTTTAAATATTAATTAATGTATATGTATATATACTTTTACACGCGAACTTTCATAGCATGGTGAAAAACTTACCCGCTGCTAACTTTGTATTCACATCAAAACACTTTGCTCCTCCACTGCCATCTACACTGTGTCTTTTTCCTGACGCGATTGAATTGTCCGTGTTACAGTTGTAACAGTGCACAGTAAGAAGCGAACCAAGGCCATACCTCAATTCTTTCACTATGTTTTTTAAATGTATTTCTTTTTGGCAACAAACGCACGCACTTAGTCCGTCTGCTAAAAAATCTAACTCAACAATTCTTCTGCCATCTCTCCATGTTTGGGTAGTTGGAATTTCTGTTTGTGTTGTTGACTGTGTTTTACACAGATTTGATATTTATTGTCTTTTTGATTTTGAAATAAATTGACCGTTGTTACGTGCCTTCATCTTGCGACACGAATTTGAATGGTACTGATCGTTTTGACCGTTTTGAGGTCATTTCCGTTAACGTAAAAAAACACGTGTTTTAATTCTTTTAAGCATACTTTTAAATTAGTAACCGCCTGCGAATATACACTTGTTTTTTTTTTACGATTGATGAACCACTCAAAACAATTACAGCATAACAGCGTGCCTTCATATCAGAATGAAGTAATAAATAAATAAATACAAAAATACTTATTCACGAACCTATTATGTATAATATATAGGCATTACCGATATAGACTTACACAATTATAACATTTAATGGTGTATCCCGCATTCTGCGTGGAAATAATAAGAAAGTACATGTATCTCAATTTGCGAGTGACTGACGTCAACGTCATGTTAACGAAAACTACAAAACGACGCCGTAATTGTAATACTTTCTATAAACTTTAAAAGTGTGTTTGATAAAAATCTGATTCGACGACCCCTCTTTATTTTTACATTTATCAAAGCAGGGAATTTCAACGATGTGATGGCATAGAAAAAAATATATGTCACCCGGCTTACTTTTAAGAAAAAAGCGATAACATGTAAAAATCCTCCCGATTTTGTAGTCGCCGCGTGGTACCCCTTACGTAAAGAAATGCACACACGATAAAGAGATATAGCTGTTTTTTAAATATATTACGTGCGTTACGTTTATAAATCATTGTGCTTCCAAGTGATGTGATTTTTTTAAACTTTTTAATACATTTCCCGTACGAAAACGGTAAAATTCGTCGTAAAAATAGGCACCACCAGAGGGCGCTATTTAGGAATCCGATGTTTACTTTAAATAGTTTAAAATTAGTACTGATGAAAAGCAGAAACAATAACCTACATACAGGTAAAACATTGTCAAAATATACGCGATTTTGATTATTCCCGAGTAACACCGCCAGCTACCTTAAGTTCGATAACTATGCAGATCGCACTTATAACGCTAGCGTAATTGCCTTTTGTTTTAAATTGACGGTTTCGCTAAATTACATACGTTTATAATCCAAACTTGATGACACTTAGAGACAATGTTTATGGGCATTATATTTTGGCCAATTTAGATAACTATCCAGATCGCTGGAGATATGGCCCTTTAATTTTTTTGAAAATTAATGCTGTTTTTGGTGTCCTCTCAATCATTTTAACATTTACAATCTAATCTGGATGAAACTTGGGGACAATATGTATGGGCATACTAATTGTATATCGACTAAGTTATAACCAGCCAGATCGAACCTATAATGCCGGAGTAATGTCTTTTGATTATTGACAATTGACGATTTTTGCGGTTTTGCTCAATCAATTCAACATTTATAATCCAATCTTGATGAAACGAATCTTTTTGGCAACAATATTTTGACCAAGTTCGATAACCAACCAGACATCATCTATAATGCCGGCGTTATGGTCCTTTGTTGTTGTTGTTGATTTTTGAAAATTGACGATGTTTGCGGTGTCAGCTCACATAACTTTAATATATTAATAAAATATTGATAAAACTTGGGGTCTATGTTTATGGGCATAATATCTCGGCCAAGTCTGATAACATTGTGCATCATAAAAATAGGATTTCCATACGTATGACGGGCGTATGTTGTACCAATTTGCCACTCGTGTTATATATTATATATGCTGATTCTGAATCAGAATGATGCCACATTGGTACTCTTGAAATTAAAAGATCAAAGATGGCCGCCAAGATGGCAGCCGGGGCATTGCAATGGCAATATCTTGACTTCTTCGTGTACTAGTTCACTCATGCTGGTGTCTATGACTAGGTTTTAGGGGTCAAAGAAACCATTTCCGACATCACTGTGATTATTAGGTAAATACAACTATCCAAGATGGTTGACCTGGTATTAAAACGACAAAATCTTGACTTTTATATGTGCAAGGAAAATAATGTTGGTGTCTATGACTAAATTTTGAGGGTCAACGAATTCACTTCCGACCTTCTTTTACTTATAAGGTAAATACAAATACAAGACGGTCACAATGCTGGCACCCATGGCATTAAAATGACAATATATTGATATCTTCATTAGTTAGGACAACGATTATAGTGTATATGGTTAGACTAAAAAGGAACCGATCTATTTCTGACCATAATTTTCTTTTTGGGATCTCATTGGATTAAATTATGCAGGTTTAGCTATCGTAATGACAGCTTTAACTTTAAATAGGACCATAAACAGTATCTTGACTTCTGGGCCAGATATAATATTAATAAATACTGAAAAGGGGATCCATTGGAAGTAACAAACACAAACAAGAGATAAAAGTAGCTGACTCGGTTTTATTGAGCCTGTTCATGAGAAGTAATGTCAAGTGCAACACCTGTCACGCCTCCTAGCACCGGCGTGATATTCTACTTTAAAGCCACAAAGATTGGGCTTGATGATCCCAAAGGACCAGTAAGTACTAACACTACTGATTTGTTGTCGGGGCAACATTTTACGGCCGTCACACAGCACTAAAACGCTAGTGTGAACTAATTGCTAGATTTATCTTGAAACAACATACTTTCTTTAAATGATAATCTCATTATCCGGCCCAATGCTTGAACATTGTAGTTACTGAAACAGGCAATATTTAGCCAAAATTGTTTAACGTGTGATGAATGTACTATCACGCGGTTGGTTGAATGGTGCTTTACGTCATTGTCAGCACATTTGTTTAGGCTATATGACGCTCGATGTGTTCGTGGTGGAGGCAGACGATCCACTTTTCTTAGTCCTTAAAAAGTACTGTATAACTCCCGTCATATGTAAGAATCATTCTCACTTATAATTCCAGCTCCCAATGGGATTCGAACACACAGCGGTGAGTAGAGAGAAGGTTTCGTGTTATCATGTGGGTATATCCTAAATTTTATTCCTGGATTAGGGTGCGGGGTACATATGGTGAAGTTGTGTTTTATGTGTAGATGTGAGTTAGAAAAATATTGAAATGAAAGATGTAATTCATGCTCCTTTTGGAAGCGTAGCTTGTATGTTAACCAAAAAGAACTATCAACAGAATACTAGTGCTCATAGGATAGTCACTAAAACCGTACCGCGCAGTGTTAAAATATGCGGAACTAATGTTGCTACATGTATTACAGAGGAGAACAGCTCGCAGTAGAACAACTAAGCTGTGGCTGGAAAGTCGAGCTCCCAGTGGGATTCGAACCCGCAGTGGTGAGAGGCGAGAAGGTTTACAACGCAACGTCGTTAACCACTCGGCTACGGAGACGCCCTTGAAAGTGGCAGACTGGCCTGTATATATATATATATATATATATATTAGCTGTAATATTTATTTTTATCGGGATATATACGATATTGTTTTATGTAATTTGCAATGGAACATCGCCGAGAAAAACATAATTAAAGAAGTTAACAGCAACCAAATTTTACAACATATGTACACCGTTTCTAAGCCTATTATGTAACTTACATATTTGGAGAATCCAAACTCAGTCTCAATAGACACGATATAAACGGCTTTAACTAGCCTGGCCAAACCCAAAACTACAGTGTCGAGTTAGAGTTACCAACTCACAATTAATTTTACGCATATTCAATAACGAGTATTTTAAGAATCCGTGAATAAAACTATACTTTTTTAATTAGCCCATATACATAGTACCTAAACTCCTGGATAGTGTTTTAATAACGTTTTTTTAGTGTGATTTTTTGCCGTTATTTGGCGGGATAGTTTCTTTAAGTGCTATCGAAAGTGTGATCATATCATGCGAAAATGCTACAGATTGTCAGCTGTGTTCATCAAAACAATATGCATAAGATAAGACCAGAGGTGGCTATGGACCAGAAACTCTGAGGTTGACCTAAAGCCATCTGCTGTGACTAGGTGGGCATTGAGTCTTCGTATACGCAGTCCCTCATCAAATGTAGATGATATCGGAGAACTTAAAATATCGTTTGAGTCAAGACCCACGAAATAACAATCATCATCCAGACGGTATTACATGAACACACTTCTTCTCTTTCTCGCCATCTTGGCGATCATCTTGATATTGTAATTCACCTTATTGGTAAACTGAGGTCGGAAATGTATTTCTTTACCCCATAAACTTGATCATAGGCCGAAAATGGTTGTCCTAGCTAATGTAGAAGTCGAAATTCTGCCATTTAAATGTTGCGTCAGCTATCTTGGATATTTTACTTTCCTCAAGGGTGCCATCATATTTGGCATCATTCAATTCCTGAATTACTTCACCTGTTAGAAATAACGACCATTGTGTTGACGACTATTTTGGGGTTTTGGCTAAACAGGTATATCATCTGAACAATATTCTCATGTGATGCGCATCGCATTGTCTATTGCAAAGCATATAGCTTATTGTCACGTCGTCTCGTAGCAACTTACTGCAGTTGAGTTCATCCGATCCATCGGAGCAGTCTTCATCTCCATTACAAACGTATAACTGGATGATACAACTCTCACTGTGACAATAGAATGCACCGTCTTGGCAGGAGGCTAAACAATACAATAGAGACGTGAACATTACAATGTATTTCATGAATTGTCGATTTTAACATACACTAAGAGTACTTACAGTTGGAAAAGAGTTTGTTAATGTACAATGTAAGTAGAAGGCAACGGCCTTCACGTTGTTGAAGAAGTACAGTCAGTTCGGACTAGACTATATTTTGAATTGACTAACACCAATGTGAATCCCATTATATATTTGTTCCTAACGTGTACCAAGTGTGTACGGGCGCTTCCGTGACCGGGAAAGTAGAGACAATGCGTCTGTAACTTTCTCGCCTCTCACCGCTGCGGGGAATATACAGTACTGGTTATACCCAGGAAAAACGGGATGATCTGCCTCTACCACAAACAAATCGACCAAATCGACCATTATCTATATGGCTTAAAATGTGCTAATGTATTTGTATTGGTACCAACTCTACCAGATCACCTCCAGTCCAGTTAAGGACATTAACTACAGTTTCTTCGTATCTTTTATTTTTATTTTTTTAAGGTTTGGTACATAGAACTGTCTATCATAAGCATATTTCATCTTTAGAAATAATAGGTCACGAACTTGGGTTCTGAGACACCTTATGATGAATATATGACTCATATTCCATTTTAAGGAACAAAAAGCACATCGAATTATTACTTCAAGCTCAATATATATGATCCTATGCTATGTATATATGAAGAAAAATACATGATATATGTAGAAATAAATGGGAATATTACCTTTTATAGCCACGGAAAAAATGGCAGATTTTTGTGGGAGAAAGAGATATTTCGAGGTGAATAAAGTAATGCTAGAAAATATTGTGTACTTAAAGGTAATGAAATAAAAATCGCATGTCACCATACTCGTTTCTGAGAAAAGGGCAGTTATGACCATATATATATACTACTCAAAATTTGCTAAGGATCACTTTTTTGCTGTCTAAATTTCTTGCTGAAATAAATAGCATTATTTCTATTTCACATGAAATTATTTATGGCAGTGAATGGTCATATGATCTCATGACTTGATTCAAATTGTGGAATTGTTGAAGTATCAATGAAATTAATATCGTTATTGTGAATTAATTTCTAATAAAACTATATGGAAGAATAAAAGTGATTCTAAGCAAATTTTGAGTAGTATATATATTTAAAGGTGTGGGGTTTGGAACAAAGAAATCACATACATTTGCATTTTGCTTTACTGTTAAGTTCTACATAACCCTGTTTTTTTAAATGGATTCCAATTGTGTAAAAATAGTATACAGTCAACGGGTCCGTTGTATGTAATGTTTTAAGTTAATCTTTACCTTTCAGGCAGACATTGATGCGCTTAGTATGAAAATGTTATAGCGGCTAAACTAATAAATCTCTCTGTGGTCTGTATCAAAATACTAAAACTATACTTGACTTTACTGTATCAACAAATACTTTCATTATTCAGTAAACAGTTAATTAGGTTCATAATAATGAAATCTAGGGGAAAATATATCAAAGTTTGAAAAAGTATGTTATTGGTGTATATTTGTTATACGTAGTCTCTCTTTGACAGGTATGAGCAAAAAAGATGCGCATAAAACATTGTAGGAAATGTCCTTAATATACAGCGTCTGAAAAACGGGTTTGTTAAGTGACATGCATCGATTAGACCACTGTCTATTGGAAGGCATATTAAGTCAACTGCAGTTGAATTCATCCGATCCATCGTAGCAGTCTTTATTACCGTCGCAAACATTGCGCGAAAATATCGATTTCCTCCCATCGTGGCATGCAATGGTGGTGGCTATATAATAAAATAAAGATTATTATAATTAATGTTATATACTTACTTAATTGTTTCTCTACGCTCATTTTTGATGTAATTTGAGATTTTTCGAACAGATACGGTTATCGCAGACAATCAGGAATCTTCAGTAGTGTAATGGCGGACAGGTCACGTGACTAACAAAATGGCGGCGGTCTAATTATCGATTCTGGAATCGTCTATTGGAAAGCATATTAAGTTATCGTCACGTCAACTTATAGCAACTTACTGCAGTTGAATTCATCCGATCCATCGGAGCAGTCTTTAACACCGTCGCAAACCCAGCTCGAATCGATCAGACTCCCATCGTGACAGATGGCTATATAATAAAATAAAGATTATTATAATTAATGTTATGTATTGTCGATTTTAACAGAAAGAAGTATCAGTACTAATAGAGAAAAAAACAAAGGCATAACAATTCTGAAGCTATATTCTTTATATGTTGCATCAGATTCTTAATAATGTAAAATGTGTATATTAAAATGCGTGATGTTAAGCTCTGATCAGGGATGCCGTGAAGCGTCGTCCGTCCATAACATCGATCTCCTGCCATCGTGCCATGCAATAGTGATGGCTATATAATAAAATAAAGATTATTATAATTAATGTTATGTATTGTCGATTTTAACAGAAAGAAGTATCAGTACTAATGGAGAAAAAAACAAGGGCATAACAATTCTAAAGCTATATTCTTTATATGTTGCAACATATTTTAATAATGTAAAATTTGTATAGTAAAATGCGTGATTTTTAGCTCTGATCAGGGATGCCGTGAAGCGCCGTCTGTCTATAACATTCTTGTGGCGAAACTCCTCTGAAACAGCTTATGGATTTTCATGAAAATTTACAGCAATCCTTCTTTTGATGTGTAGCTGGTTCCAAGCAAAGGTCAGGTTGACCGAATATTAAAATGGCCGCCACTGCTAAAGATAGTTATAAAGGGGCTTGCAACAAGATTTGATGTAAAATGAATCATTCTTTCATTATTCCAAAATTGTATTTAAACTGAATAGAAGAGATGATTTATAAGAGATTAACAATGCATATTTATCACCATACTCTTTCTCATAAAATAACCTTTATTAACACACGTTTAAAGAAACAAAATACCTTGAAACATCTCAAGCCGACATTTTGTATCCAGCATTCGTATTTAATTCCTAGTGTGTGATATAGGTTTAAAAGTACGAGTGTGTGACGACTATTTCTCATAAAACATAAGTCGTATTTATTTGGAACCTTTATCAAAATGACTGGCATGCCACTTAGTAAACTCTCAAGCACATTCATTGTGTATTTGATCTTTACCAACCTTGCCAGATTGTTGATATTAATGAAAGCTCAAACAAGTTCAAAAACAAGCTATATCGGCCCAGGAACACTAGAATCATGGCCCCTTGAAAAATGCACTATTCAGCCTTGTGAGCACTCTAATACCTTCATTTTGTATCTGATCTTTACCAAACTTGGCCGGATTGTTGATATTAATGAAAGCTTTGACACGTTTGAAAACTAGCTATATGGAATTAGTAACACTAGTGTTATGGCCTTTGATTGCATTGTATAATGTAATATTCTGCTTTGTGAACACATGCCAATTCATTTTGCATTTGTTCTTTACCAAACTTAGCAAGAGTGTTGATATCAATGAAAGTTTGAACAAGTTTTCTTGTTTGAATGGTGTTTTACGTCATTTTAGCACATGTTAGGCCATTTATGACGGTCGTTTTTTTGTGGTAGAGACTTACCACTTTATTGTTCCTGTGTACAACCAGTACTGCATAAATTCCGTCATCCGTAAGAATTTACACTTTCTCCCATTTCTAGACATATGGGATAGATGTTTTCCTCATGTGCTATAAGTATGTCAGGCCATACCTGTAATGTACAAATAAGTACACACACACACACACACACACACACACACTGTAAAGAACCTAGAGGCAAATGGCTTCAAACTACCCACTCCCACACAGATTCAGGTCGTACCTGTCATGTTACACCTACATATGTGTACAGAACATAGACACAACAGTTTTCAATATACACAGACCCATACGTATACAGGTCAAATCTGTAATGTTACTCGTAAGATGGATTATACCTAAGTTCCCCCTCTTATAAAAAGATTTAAACAAAAACACAGGGACTAACGAAAACCAATATAGTATAGATATGTTTTTATTGAATTATACAGAAATCAGCAGTTTTAGGTCTTTTTCGTTATATTTTTTTCCATAGATTATTATCTGCCTGAGTACATATACCTATTACAGAAGATTGTTTTTGTTGTTTTTACATGCTTGAAGATAAGAGAATAATTGATTTACTCACGACATTAGGCGTGAGTAAATGTATCACATCGATATTAATATTTCTAGTTTAAATTATTTTTTAAACAAGATGTCAATATAAGCACCGGTCGCTCAATTATTAATTATGTAAATAATTATGTGTTTGATAATAACATTCTCTGTTTGGTTACACGGACGCACACATCAGGTTGTCCTCGACGGAGCTGCTTTTGACTCTGCTGATGTGTTCTCTTTCTTCTTTTTATCAACGATCTACCCGACAATATTAGGTCAAACGTCCGGCTATTTGCCGACGACTGTGTATTGTGTAGAAACATCGACTCCCAGAGAGTCTGTGAGATCTTACAGGAATACCTTGATAAACTCGCTCTCTGGGAGAAGGATTGGTTAATGGAATTCAATGTTTCAAAATGCAACTCCATGATGGTAACTAGTTTGATTGAGACTGCTCATGAACGGTAGTGAAAAGTGCTTGCTACCGTTCACGCCCACTAGCCCCAGCTTGAGCAGAACTCAATAATGTAGATCACATTATTTCCACGTGATCTTAAGATCGCGAATCAATGGGTCTCTGATTCATTCGCGTGTTCATGAATTCGCGTCGAACCAAATGTAAATAATCATATTTTCTTACAAATAATATATTTCTTTGCTGTTTATTGTAGATTGTTGTTTATTATATTCTGTTTTCCTTAATACTTAGCGTTCACCCTTAATCCGTTAGTTCGGACTACTTCCGCTATCGGAGTCCTGTTTATAGCACGAAGGTACATCAATTATCCTATCATTTATACTAAGTGATACAATGTGTGAACACTACTTCTAAAGGTTTTATTGATTGTATTGAACATGATTTGTAACGATTTTTCGTTGACTGATATAATTACCAGTAAGCAGAAAATAAAATGCGTATTTATGAAATGTAGACATTGCACTTTAAACTTAATCAATAACCTCGATTCAATATGTTTATTAAAATTAATAATTCTAAAAAGTGTTTTACAAGTATTACCATAATTTCTACTTTGAATCAAATGTAAACGAATAAGAAAAGTATTGGTTAACCACTCTTTAGAAGAAAATCGTTCTTGCTTGTACAACTACGAACATATATATTTACCGAGTGTGTGACAATTTAAATCTACTTAATTTCGGTTAATTGTGTTTTCGGATTCTCTGTTGAGTTTATTATCCGCGAGTTCTTGAATTCGCGAGACAGTGATTGGCGAATATTAGCGAAAATAGAACCCTCGCGAATAATACCGGATCGACAGTATTTAAAATGTCTAAAGCACAAAAACAATCGTCTAGATATTGTTGTTTTGAGGCGAAATATTAGATTCATATTGATAACATATAGTATTACACCAGGTAATGTTAATTTACACGTGCGACAACATGGACTACATATTTATTGATTCATCTTGAGCTGCGTTCAAATAGGTTAAGTTATTGTGCCTCTTAATAAATGGTAGTTAGTATATAACATTTTTTCAAGAAGCGTTATAACGCAGTGGATAGAGCATCTGACTTGAAATCAGAAGGTCGTGTGTTTGAGTCCCGAAAGAGGCAAACTCATTTTCTTCTGTAAATCATAATGTTACCTGTGTACAGATACGATGTGCACTGGTCGATGTCTATACAATAAATGATGTCCTGCTTTATATTTTCTATCTTAAATGCACGATTTTGACATGAGCTGGTGAACACGAAGTTACAAATAAAGACACGCCTACAAAGAGAAATCGATTGATATAGAGACTTTGTAGCTTTAACAAAAAGATAAGTCGGTGGTGTGAATTGAATTGAATTGAATGTTGTTTAACGGATCATCAACACAGTATAGTTATTTAGAGCCGCCCCAGAGAGATACATAAGAATCGAAATTATCTTATTATCGAAAAGATTCCTACGGTTCTCTAACGTGCTCGGAGGATAGACCGATACACGGGACCGCCCGATTTACGTCCCCATCCGACGGACGAGGCTAAGGGAAAGTGTCTTGCCCAAAAACACACCGACGGAACTCAGTGGCACCACAGAGGATTGAACCCGGTTACAAATCCGTTGCGCTACCGACTGCGCCACGCCAGCCCTCGTCGGTGATGTCAAGATAATTTTATATTGTCGGACGTTATACATCAGTTTTTTTAATGAAGGCAAACGACTCTACTGTTCCTTTGTAGATTTAAAAAAGGCATATGATAACATATATAGAAACGCACTTTAATTTAAATAGTTTAAACTTGGGGAAAACGGTAACATGTTAAAAGATATGTACAGGAAAGTTAAATCGTGTGTGCAAAGCTGTAATGCATTCTCAGATGTTTTCGAATGTTCAATTGGTCTAAGGGGAGGTAATCACACCGATATTGTTTTCTCTGTTTATAGAAGACCTTGAATTGTGTTTACAGGATAGTAATACATCTGGTCTTAGTATAAATAAAATCACGGTAATAGAAGTAATTGTTTTGTACAAAAGTGGTATAGTGACATTGAATTTAGTGTCATATAAACATTTCAAAACTTATTCAAATATAAATGTTATCTAGATATTCTGCCATTTAAATTAAGGACGTCATTGTCAAGGGTACGATTATCTCTCAGAGTCGAAACCGGCAAAACATGTAACCCCCGTCAGAGTCATTTATGAAAAATGGCAAGTGGGCACATCTGCAAACATAGAATTGAGATATAACCCTCAGTATACGTTTATAGCCAGCTGAATATATCATGCCACGGAGGGTACAAATCAGCAAATAATTAGAAATATAACGTTGTGCGTACTGAACCCACATGATATTAATAATTACATAATTCTGGATCATGAATTGTCGCCATTCTCGTTTAAGTTTCCCTATTGCAGCGAATGTTCAAGCTTCGTTAAACCTGACACAACTGTATTATATTGTATTTTTTGTTTGTAGTTTCTGTATCAAATTTTCAATATGAATACTAATTACTTCACCCGAAACTGAAATAGGTGTCAAAAGTGATACGTACAGGAGGAAATAAAATATCATATTTGCGTTTAATGCAGCCATCACCTGCATAATGTAAGACAGTGAAGCCCTAAGATTTTTTTTTACAAAATATGGATTCATTGACTGACCCGAAAGTCGGTCATAGGAAACACAATTATTGTAATTTTAATGCCATATTTGAATTTACATTATACGTAAATTTACATTGTACGTAAACTGAGGTCGGAAATGTATTTCTTGACCCTCAAAACCTGGTCATATTCAGACAAATGGTTGTCTTAGCTACTGTAGAAGTCACAATACTGCCATTTAAATGTTACGGCGGCCATCTTGGACATTTTAATTTTATCAAGGGTGCCATCATATTTGGCATCATTCAGTTTCTGAATTACTTCACCTATTAGATATAAACACCATCAAAAACAGTGTGTGGACGATTGTTTTGGGTCTTGGCTAAAAATGGTGTTTGGCAACCGGGGCTCGACTTGAAGGCCGTGACCTTTTAGTTACATTAACATTAACAAACTCGTTTCCAACTGTTAATACTCTTAGTGTATGTTAAAATCGACATTTTCTGAAATGCACTTTAATGTTTACGTCTCTGTTGCTGACTGTAACGATGAATCGGATGAACTCAACTGCAGTACGTTGCTACGATACGAAGTGACGATATGCTTTGCAATAGACAGTGCGATGCGGATCACATGAAAATACAGTTCGGATGATATACCTAAACGTCTGTCTGAATATTTGCAACATTGCTAGTTAGGCTATGTTAAAGAAGTCCAGTTAGTCCAGACTAGACTATATTTTGATTGACTAACAATCTCATGCGAGGAGTATATATTACTGGTTCTATCCAGGTAAAACGGGATGATCTGCCTCTACTACAAACAAATCGATCATTATATATGGCTTAAAATGTACTACTGTATTTGTATTGGTGCCAACTTTTCCAGATCGCCTCTAGTCCCTTTACGGACATTTACTACAGTTTCTTCATATGTTTTCCTATATACAATTTTGTTTAAGATTAGGTACATAGAACTGTCTATCCTAAGCATATTTCAGCTTTAAAAGTAATAGGCCACCAGCTTCGTTTCTGAAATACCTTAAGATGAACATAAGGCCCATATTCCATATTTGGCAAACTTTTCTATAATTCCAGCACTACCTAAATTAGGCAAATAACAAGAAATTTAGTAGCAAAAATCACATCGAATTATTTTATTCAAGCTCAATATGTATGATCCTATGATTCAGTGTATATATATCCCATGATATATTCCAAAAGCATTTCTCCGGGGTGAAGTAAGGCAGGTACCTAATCGTGAGATGCCCTTACTGACACCCCATTTTCAAGAGTAACTACGGACTTTACAGATTCAAATCACCCACCAACAGTAAAAAGGAAATCTTTCGCTCTAATATTCTTACATTGGTATATTATTCAAATCGATACCAGGAAGCAGTCGTATTGAAGTTCATAGACACGGAACGCCTTACGAAAGTTTTGGCAGAAATGTTCAACATAGTACGAGTATTCAGTAAGATACCTAGTGATATGGGTAAACAGTTTGCATGCAATGTAATGATGGAAGTAAGTCATGTATTGGCCATGTAGCACTTAACTTGCAATGGCCTTGTTGTACGGTTTAATATGATGAGCTAATAATAAGAAATGTAAAACATATCATCAGCAAGAACAGATTGGATGTTTACCTAAACCAAAAGTATTGCACATTGCGTAGGTTATGTCAGTGAGCCCATGATTTATTTCTCCCTAAATAGTACTTATGCACCCATCTGGATAAGGCAATAAGCAATCCCAACCCAATATTTGGCTGGGCTAAGACATACAGTTTAAGAGATATAGATATATAAACAGGAAACCTTGATCTGCGTTTATTGCACATTTTATGAGTCATCACAATTTTGGTTCCATGAAAGAAGGCAAAATTACCGATGCAGTCATTTAGATAATAGTATAAGGAAACCGAGGCCCACATTTGTTTGAGCTAGGACAATTAATGTAAAAGATATAGACCTGTAAATACAGCTTGCACGCTAAATTTAATGTGAAATGGGACATTGCACATTTTAAGGGCTATCAGAATTTGGGTTTGATGGGAGCCGTTGGTTATAGGAACCAAAATTATTTATAAAGCCCTTACTATATTACTACGGAAGTTCATTGCAAAAATTGGTTGAGCCAGGATACAACGTAAGAGATATAGACCGAAATTGGTTGAGCCAGGATACAATGTAAGAGATATAGATCTCTAAACGTCTAACATACTTCAACATGCTATTTTAGAGAGGACTTGTTTTAATTAGTACCAAAACTTTTTTTCATGACAGTCACATACTATTCTACACAAATGCGTGCTAAATGCAAATACAAACTCTTCATAACTCTTAAACAACTTATAATCATCGTGCTGCACGGCAGCAGCTGTTATAATCATACCACCATATAGAAGGAGTCACTAGCTCCTAACAATTGCTATTTCAATTAGGATGACCAATTAAATAATCCAGTGATATATTGCTGCTATAGCACATGTTGTTATGTCACTGAAGGAACTACTTAGTACTTATATCAATAGGTTACATATTCACTCCATGCATTACACTGAGGAACCCCCATTGATTTGACACTCGTAAATACCTTCCGTTGCATCCCTGACTAGAGAGCGTGGCAGGGAAAATGCATGAAAAAGCTGATAAACTGTGAAAATATAGTTGTTAAATCAGAAACAAAAATTTAGAAATAAGATTTGATGGAAAGTCCGGAGAGTGTACACTTAAATCCGGAGATACGGGGAGCAAACGAAAAATCCGGAGAATTATCCGGAGAATCCGGAGATTTTGGCAGGCCCGTAACAAGCCATGGAACAGGCATATCCCTAATTATCCCCAGCATGTAAGACACCAAGTTTATAGTCCACCTTGTTTCACTAAGGGTACCTTCAAAATTGTCATGGTATTTAAAGAACTGGTAAATCTGTTCATATATACTGTCAGAAATATATTATGTTCCATTTTGAATCCTTTTTTGTTTAATACATTATATTAAAGGGACACACGGCAATCCTGTTTTTTGTAAAAATAACGGCGTCCCGTTAATTTTGCTATATATATAAATTACATTTGATCAGTCATTAATAGTAATTATAACAATAGTATAAAGCCAAATATTCTGCATATTACTAACTGTTAATTATAGTTCACAACGGGTCAAACGTCAATATTTGTTTTACCCATTGCAATTGCATACCCTTTCTACATTCACATTTCATATTAAAGGGACACACGGCAATCTTTTTTTAACAACTCACGGCGTCCCGTTAGTTTTTCTCGTAACTTGCATTCGTTCAGTTTGTTAGAATAGTTCAAAGCAAATTGTTTTTTTTGCATATTATTGACTTTTGATAATATTGCACCAATAACATATTTAAAAATTGTGTAGAATAATGAAGGAAATAGAATTCTCAGTTTTTTATTTAATTATATGCAAGCAGTTTTAAAGTCAAAATGATACAGGATTAATGAATCGCTGTACTAATTGTAATGCCTGATATAATGCTCAAGATTGTCATGTGTCCCTTTAATAACCTAAAACTATGAAAAGCTTGTTGAGCTGCTTTTTCATATATCAACAACATGTCCAGAATACAGTTACAGCCTAAAATGTAACAGGAAACCTCACTAAAAAAAACTTAAAATAAAAGAAAGGTTAGCACTATGTAATACAGAACTACTTTCGAGGCAAGCACATCCGGTTGATTTAGTGTAATTAAAACCTGTGCAATGATTCCGGTTTGTAAGCTATGGTAAAATAACAAAGAAAAGTTGAAGACTCAAAATTGTGTTTAAACATATTTGCAAATAAGATGTCAAAACAATATTGAATTAAATGTTTGTTTTGTATGGTCTTTTACGTCATTTTCAACACATGTTAGATTGTATATGACGGTCGATTCTTTTGTGCTGAATGCAGACCACCTACTTTTCCTTGGTAGAACCAGTATTGTACACCTACCTCCATCCGTAAGAATCGACACGTCCTCACGTACAAGTCGAGCTCCCAGTGAGATTCGAACCCGCAGCGGTGAGAGTCGAAGGTTTATCAACGCGACGTCGTTAACCATTAGGCCACGGAGACGCTGTTGGATTATTAAATCGAGAGACTAAAGTGTAATGTTTGATAAAAATATATTTTCAAGATTGCCATGTGTCCCTTTAAATGATGTTTATTCTTTTCACTCGTTTATATTACCTCCCTTTACTGTTTTTAGTTACCTTTCCTCCGTGGTTCTAACTATGCCCACTGCTATATATCTTACTTGCTTTTGGTTGGCTAGTTTACCTTTATATTTGCGTTTCAGATATTTCTTTAGGATAATGTTTTTGGATGAATACGGACAATGCTAAATTTACTTCCAAGTACAGTAGAAGGTATGGTTTGCTTTATATTTGAGTATTCCTTGCCTTGAGTTTATACCTGACGAGCAAATAATGGGTAGTGCTGCGACTGATTGACCAGTGTCAGAATGATGTGACTGGCGGGTGGGGGTATCATGTCTACTACGGCGTGGTATTCCAGTGTGGCAGCACTATAAAGAAGCCATTGAGTTCGATGCTTCAAGTAGACACATCACACAACAACACACAGATAAAAGTCCAGACATTGTGCCTATAATCGTCGGGTAGGACGCCTGTCGCAGGTGGAGGGACTATAATCCTTAGAAATACACACACACACCCTTGAGTTTATATATAGTCCAGACATAATGCCGAGTCAACGGGGGATTTTTCCCGGGGGCTCATATGGTAGAGGGACTTTAAACCTTAGAAATCATCATCATCATCATCATCTTGAGTTTATAGTCGACAAAGTCCAGACTCTATTGTGCCCATCACTTCAGGGAATCTCTTGTCGTGTTCGTTGGCGGAAGGACTATAAAACTTAGAAATACACACACACACACACAGTTTATAGTCGATACATTATGCCGGTCTGTGCCGGTTTTCCTGGTGGTCATATATAATTTATGAAAAAATAGAAAATGATGGTAATATACAACACACGGTTTCTGTTCAAAAAGTCCAGACTCTGTTGTACCTAAAGGCTATACATTTTGGACATCCTACCTCTTGCATACCGAGCGTCTCCGTGGCCGAATAGTTATCGACGTTGCATTGTAAACCTTCACCTCTCACCGCTACGGGTTCGAATCCCACTGGGAGCTCGACTTGTAATTGAGGACGTGTCGATGCTTACGGATGGCGGGAGGTGTACAGTACTGATTCTACCCAGGAAAAAGGGGGAGTCTGCCTCCACAACAAAAATCGACCGTCATTTATAACCTTACATGTGTTGAAAATGACGTAAACACCATACAAACAAACAAATACATTCTTGCATACCGGACAAGGATATCGGTCATTTTAACGGGGGCTAGATTTTTCCATCTCACTCTAGGGTCGAGATAAAATTCACGCGCAACACCAATGATGTCAATAACGTGAACAGATGCATGACGTCATTGTGTTAAACACAAGGGTGACCGTATCTTTGCGGCGCTTGATGCGTTGATTTTATCCTGGCCGAATCAACATCATCCAAAAAACGACAAAAATGAAGAATTACAGGTTAAATAATAAAAAAAAAAAGTTCACGGAACACCTATACATCTTATTTATTTTATGTATGCAACACATATGCGACAATTTTGAAAGGAATTTTAGAAATAGAGAAAACAAAACGGCGGTGGCTTCTTTCAAGGAGCTGGAAATAACATTTTTGATGTGAAATCACTTCAGTTGGCCAACAGCTTTGCATCTAATTTCGAGTTTTTCATTCCCTAGCTACATTAGACATGTAACTTCTTAAGAAAACATTGATGCCCTAGAACCAGCCGATTATCAGCTTAATATAGCCAGCTATTTTTAGAACAAAGTCTATATTGTAGTATTGATCATTTTTGACGCTTGATGTCTTAAGGTGTCATTGCACCATTGATTTTCCTTCTTCGTTTTATATTGGATCTGAATGTATGTCAAGAGACAAAAAATGCGCATTTTTCTCCGTAAAAATTGTAAAACACATCAATCAAACGATTGGGCGCCCGCCAGTATAAAAATGCAATAAAAAAAGTGGGTCATGTATCATGTAAGAAAAAGCCAATCTGCAATACTACATTACAAGATTTTGGTAAAACCTGTTAAATTGGAATATTGTCGCCTGAAACTTATTTTTTTCGTGTGTAAATATAATTTTCAGAATATCTGCAAATTAGATATTGCACAATTTTGAAACAATGCATGCAAACAATTTAGTTTTAATCGGGACTATGTTACTACCAAACTAATACGTACTTAGGTCTCCTCAATCGATACGCATATGTAAACATTTCAAACCGAACCACGATAGCAGAAAATTACTAAAAAGATAACTCATAGAAAAACAATTGGAACATATTGAATATAGGTCTATATTTTATCTTTGCGGATCACGCAAAAGGATTTAATATAAACATCGTCATAACTTTTTTCAATAATCACGTGACATTACGTGGTCTCACCTTAATTCCATTAAGCGATGGGAAAGCTTATATTAGCAGGCTTTTATAACAGATATTTCGATAATAAAACACGTTTAAAAATTGTTTTTACTGAAAAATGCGATATCCGGTTTAAAACTATACCTATTAAATGTTTTAATTTTACTATATGCAAACATTTTAAGCCGAAATTAAAGTTTTATTTCATACCCCAGGCAACCCCATTTTTGCTTCTTGGAGAAGGGGTTGAATGGGGCGTGACGGTTAGTACTCGGACCACGTAATGCCTAACCGTTCGCCCTTCTATCTTTGAAGTTGACAGAGTCAGTGACTCTGGGTAGAGATTGGCCAATCTGTTAAATGTCGTCACGTTCTATTTTACCCCATTTCTAGTTTCGCTTTACTATCTATGTCAATTATAATTAAATATCTCAAACAAACACTAGTAAATGTTCCCAATACATCATTCTGATGAATTATAGGTAATAATAACAATCAAAGTTCTGCGTACTGAATGGCGAAAACATTAGTAAGCAAACGGTTTTGAGCTGTTCCTATAGTTAAGATTAAAGATTGTATGAATGTGTATGATTGTTATTGGCGAAATGATTCGTGTTATATATTTCTCACTTTTCTAAATCTATCTCAAGTCCAATAGTCTCAACAAACTAAAACTTCTCAAATAGTGTCATGTTCTCAAATAGTTCAAGCTAACGATACAGTATGATACTATCATGGTCAGATATCCCATATTCTCAATTATTTGAATACATGTTCTCACATTTCTAAACTCAAGGTCAATAGTCTCAACAACTACCATTACAGTTATCCAATGAATTATATTAACATAGTTTTAAAATTCAAATATGATACAGTTCTATCAACATGATACTCTGTCATATAACTGACGATTTTTAAAAGCGCCGCATTTTACTACTCAAAAGCGCCGCATTATAGAATATCGAAAAACCGGAAGTGCAACCTAATAATTGACGCTTCAAATTATAATGCGAATAAAATGTAAATCATGTTTATGATGATGTTTAAAATAGACAATATCATTCGAAGCACAAAGGACCGGACCACGCAGCGGTCGATACGTCTCGAATAATATCTTGTGTTCGCAGTGAAAATGGGAGTGAAAATGATGGTCAACAAACTGTCATGAAAAAACAAACAAAGTTTGTTTTATTATTATCTGGGACGAAAATTAAAAGGTCATATAGAGCCCTGTTATTATTTAGTTCAGGTTTACCACCACTAATTACATGTAAACTTCCGAGGTGTAGTCGAATGTAGTTCCTGTAATAAAAAATAATACCTCATTTTTTGATGGAAATGGGCATTATAAGTAGATGAAAACTGCCAATTTCTATTCGATTTTGTGGTGGCAAGTATAAGAAGCGTATTTATAGGTTTTACAGGATCACTGATGAACATTTTCGAAATGTCGATCCTTCGAAAACAGTCAATCAATGAAAACAGCTGTATCCTTGATCTGTTTAGTAAACAAACAATAACTTTCTTACATGTCTTGTGACCCCACCTTTTCTGGTGATTTTTAAAGTCGGAAATTAGTTTTCTCTATGAACATTACACTGCTGCATTATCCATACTTGAGTTGAATTTGCAGCAAATCATTAATATGTGATACTTTAACATTGGTGTCTATGGGGAAAATAATTAGTGGTTTCATACCTAGGTACGTGCAGTAATTAGGACTCGCTCAGATTCGTACCTAGTGACACTATACCAATAAAAATTTGTAAAATAAGCTCAGAAATAAGATTGCCATAGTTTTTACATAGGTTTTGAGCGTTTTTAGTCCAATTTTATCTCTAAAAGCCGTAATTTTGAGTTTCAATTTGTGTTCGTGTTTAAAATGACATGTTTGTTAAGTGTTTGCAATTGAACTATGTTGTTTTTAATCAACATGTAGGGTTGCATGTTTGCAACATGTGCTCATGAATTAAATCTGCATGGCAACGTTGTTGTATTGACAAGAAATGCCATTTGGTATGACAATTCAGATAGTGTAAAAGTAAAATAAATATCTCTGACTATTGTCCTTGGTATTCACAAGACCATATCTAGGCAAATAATCATTCGATTTGAATGAAGTAGGTGTTTTTAAGCTTGTTTGAAAAATGACAACACAAAATCTTCATTTAAGAAACATGTGAACATGTTTTTTTCTCTTATAAGAGATACGTGCATGACAACTTTTTTTCAGTTTAGTGGAAAACCGGAACACGCAGTTTAGTGGGAAACCGTACATCTCAACGTCTCGAATAATATCTTGTTTTCGCAATGAAAATGGGAGTGAAAATGAGGGTCAACAAACTGTCGTGAAAATAAAAACAAAGTTTGTTTTACTATTATCTCGGACGAAAATTAAAATGTCAGACTTTTATAGAGCCCTGTTATTGTATAGTTCAGGTTTACCACCACTAGTTACATGTAAACCTCCGAGGTGTAGTCGAATGAAGTTCCTGTAATAAAAAGTTATCCCTCCTTTTTTGATGGAAATGTGCATTATAAGTAGGGGAAAACTGCCCATCGATTGTGTGGTTGTATGTATAAGAAGCCTATTAGTAGGTTTTACTGAATCACTGATGAACATTTTCGAAATTTCGACTCTATGCTTTCACTTTGTGAGCAATACACACAGTCAATCAATGAAAACAACTGTACCCTTGACATGTTTAGTAAACAACCAAGAACTTGCTTTCATGTCTTGTGACCCCACCTTTTCTTGTGATTTTTCAAGTAGAAAATTAGTTTTCTATATTAACATTACACTGCAGCATTATCCATACTTGAGTTGAATTTGCAGCAAATAATATGTGACACTTTAACATTGGTGTCTATGGGAAAACTAATTAGTGGTTTCATAACTTCATGGTTTGTCTATTTACAATCAAGCGTCGAAGATGATCAAGACTAACTGAGCAATAGTCTTGATCATCTGCGACGATTTATTTCAAATACAAACATTACAAGCGTCGTAAAAATCTAGACAAATCGTCGGACTTGAGATACTGCGTTCATAGATCTGGTCTTGAACAATATGGTAACATCCGCGTGGTGCGCTGAACCTATGTATCCGGTCTATGAGCGATAGCATATGGGAGGCTTAAATTCCCCCTTTTGTTACGCAGTATTCAGGGCGTTTTAGGCGGTATTCAGTACGCACGAGCCTGGTTCGCAGTACTAGCACAACACATTATTCAGTATTTAGTACTCACAACATGTATTTTTAAAACCAAATATTATCATTTAAATGTACAAAAAAATCATAAAATGTAAATAAAGGGGTCTGATTGTGATAATCGGGCCTTCATTCATCTAGCAGATCCCGGCTCTTAGGTGTTTTAGGTCCCGCATAATAGAGTGCGCTTTCGACAGTTGAACACAGTTACGTCGTTATTATCGAACATTTTTCTTTTGCAGATAAAGGAATACACGTGTTTATTGAATAAGTATGTGTGGGTTGGTGGGTGGGTGGGTGGGTCGGGGATAGTGGAGTGAGTGGTGGTGGAATGGCGGATTTCTGTGTCTGTATGATCTGTATGGTACACATTTCAGGCCCTTCATCATCAGTCTTGTCTGGCTACCGTAGCGGCCCCTAGGAATTCAACCAACACGCATCTGTATAGCACCAATAATCACTAGAAACCTAACACATACGACTGATAGTGAGTTTAGAATACACGTTAGGAAAGCTCCTGCTTCTGAAATACCAGAAATGTAGCCTCAGCCGCAGTGGCTGGTAGACTATTCCAAAGACAAACTGTTATTGGGTAAAAAAAACACATTGAATGTGTGATAGTCGCTGGAAGAATATAACTATTAATTTCAGAGGGTGATTCTATCTATTTCGGGTGGATGCAGGTGTCAGGAACTCAGATGCCGGTATGTCCACAAGACCTTGTATGAGGAGCATGGTGAGTTGGCTATTTGTAAGCATTGGCTCCAGAGTTTCCCATTGGCCGGAGTATCTTACTATGGCCCTTTATTCTTTTTAAGCATGGTTATCACTAAATGTATACTACTTCACATAAAAATGGTTTGGTTTCTGTAGCTTGCTCCTGGCAATAGTATGTCCTTCGGGATAATGGTTTCGGTAGCGTTGCTCCTGGCAAGAGCACGTCCTTCGGGATTATGGTTTCGGTAGCATTGCTCCTGGCAAGATTATGTCCTTCGGGATTATGGTTTCGGTAGCGTTGCTCCTGGCAAGGTTATATCCTTCGGAATTATGGTTTCGGTAGCGTTGCTCCTGGCCAGATTATGTCCTTCAGGATTATGGTTTCGGTAGCGTTGCTCCTGGCAAGAGTATGTCCTTCAGGATTTCATGATTTCAGTAACGTTGCTCCCACTTATACCACACTTAATGCTGCAAAACTACATGGCTGTAGGCAAAGGGGTTCGGCACGGCTTTTTATAGATGGTGTTCAAATGGTATGGTATAGAGTCCTAAAGCCCTAAATATCAAAAACCCATGTTACTAAGTATACATATTGACAAGGGCTTGATCTTGTGCAGATAACATTATCACTGTGTTCAGTGTACGCCATATTCGGTTTATTGGAGGAGTGTACGGTTTGTTAGAGCATTTTTACGGCTTGGTGGAACAGATTTTAAGATAAGAGATGAATCATGGCAACAAGGTATGTGTTTTTTTTCATATCATCTTCCTCTAATGTAATTCATTGTTGAACTTCAAATTCTATATATGTCTGTCTTTCATACTTGCACATTGTTTTCCAAGCACGGGTCATATTTTGTGTTAAATGCGACTTAATAACTTCATGTGGCCGTTGTTTAGCATTTTATTTTGGAAACAGTAATCCTAACTTATTATTCTCTGGAATATTTGATGTAGAGTAGATTGGACATAATTCGTGATTATTGTTTTTTAAAAATAGGAAAGCATTATGAAGATAGAACGCAAGTTAACAATTAAAGAGGACATCTTTTTTGTAAGGTGTACGATTTGTTGGCATAACGCAAAGTGTCAGGAGTACGATTTGTTGGAGTAGGGGTGTACGCTTTCTTGGAGCACGGAAACAAATCAGAAAGTCTGAAATTGTTTGTTATTGGCTACTTCCGTGTATCTAAAACGATTTCTTGACCTATCAGGTTACGTCATTTTCAAAATTGGTGTACAGAAGTGTAAATGTTAAAAAGGTGCTATTAAAACAATGTTTTTATAAATAGATAACCTGATTGTAACGAACCAGTTTTAGGGTCTTGTCCCTTGAACTTGTTGGATTGAAATGGATTCCGCAAAATATTATTTCAATCATCACCGCTCTGTTTTATAATGCTTATGCCACGATATGTTGTTCGTCGTTTGGAGGAAAAACTCACTAGCGCATGCATTTATATCGTCAAATCATCAATATACGACATATATTTTACCTGAAATCTGAAAAGCTAGTTCATTTGTTTCAGTCCACTTTATTTGAAGGTAAAATAAGCAGAGATAACATGTATGTCGATTTGTATGGATGTGTGAGTGGTAGCTCGAGATTACCTTGAACTACTTGCCCATGTTAAACTCTACTTCCGCTATGAAGTTAAACTCGGACTATCCGTATTGGTCTTACTGGAGGTATATGAATAGGTTAGATTGTGGGGCTCAAATGTATAACAATAGGTCTGATTTTGGGTTCAAGGTTTTATTAATTGGTTTGATATTGATGGTCAGGAGTTAAAGAATATCACCTTCAATATATAACAATGGGCTTCCTTTTTTCCGGCTCAAGGGTGTTATAAGTTCCATCGAAGTACATTTAGGGACGAAAATTGTGACACAACTAAATGAACATAACAATGGGTTTAAACATCATGTACATGCTTTATACAAATTTTCAGCATGGATTGTCATACAAACTCTGCTTTTAATACCAGTACGAACATTTTACAAAGCGCAATCATGTTTTGTTACACTTATTGAATGATGTAATGTCATTATCCATCGAACTCATCCAACCAAGTGTACACCCAAGTGTTCCTGTGAGCCCAACAAGAGTTCCAGGAAAAATACAGAGACAAACACTTGTGGATATTGAGCTTATTTCATAATATAGCGATGTGTGCTTTTGCTCAAGTGACCATCAATATCTAATGTCTTTGATGCAATTAACATAGTTTCTTAAGATATTCTCAATTTTCAGTATATGTCTGCAGGTTGGATTCGAAATAATATTTTTGCTTAAAGGAGGACGGAGTTCAGTAATATCAATGAGAGTGAAGAACATGAGATAATTCATTTCATATTTGACTTTTAATATAAATATTCAATAACATTTCTGTCAAAGAAAAATATTTTAATCAAATGGAAATACAATTATTTGCGAACACTGTATCTGTCATCATCGTTCATCTTCTTGATTTGCTCCAACAAGCCGAACATAATGCTCAAACCGTACACTCTTCCAACACACCAAATATGGCGTACACTGGATGGACACGGTGATGATTATGTCAGTCTGTTCGAAATCATACCGGGTGTTTACAGACTCCGACAGTGTAAACATGATGCGTACGCATATACACGGACAGACAAACAGCGGCGTTATCATGGTTTGACGACACGAGCAAATACTTGTATGAGATGCGGAAAATAGATTATATCTAAATAAGTTTAATCCACGTGTCCAATATCTAGTTGCTAATATAGAATCTTGACACAAAAATCCTTACCCTATATATACGCAATACATGTAAACGCAACATTTTTTGTTTTCGATTATTTTTAGTCCGCTGATTTTTTATGTGTTCAAATCAACATTGTGTTTACTGTTAGTACCCAAGTCTCTTTGTCCCAAACGCTAACATATGGCGATAAAAAGGTGCTTACAATTTGCTCTACTTCTTTCAGTTAAAACACATTTTGAACGAGGACTTCAATTCCACGCTAGAAATTCAAAAAATAGCAAGTGTTGCCTTTTTAAATGTACTGATTGTATTATCAAATAAATAAATATATGGTTATTTTACATTCCGTCTTTGTTGTGAAGGATGGGACACCTTATCGATCTTTTAACACAGGGCAGGTGTTATAGTTTATAAGTTATTGTCCGGAATGCATATTTCCATATAAAATCACTGTGACCTAGACATTTGACCTACTGACCCCAGAAACAAAACGGATCTTCCTAACACCTAGGACAATGTACGTGAAGTTTCATGAGTGTAGGTGTTATGGTCTCAAAGTTGTTATCCAGAATATATATTTATTACCATATAAGGTCATTGTAAATTTGACCTTTGTCCAACTGACCCCCAAAACAACAGGGATCCTCCTCTAACCTAGGGAAATGTACCTATGAATTTTCATTTCAGTTTCAACCATGATTGTAGGTTTTATGCTTTTGCAGTTATCGTCCGGAATGCATATTTTATATATTAGGTCAATGTGACCTTGACCTTTGATTTACTGACCCCAAAATCAATAGGAATCTTCCTCTACCTATGAAGTTTCATGAAGATGGATCTCATATGTTTGCAGTTATCGTGCAGAATGCGAATTGTTTACGGACGTACGTACGGACGGACAACCGCATACATGTACCATAACGTCTCGTTTATCAAACGGGCGTAGTTTTTCAAATAGGTGTTTCAAACGGGCATAGTTTTTCAAACGGGCGTATACAAATAAAAACTAAAAACATGTCTTTTAGACCGTTTGAACAAGGTAAGACAAAAACATATTTCCATAAAGCAGACTAACCAGAAAAAATGCATTCTTAAGTTATCTTATTTCAAACTTACTTGGTTGACAGTCGACGCCGACGTCTTCATAATGCTGGCAGTTGGACTGACCCCAGGCGGTAGTGTTACAGCTGACCAGACTACTCTCGTTCCCGTTACAAGTCACGTCGTCCAACCAGATCGTACCTGAACCAGCGCCAAAATAGAAATTGCTACGAGCAAGAAAGACAGATCTAAAATGTACAAAATAAACAGTAGTTTGTCACTATGTCAAAAAGCAATGGTATAATATTTATATGTAATAACAAACTATCAATAATAAATATTTATACCACACGGCAATCTTTTATTATTTTTAAATTTGTGGCGTCCCGTTAGTTTTTTATTTTTGTTTTACATATCTTGTATTTTTTCAGTCATTAATATTAATTATTAGAATAGTTCAAAGCAAATTGTTTTTTGCATATTACTAGTTGTTGATTATATTGCACAAATAACATATATATACTTATAGTAGAATAATAAAATTTGAAAACTCGCAGTTTTATTTTATTATATGCAAGCAGATATAAGTCAAAATGGATTAATAAATTGATGCACTCAGGGGAGTAGCTGAACTGAAATGCATATATAGGCCCGACAAACCAGGGTGGTCTTTGGGCATGCTCCACCTGCGTGTTTTTTTTTATTTAGCTATGTAATGGTGCGTTTTGGTGTATCGGACAGAACTTGTGTGATATTTAAAGAGATATTTTTTTATACAAATTTGAGGATTAACATTTGACAAAGTTGAATTACCTATACTGTAAAATAAAATAAGAAAAGAAGTTGACCCTTAACCCCACATGCCCTCCGGCTTCAGATTTTAGTGCATTTTTTTTTACTTTTACTTTTTTCATCTTTCAAACTGATGTATAGGCCCGGGCCTATATAGCCTAATAGTAGCTACGCCGATGGCTCTTATTGTAATGCTTGATTAATACAAGATTGCTGCATGTCCCTTTAAATTTAAGTTCAGGAAGACCAAATAAAATGATATGTGTGGTTCCGGTTACCCGACTGATCCTAGATTTTTGGGCCTTTTTCGCCAACCCTAATTTCTCTCTCTCCTTTTTGCAGTAAAAGGTATGAACGTATGTGGGTAAGTCATCGTAGAAAGGGACGCAACTCCGGTAAAGTTAATACCATTTCGGAGACACTTTCAACTCTGTTATGATCATCAATACACTGTAGAAAAGTATTTTGACGATGCTAATCCCAATGCAGCATGATGGCGTCCTCCTTGGGTCTGTGTCAGAAATGTCGGCAGTTTGACGGCATTAGAAAATTATGTTCATTTATGAACACTAGCATTATGGGTGAAATAAAAGGTGACACGCAAGACCAGTTTTCAGTCTGTTATCTGTTTAAAAATCAGTCTCGAAACAAAAAATAATTTTCTTTCCAAATGTAAGGGGAACCTCACATATTATTTTATTTAGCCTAAGTTTACCCATTAAATCCAAGCATGTGACACACCACAGCCGCGGCCTGGTTGTCAAAGTAGTCATCACAAACAGTTCCCCATCTATTGTCGTAAAATACTTCTACTCGGCCCTGACTAGCGCTTGTACCATTTACCAACTGTATCAAATTTGAGTACTGGGCTAAAATAGAAAAAATACATTAACATATGACAGTCTGATTCATCAGGATATAAATTAATGAACCTTATAACAGTCAAGGTAATGGAAACATGTATGGAGACAAGGGCTGATGAAATTTTAAGATAAGGAAATTTTTCCTGTTTTTGAATGTTTTGGAAATATGCATCGTTTGTTTTATAAGCATACTTCTTGTTTTCAGTTATTTTATTATATACTTGTGTCCAAGCAGTTTTCGGCATATTTACAGACTTTTAGTGAAATAATATTTAAAATATATGTAGGGGTTTAATTACAACCGTCATACGAAGGCTTAGCCTTTAATATGTACGCAATATAATATGACATTTAAGTTGATTTCGGGAAACCCCATTAGACACGTAACTTTGCACCAATCCGAATAGTTTTCGCAATCTTGTAAATATCATGAAAACAATGACAATTCTTTCATTTTTAAATCTTTTTTCAACCATAACATTTTATGAAACAAAGTTAGTACAGTTTGCTTACTCCGCTGCATTAATTATTTACAGATTGCTTCCCATTGAATTGACCCATATTGTAATAAAACTTATGTTTTTGATTTATTGATACATCAGTGCAAATAGACTATTCCATTATTTTAGGATGCAATGTGTCTGTTTTTATCTTTACCATTCAGATGAAAATGTCTATCAACAAAAATGTACATCCGGAATGAAAATTGTAGCTAAAATTAAAAACATGTGTTTAAAATGAATATCACGGAAACTGTTAGGCGCCGAAAACTGGTCGGACACCAGTATAACTGAAGACATCACATCTACAAAATAACTATCATATGTTTTAGCAGAGATGACAATGGCAATAGTTTTATAGATTTGACTCTATCGTGAATACCCTTAGCCTTAATAATGATATCACAGGAAGCCAGTATAAATGAAAATAAAACAAACGCTGAATAATTGTTGACGACAATTGAACTTCACTACGTCCGGACACATGCAAAACAAACCACACACACTTATAATTTCCCTCTCAATAGGTCAGACCAGTGCGGCTTTGTATGAAATACTTTTTAATAAACACCCCATTCCCATAATGTTCACCTATCTCTGAATTCAAATTTACAGCCAGACTTCTTTAATGGTGGCTACTAGAAGTCGAGACGATGATA
This sequence comes from Cyrtodaria siliqua, assembly GCA_037043455.1. Classification (NCBI taxonomy): domain Eukaryota; kingdom Metazoa; phylum Mollusca; class Bivalvia; order Adapedonta; family Hiatellidae; genus Cyrtodaria; species Cyrtodaria siliqua. Next base: position 79,871 of record JAWPHD010002487.1, read on the forward strand.
AAAATAGTTAAAATATAGGGTGTGCGTGTGTACGGTATGAATTGATCTAAGTGTACACACACAAAACATAATCAAAACAATATTATTTTGACCTTGTAATTTAGCAATAACTTTCCGGGACCTGTTATCAAAAGTGATTATCATATATGGACCAGTCTTACTCATGCTATTATTTTTTACAAACTATCGTGTTCCTATAATTAAAATTAGTATATATTAATGTAGAATGATCTAGCGGACACAAATATGTAAAAAGAAATTATGTAATTATGTTAAAAAATTACTTTGTAATTAATGACTTACTTTTAATGACCGCCTAAAAATAGACACGAATTTTAAACCAGTCTTACTCATAATATTATTTTTCATAAACTATCATGTTCCTATAATTAAAATTAGTATATATTAATGTAGAATGGTCTAGCGGACATAAATATGTATTTTTAAAACTAAAATTGATTTATATAAGCGCAGAAGTTAGGTTAAGGGTTATATTTAAAAAAATGAAAAGATTTGTTTGTAACTTTGTTATTTGACATTTACTTTCCGGGACCTGGTTATTTATTTACTTTTCTATCCAAGTTTGGTATCACATGTTTGCCATAGTATTTTGTTCAAACCATAATATCAGAATGATATTAAACAATCATTATTTATTTTTGTGGGTAGTTATACTAACAAATATAAAGAAGCATTTATGTAATAAACAAGAAATGTGTATATGGAACACGGATGCCCCCACTGCAAACCATCTGCCTAACTGTGACCTTGATCTTTGAGGCACTGATATGATTCTGGCACAAGACACACCTTCTCATTGTGGTGAACATTGTGTGAAGTTTGAGGCATTACTTTCCTTCAGTAGTTTTGGACTAAAGGTTGACATGACAAAAATGACCTTTGACCTCCAACTGTCACCTTGACTTTTGAGGCACTGACAGGATTCTTACGAGCGACACACCTTCTCAATTTGATGAACATTTGTGTGACGTTTGACGGAACTCCCTTCAGTAGTTTCCATGTAATGGCTGAGACATGATGTTTTTAAAGATTGTTTGACGTTTGAACTTCAACTGTGACCTTTACTGTTGAGACACTGACATGATCCTTGCACGCGACACACCTTCTCAATGTGATAAACATGTGTGTGAAGTTTGTCACAACTCACTTCAGTAGTTTCCAAGTAATGGCTGATACATTAATTGTTAACGTTTTTTAGATATTTGGCCTCCAAGTGTGACCTTGACCTTTAAGACACGTTCATGAGTCCTACGCGCGACACACCTTCTCAATATGATGAACAGATGTGTGATAGTTGACGCCCTTCAGTACTTTCAAAGTGATAGCTGAGCCATGACTTCTTTGACTATCTTTTGACCTTTGACCTCCAAGTGCAACCGTGACCTTTGAGAAAAGGTCATGATTCTTGTGCGTGACACACCTTCTCATTGTGATAAAAATTTGTGTGCAGTTTGACGAAATTCCTTTCGGTAGTTTCTGAGGAATGGATGAGACACGATTTCGAACGGACTGAAGTGACTTTGTAATTAAGCATTAACGTTCCGGGATTGCATGAACATGTGCTTTAACATTTTGATAGTTTTTATAACATGATTAGTCATTTCGCAGTCAATAATTATCTTATCTTTATTTATTTTTTGTTGCCCTCGAAGGGCGGCATATAGAAGTCCGTCAGTCCGTCCGTCCGTTCGTCTGTCCAATCGTGTCCGGTCAATAACTCTGACATTCCTGGATGGATTTTCAAATAACTTGGCACAAGTGCTTACCACAACAAGATGACGTGTCGCGCGCACAATTCAGGTCCGTGGCTCAAAGGTCAAGGTCACACGTAGAGGTTAAAGGTCTAAACCACTTCTGTGGCAATTGTCACTTACAGTGACTTAAAGGTCAAAGTTCAAAAAGAAGTGCTTTCGTGTCCGGGTAATAACTTTCACATTCATGGACGGATTTTCAATAACTTGGCACAAGTGCTCACCACAACAAGACGACGTGTCGCTCGCAAAATCACGGTACTTGGCTCCAAGGTCTAGGTCACACGTAGAGGTCAAAGGTCAAAACCACTTCGGGGGCAATTGTCACTTACAGTGACATTTCTTGTTTCTTAATATGCTTTTATTTTAATATTTAAGTAACAAAGCTGAAAGAATTATCAAAATGCCATGAAAAGGAAAGGAGATATGACCTTTTGGAAGTTTGCAAAGAACATAAATGGAAGCTGCCATCTTGGAACGATGACGTCAGCGCGACATTTTACCATATATGGCATATTGACAAAATATATTTTAAAGCAAAGAAAATCACTTCAAATTGATCAGAAATATATATACATATGTAAAATGTATAAATTGTATGCTTATTTTTCATTTGCATTGATTTTCTTTGCTATTTGTCAATATGTTAAAATAAACTTTGTTTGAAAATAGTGCATCAACCCCTTTAATACACAGGGTGTCAAGCACTGTCATAGACGCGCGTCTAATGCAATCAACAACTTTCAACTAACAGATTACCGGTAGTTACTCGCGCTTACGTGTACAGTAGCCCTTAACCACTAGTGTTTACATTATTGTTTTAAGATGCAAATTATTCGATATACAATAGGCTTTAACAAACGATTAATGGAGATTCATTTAAAGAAGAGGTTGTATATGTCATCGGTATATATGAAAATGCTGAATTTATTATTATTATCATTCTTATTTAGCAAATGAAATATAAAATAACAATCAACTGACAAATCTTTCTTTCACAGACTGCAATTTCACACGATTACATCATTATATATAAATAAGACCATACACAGTAGCGTTAAACAGGTGTCAAGACTCGCGTATTAAGCAATCAACGTCTTGGAAGTAGCAGATCAATGGTGTGCCTTTGTATAGGCCATGTACAGTAGCGTTCAACAATCACTTAATGGACGTGTCTTAAATTTATTATAATACACCTTCCTCTGATTCTTTTATTTTTCGGACAACTTCATTTTCGTGGATGAAATCTTCAACGCAGTAACCGGGATAGCACAACACACTAGTATCCCTATCACTGATATATCCATCGAAATACTTAGTCTGACCATGACCAATAAGAAGTGTTTTAGAGGCATTGTTACACAAAAAGAAGATAGTACAATAGCTAGTTATTAAAATCCCGTTTACATTACATAAATATTAACACTGGGCTTTAACAATCAATTTACTGATTATCGATTGAATGCTGAATACGATATTAATTGTTTTTTTGTATTTTTAGAAAACATAAAGGAACACAACCTTTCAAGTGACAATTTTCATTTCAAATTCTTTTATTCCAAGATTTTACATGTGTAAAAGAGCAATGGATATAATATATAATGCAAGTTCAACTGTAAATGGTAATCGTTATGACAAATAAAGGTGGTAGTACAGCGAGAGGAAATGATGATAGTGCAGAGCAGAACTGATAGTTTTCACAAAATAATCTACAGTCAAATAAGAAAGTATGATGTAAGTTAAGAGAGATAGGAGAGCTAGTGTTCATTGGTGACAGAGGGGAGACAACTGAGCATGCATAGACACGTGTATATTTATTTATATATCATGCTTGTCTCCCTCCCTTTAACCATATAGACTTAAACTATAATACAAATAATAGTAACATATTAAATATTGAATTATGGTTAATATTAAGTATTGCATTTAGGTCTATAGATGCATGCAAATAAAATGTAACAACATACAACGTTGGTTCATTTCTTTACGGCATATACAATACATACATTTAACTAAGTTTGTGTAAACAATATGAATGATCTTTTCGTCTAGTAGCTACCTGAAAATCAGTATTTGCACGGGACTTCGACGTACTGTCTATAGATATTTGTTCGAACTGTGTGTAAACAATTCAACAGTGATACCGGAGTTACTATTTACAGGTAGGACATTAAGAATCTTACTTCAATGTTCATGTGTTTAATAATAAGTTATTATATAATTAGTATCACACGGAAAAGTAACATAATTCAACATGCGCCTTATTATATTGCACAACATGTACACAGGTGGAGATATAACAGGTAGAGATACTCCCAGTATTTATACCTTGACAAATAATACGAAAACGAAACCTGTGAAAATGTATTGTCGGGGTTCTTATATCTAAGTAAGTGATATTAAAGTGTGTTTTTTTATTTGTTTCATTAAGTTAAAAGCGACTTGTGTATAACAATATAATATTACAAAACACACACAATACAGTTAAACATTCATAATGGAAGGAAAGTCACTGTCTATGTATTGTCGTCATTTAGTTTATGTACTATTAACAGTTCTAGAACTTTGTAGTTTTACAAATTACACATGATTACAATATACATGTAATATAAACAAAAATAGGCTAAAACTGCTTTAATGTGTATTATAAATCGATACACAATTATACATTTTTCAGAATAACGTCAATGAAATTGAATAATTTTATTAAATCTATCTTGTTATTTGTGCTCATAAGTTGTTGAAATTTTAATATATTTGGACGTGTATACAGTGCAGCAGCAGCTAAAGCTTTTCACGCGCACACACCGCATAACTCACTTTTGAATTTCAAGTGTTTTAACACGAAGTAGTCCCAATTTGCACTCACGTGCAGTTACGCGGAAATTGCAGTTGTCTTTTAAAAAACGTTAGCTTAAACCAATTTTGAGTGCAAAAACAACACAGACAATGAATAAAGTAAGTTTATACGTTACACATCCACATAGCATTCGTTTTGACTACTAATGGCATATTTTGCATAGCCTAAATCGCTGTTCAAATGTGAAGATCGGAAATTTTGAGTTTTTTGAAACTGCAAAATTGCCGATTTCTCAAAACGGTCACAGAAATGACAATCCATTCATCATCATCAGGGACAAAAGGCAGTCACCATTATCTCATCAGGATCCCATGTTTAGTAATAACACACTGGGACGTGTGAAGCTTAATCTTCACTAACAGCCTAATCATATAAACTAGAAATCTAAATTGTGATTTTGATAGTTTGTCATCATCTTTGTCTTTCAAATTAATAGAAGGAGAATAATCAGATAAGTGAATATTATTTTCACTGTCGTCCGTCTGGGATTCAGATGGGCTAATATCATGAGATTTGTTAACCTCTGTATTATAAGATTGACCTATAAAAGTATCAGCCAAATCATTGTCAAAACAAAAATCATTTTCAATGGCTGTTTTTGCCATAGCTCGAGTAACGCCACAAGCCGGATACAAGTCAATTTCCTGTTCAACGGGATCAGGAGATTGATCCGAAGAAGTCTTGTCAGATGCAAGTGGATTAACCACGACCTTATCTCCAGCTAGGTCATTATCTAGTAATAATTAAACACCTTCAAATGGTAAAGAAGATCTTATTGCCACAGCCGCAGGTCCAGTAACCAAATCTGATGACACATATTTATTATGGAGAGGGACAGTCAAATAACCGAACTCTTTCCCCTGAACAAGGACACTAGTACCAGAATAAGTCTTCTCATGAAAAGGCAGGGTACCTGCTAATATAAGATATCGAGAAGCTACTGTGTCTCGTAGTATCTTAATACGGTTAGAGTTGTTTGAATCACCAATAAGTGATATAGAACCTTCAAACATGAATGATTCATAAGTCTCCTTTTCAAGTGAAGCACTCAGACATGAGGTGACTTTTCCTCTTGCAATAATTCCAAGTAATTTGAGATAAGGATTTAGGATCAATATTCTCATTAGATGCTTGATATTTGGAAGTACTAGTACTTAATTTGCCAGACTGAGGTTTCGAAGTACTGTCGTATTTCATGGTTTAATAATAACTGCGGTTATTAAGGCTTACATGTGTCTGTATTGTCTTATAATTTATTCCTGTGCAATACATATAGTTAATTAAGTAGTGAAATGGTACGAATCTGGATCATCTGAATTGACAGCCAAGAATCATTCCTGTACAATTGCAAATTTAATACCAACATCAGAACATTGCAGTGTGCTTCTCTAATACATTGATGATGACTTTGATTATAGGAATGTGTTTTCCTAGGCGTTTATGCAAGTGTAAAGAAGGTTGAATGCTGTCGGAGCGACAGATACATGTATACAGTGCTGGTTCTACCTAAGAAAGATTGGTGGTCTGCCTCTACAGCAAGATAGTATATATGGCCTAGTATATGCTAAAAATTAAATAAAACACCATTCAAACAAACAACGTGTAGCATAATGCTATGGTTCGACGGAGGGCGTGTCATTTGGCATACGGTAAGCACTGTTTAAGGGCTAGGAAAATGATCAATTTAGACCATTTTATTGCTAATGCATGCTGTAACAGCGTTTTCATGGACTTTAAACAAACATTACAAACATGTTCCTGAATGTGTTTTTGATAAAAAAAAAGCGTAAGGTAAGCCATGAAAAAATATATAAAATACATGCAATATTGTAACAAAATGGCCTACATAACAATCATGCTCAATGTTGTTAAAGACAGACAAAATATATTGTCCTTAATCTATATATACTCAAGTTGTTATGCCCCCACCACCGAATAGTCCATGTCCGTCCGTCTGTCTGCGCAAAAAGTCGATATGTTTTCTTAGAAATTTCTTAGAAATAAACTATAACACTTATGCAACTAGATGCATAGGATTTTGTTAAATACTTCGAATTAGTGCAGCTTTCAATGTTCCTAATTCTAAAATATTGAGAGTAAAAGTATGTTAACATCATGTCAATATGTGCATATCGATTCGGCATTAATATCGGCCATATAATACAAGAGTTACGGCCGTTTTTATTAATTGTTTACGTTTTCTCCTGCTACTTTTTCACCCGATTTTTATGAAACTTCACAGAAAGTATTATTCTGAAGTCTAGTAGCACATATTGTCAGGATGTTTGTATAATTTTTGGCGGAGTTACGGGACTTCGAATCTAAAGCTTGTCCTCTCAACACTTACGTTTTCCCACCGATTTTCATGATTTTTCATAGGATGTGTAAGTATGATTTCTAGTAGCGTACACTTATTTGGAAGTTTCGGTTGAATGTGTTTTATCTCTCGAGGTTTTTCAAATTAAAATCGTGTCTGCTCAACTCCTACATTTTTCATCTGATTTTCATGAAGCTTTATAGGAAGTATTACTATGATGTCTAATAGCACATACGATCAGGCCCTTTCAGTTGAAAGATTTGGCAAAGTTATTGGACTTTGAAATTTTCAAATGTAAAGCGTTTTGTCAGGACGTTCCAATTGTAGATTTTTGCGGAGGTAATGGACTTCGATTTTGTTCAAATACAAAACATGTCCGCTCAACCCCTCCTACAGTTTTTCATCCGACTGTATTTCACGTGTGTACTTTATTCGGCAGCATCCACTGGTTCTACCGATTACTTATTTTTACTGCATTTAGATATCATTTGACGACATATTGTTAGTTTTTAATTTCAATAAAGCATCGTATACGTATTCCATATTATAACGGTTCGGAGCATAAGCAAACATCAGTACAATTGTCGGCGAAGGTTTATTTATCGTATTGTTCGTATTCGTCTAAAATGCGATATAAGTATCCTCAAACATGTAACATCTAGAAAGAAGCATATCACCTGTTAAACATATCTGGAGGACCGCGAAGCAAAGGACAATTCACATCAGAAGAGGACGGAAATAGACCGTACTCAACTCAGTCTGCAAGTTATGGAAAGAACAATATACAGAGAGAAAGGAAACACTGTAGGATATGTTGACTCCTGGTGAAACGATAAAAAGCCCACACTAAGTGACAGAAAACAGATCTAGACTTACAGTCGGAGGTTATAGCAGCAGACAATCATATTCATCATGGTCAATCAATAGAAGACAAGAGTACGAACAATGTCGAAAATATAGCTGTATCCGATCGTAAAAAAAATGTTTTCACACATACATGGCGTATGTATGTATGTTACAACACGAATGAAACCGAAATCCGTTTTATTGATCTACGTATTACACAGGCAACATCATGAAGATCCATACTGTTATACACATATGAAACAATGGAACAAACTCATGAATATTCTGAAGTTAGCTAGATTGATCCACATAAATTTGAAATATTGCGGATATTTAACAAATTGAAAAGCAATATATACACATATGCTAGTTATGCCAATTATATATTTTAATTATGAAAAAAATCCTTAAACCAGACACCAGACGGCAAAGATACACAGCTTCGACCTCAGTGTGACATTATTTTATGTGTGACCATGTTCTTACGGACTTCAATCTGGACGTTAGATATGACATGCCCTGCTGGTAAGCTTGGCCTTCCGCTTAGCAAGTCCACCCACTGGTTTTGGAGATATGCTAAATTGTTTGCATTACGCTACGTTATCAGAATACGTTTAGAAACGTGTTTGTTATATTCCTTTAAAGTCTAAGGAAAGCTGATAAAGCATGCATCACCGAATAATCATACACCCTAAATGGTATTAATTTATGTGTACAAGCCCGTAACTAGTATTCTCCGCAATGCCAAATGACGTATCCTCCGCAAAACCGTAGTATCATGCGACATACCCTAAAAGGAGTTGTATCCGCTTGCACAGTGTGGCTCGGTGACGCTGTGAGTGCATGTTTACTTCGGAATACTAATAAAAATAATAATTATAATCATCATGCTGATTGTCACATCATTTCGATTCAAATTGAAACCAACCCTGATTTTGATTTTGTTATTTTGCAACATGTTGTTGATATTTATTTACTGTCACTTCATGTCGTGAGGGGGTTGGCTGGGAAAGGAAGTAGTGCTGATATTGTTTAATTGATATTTAAAGCATGTTTAGTATCATTTAAGTACAAAATTATCAAACAATGAATGGGTAGGGCACTTACATTTTTGCACCAAACTTCTTTGAAGAAGACTGGTGTTTCTAACTCCAAACGTTCAATGAAAAGAGGAGATATAAATCATTGAATATTTTCAGGCTTTTTGTCATAACATTAAACTTTTCATCTGCTTCCCTGCATATTTTATTGAGACTGAGATAAAAGAAAATGTTATAAGTCAACAGGAAGAGTAGCATTGACAGAATACAGTTACTGCAATAAGTATTATAACGCAAAGGTGATTACAAACACATTCAGTAAAAAGCACATCACAAACATATACACTTCTAGGAATAAGCCCTTTGAAACTGCTCAATCTGAGCTGATGATTATCAGTAGGGCAAATTAGCCAGACTAGTACAGTTTTACAGTCATACATCGCACGAGCCACATTGACCACTTGCGGCTTTATGTTTGGTTATATTGACCTGTATCAACAAAAGTTGCTTGTTTCAATAAAACTGTCAGAAAGAAAATTTGCTTTGTTTTGTGTATAAATATCAACAATTATTAAAAAGAAAAGATGCTTTGTGTTTGATTGCACTTGTACAAGAAATGAAGAGCTTTTATTCGACTTTTATCTGTCATGGTATGGGTATCGCATACAACTTCAAGTCATCTCTGGTGGTCACTGATGGAAACCTAACAGCCATTAAGTACCGAGATGACGTTCTCCAGTCTCACGTCGTTCCTTTAGTGCTTGAGAATCGCTTTACATTTCAACAAGATAGCGCCAGACCCCAAACTCTCGCAGAGCGTATCTGGATGAAAACCACGTAAACGTAAAGGATTGGCCACCTTACAGCCCAGATTTCTCACCTATAGAGCATTTATGGGACAAATATGATCGCTGTATTCGACGTCGCGTTAACGTCCCAGGAAAGCTTCATGAACTTCGAAATGCACTGTTTGAAGAATGGGACAATATTCCTATGGCTTGTATCAATAAATATAGTCAGTCTATGCCATGACGAGTGAGAGCCGGGTTTGCAGCCAGGTGTGGCCACACTCGTTACTAACTTAAACTCGAGTTTAACGACAGTGGTGTTCGTTGAACGATTCTCGTAAAATAACGAGATGTGATTATCAAATGAATTTTGGATGTATAGTCAAAGAATGTTATGCGTTTCTTTTTCCTTTCAGTATATATTCACAAATATTGCCTCCCTCTATATATTTATCGAAAAATCGTGCTAAACAGCAATATGGCGGCATCTATGTCAAGTGTAACATTTAATGGTTAGAACTAGTAAACCATGCAGAAAATATTTATAATCTATATGAAAACAAGACGCTCTACTTATATGATGTGATTCAAAATCAGTAACATGATAGAGGCAAACCCAAGAAACATGTTTCCTACATATAACGCTATGTAAACTTTGGGTTATCATGGCGGTCATTTCGAATATTTGACGACAACGAAAAACACAACTTGATAGAGGCCAACAACAGAAACCTGCAAATGATATTTAACTAGACAGGAATAAGTGGTAATATGTCGTTTGATAAATGTCCTTAAATTTGACCTAGGTTTAGCCATGGTTGCCATCATGGATGACTGGAGGCCCCAAATCTGAGGGGGACTAACCCAAACATCATTTTGATTAAGTTTCATCAAAATCCTTCAAGCAGTTTCAGAGAAGATGTAATTTTTAACGATTTCCTATATAACTCTATGTAAACGTTCGGTCGCTGTGGCGGCCATTTTGATTATTAGACGATAACGAAAAACACAAACTTGATAGAGGCTAACCCAAGAAACATGTTTATGATATTTCACAAGAATGCAATAAGTGGTTTCGGAGGAGATGTTGTTTGAAATTTATTTAAATGTGACCTAATTTTAGACATGGCGAACATCTTGGATGACTGGCGGCCACGAAAATTACAAATATGCGAGGGACTATCCCAAATTTCATGGTGATTAAGTTTCATCAACATCCTTCAAGAGGTTTCAGAGAAATTGTAATTTTTAACCTTTTCCTACACAACTCTATGTAAACTTTTGGTCGCCGTGGTGGCAAAATTGATTATTAGACGAAAACGAAAAGAACAAACTTAATAGAGGTCAACCCAAGGAACATGTATATGATATTTCACAAGAATTGAATAAGTGGTTTCGGAGGAGATGTCGTTTGAAATGTATTTAAATTTTCATAGTTTTAAAAAATGGCGGCCATCTTGGATGACTGGCGGCCACGAAAAACATAAATCTGAGAGGGACTATCCCAAATATCATTGTGCTTAAGTTTCATCAAAATCTATCAAGCGGTTTCAGAGAAGATGTAATTGTTAACCTTTTCCTATATAACTCTATGTAAACTTTGGGTCGCCGTGGCGGCCATTGTTATTATTTGACGATAACGTAAAACACAAACTTGATAGAGGCCAACCCAAGGCAGATGTATATGATATTTCAGTAGAAAAGAATAAGTGGTTTCGGAGGAGATGTCGTTTGAAATTTCCTTAAATTTGACCTAGTTTTAGCCATGGTGGCCATCTTGGATGACTGGAGGCCGCGAAAAACATAAATCTGAGAGGGACTATTCCAAATATCATTGTGCTTAAGTTTCATCCAAATCTATCAAGCGGTTTTAGAGAAGATATACTTTTTAACCTTTTGCTGTATAACTCTATGTAAACTTTGGGTCGCTGTGGCGGCCATTTTGATCATCGACGATAACGAAAAACACAAACTTGATAGAGGCTGACCCAAAAAACATGTTTATGATATTTCACAAGAATGGAATAAGTGGTTTCGGAGGAAATGTCGTTTGAAATTGCCTTAAATGTGACCTAGTTTTAGCCATGGCGGTCATCTTGGATGACTGGCGGCTGCGAAAAACACAAATCTGAGAGGGATTATCCAAATATCATTGTGCTTAAGTTTCATTAAAATCTTTCTAGCGGTTTCAGAGAAGATGTAATTTGTAAACTTTGGGTCGCTGTGGCGGCCATTTTGATTATTCGACGGTAACGAAAAACACAAACGTGATAGAGGCCAACCCAAGGAAGATGTATATGATATTTCAGTAGAATAGAATCAGTGGTTTCGGAGGAGATGTCGTTTGAAATTTCCATAAATTTGACCTATTTTTAGCCATGGTGGCCATTTTGGATGACTGGAGGCCACGAAAAACACAAATCTGAGAGGGGCCCTCCCAAGTAACATTGTGATGAAGTTTCATAAAAAATTCTTCACGCGGTTTCAGAGGAGATGTCTATTTTATAAAATTACTAACAGACGGACAGACAGACGGACGAACGGACAGACGGACGAAATGTGATCGCATAAGACCTCCTGGCCTTTGTCCAGTAGAGCTAAAAAATCGAAGAAAAGGCAAGCTATTGAAAATTCTAAGCACCCCGATGTCAACGTCTCTGTCTGCGTTGGTTAACATAATACAGTAAAGCTAAATCTGAACTCCGAAACAGATAAAAGGAATTCAATGAATCGCTACACGTGTATTTACCGTCACAGAAAGAACTCAGACAAGTGCCATAACTCTGTTATGCATCCCACTTTTACATAGGCGATAAGAATAAGTGTACAACAAATACAGTTTTCAATATTTTTAACCTATCTGATCACCGGGATTTCAATCGTGTATGTTTTAGTGGTTTACTTATTATAACACGATAAACAGCTTTTCTGAAATTAAACAGATATTGCGTAATTACCTTTTAACAAGACTTATGATTAGAATTCACACATTTGTTTTGAGTGCATACACGACTAAAACAACTTAATTTTGAATTAAAACCATATGGAGACTTTACCCTGTCTTCCGACAGTTGTCCCGGCCGTTTTTGCTGCAGGTTTAAATTGAGGGCTTTCTAATAAATAAAGACTGTCTAAGCATCTGAGAATTAGACATGCCGCTACGCGGGAGATCATTTACACGTTCGGTTTGTGTATTTGCACACTCATCCTGTGAATTGTCATTCTAGAGAAATTCAAGTGCACATCCAACCTATCCAACGACATACTAGCGTAAAGCATATCAATGGCTTCGCTTTGCCCATTTAGGGCGAGCCTTGTCATTTACACAAAGTGTGTTTTTTTCTAAAATTATTATGCTTGGTTTATTTAGAAATATCTAATCAATATAATGTACCAATCAGTTTGGAAATCAATAATTTGGTTTCACTGTTCATCAGTTTGTTTGGACTGAATAACAATTTACATATGTTAAAAATATGAAGTGTATACCTTTAATAATTATCTTAGACTCCTGTGGCAGATTATAGTATACGGATGCAACAACACCAAGTGCTTATTATAATCAGAATGTGGAATAGGAATTAGGTACCATTTCGAGCGAAACAAGGGCGCAGCCTAACGGGGCATTATACGCCCGTTACCTTAACGGTATTATGTGAGTTTAGGTTAAAGGTTATTATGACCTTGACCTTTGAACTTCTAGCAAAACTGTTTTAAAAATGCATGGATTATACTTTAAAAGGGCTTGGTAACCTTGTCATTTAACCTTCTGACACCAAAAACAATGAGGTTCTTCTTTTCAACAAGGACAAAATGCGCTTGGGAAGTTTCATGAGTGCGAATATTATGAAGTTATTCAACAAAATGTGAAGTTTCTTATAAGATCATGGTGACACTGACCTTTTACCTAGCTACCCCAAAACAATAGGGTTCTTGTTCTTCTCACCTAGGGCAATGTATCAATGAAGTTTCATGAGTGCAGGTGTTATCACTTCAAAGTTATCAGCATACTGACCCTAAAACAACAGGGATCCTCCACAAACCTAGAGAAATGTACCAATGACGTTTCATGATTGTAGGTGTTATCTTTTTGTAGTTATCGTCCGAAATCAGTATTCCATAATGGTGGCATTGACCATTGACCTGCTGACCCCAAAAACAATAGTGTTCTTCCTCTTACCTGGGGCAAATATACATATGAAGTTTAATAAATTTGGGTGTTACGGTTTCGAAGTTATCGTCAATAATGCGTATTTCCATAAAAGGTCATGGTGACCTTGACCTTTGACATAATGACCCCAAAACAATAGGGATTCTCCTCTCAGTAGGGCAAGGTACCCATGAAATTTCATGAGGGTAGGTGTTATGGTTTCGCGGCTATTGTCCGGAATTAATATGTCCATAATAGTCATGGTGAGCTTGACCTTTGAGCTACTGACTCTAAAAGCAAGGGAAATGTACCTAAGAAGTTTCATGAGTGTAGGTGTTATGGTTTTGAAATTATCATCCAGAATGCCATATTTCTATATAAGGTGACTGTGACCTTGCCCTTTGACCTACTGACCCCGAAAACAAATAGAGATTCTCCGCTTACCTAGGGCAATGCTCCTATGAAGTTTCATGAGTGTAGGTATTATAGTTTCGAAGTTATCATCCAGAATGCCATATTTCCATATAAGGTTACTGTCGTGCGGAATGCAAATTATTTACGGGCGGACGTACAGACGTACGGACGGACAACCCCGTACCATAGTACCTTCCATTTTTTAAACGGAAAAAATGTAATGAATTAAATGATATGCATTCTGCCATGACTATTAATTGTATATTAAGTGTGTGAAATTGCATATATTGGACTTTAAAAAAATACGTCTACAAAGTAATGAAATGTTAGGAAAATCAAATTCATAAAAACATAAATTGTAAAGTGATCAGAGTTTATTTTCAAAATATCATTTTAAATATTCTTTGTATATCATTCCTTGTAAACATCTTGCTTCTGTTGTGGACTGTGAAAGTCTGTTAATATGAGATTTATCATGATCCAGCAATAAACATCATCTGCAGCATTGCCTGCTGGAAATTCCCCATGTGGTGATACTTACGTTTATACGAACCTTGGATTAGTTACAGGTCATTATTTCTAAACTGGCAAAATGACCAGAAGTACGGCTTATATGGGTTGCCAAGATGGGTACCGCCTTGATACGGTCAGTGGCAAAAGGGATCACCGGAGAGTTTAAACCGGTTCAAGGGTGCACCAAACCTCACTCTTACCCTGTCATCCTCCCTAAACAACAGGACAGTGTAAATAAAAATTATCCCAGCCGAGTTAACGCCTTACATTTGAGAAAGCTTAGATAGGTATAATAAAAACAAAAACAGAAATGTTCATGTATATAATATATGAAAAAATAAGTTAAAACTAAGAAGCTAATTTCATATGTACTCGATGAATTGTCTGAAGTCAGAGCATCAAGGGGAAAACCGTAAAGGTCACGACAAAACGGAGTGAAGGACAAACATCAAACGGTTCCCGCCTTAAACTATTTAGGAACACGTTGTCATAGAGTCCATCGCCTGTCCGGTCGTTGCACAATCAAAGAGGGAAGCATAATTGCAAACTGTAGAAGGGTCAACAACTAAGCATGTAGTGCGCCGCAGAATACTTCGGTCGTAACCTCTGTTTATACATTTTCTAATAATCTTAATAAATAACTCATAAAAATCTTCCTCAGTTTGTAAATCACATCTCAATAAAAACGGGTTTTGATAAACCTTGTCGCAGACGTGTTTAATTATTACTATTATATTTGTCGAGCAGATCAGTGTTACGATAATAAAACTTTGAAAAAGTCTTGCGTAATTTATGGTAACGGTAACCCTGTTGGATGAGTTTTTCAGTAATGTTAAGATACGAAGGTTGAAGTTCTCAACACGGCTATAATCTCTGGCAAAACGAATTAACTGAGAAATATACACGCCATAAGAAACAATAGTGGGATATCCCCATCTAAATATGGATAATTCACAATATCGTAATCTAAATCATCTCTTATCATAAATTTAGTTAATTCACTTTTTAGGGGACAAACAACTTGTCATCTCTGGGGTGAAACGCAAGGAAAACGAGGGGCATGTGAAATTGCCACATGTTTAATGAAAAACACTCAGTCTGTCTGCTCTTTTGCGCCAATAGAAGAGGTAACATACTATTCTGATACGTGTGGGGGCAAAATAGGAACCAGTTTGTAGCTGCTTCCTACCTGTATACTGTTTCAAAGATACCACAACTTAAGACTTTAAATCACAAATTCCTTCAGTCCGGCCATAGCCAAATGGCATGTGACTCGGTACATTCAGCAATTGAAACTTAGAGTACTGTGATTTGTATGTCCCGGAAACAAATTCATAAATTACTATCCCTCTGAAATATGACCATGTACTTGACTCCAAAGCATTTGTTAGAAAGAACTGCGACCACTCTGGGAGTAAAGGTGAACTGGCTCAACGTGCGCTGGATTCAAGATTGCCAAAATGAACCAAAGTCACTGTTTCTCAACTACACCTTTAACAGTGAAACTTTCATGAAAATAAAAACACAGCATTCTGCTTCTTCACGGAACAAAAGTCGCCCTCAGCATTGGCCAATAACAGATGCAGAAATGGACTTATGCTATTGTTCCAAATTGCCTATTTCAACACAGAAGAAGGCAGACTTAATCAGCCTGTGTACGAAGGGAATAATACCCGATGACTTTCATGGGTACTTTATGTCTTTGGCGACAAATGCCAAAACAAAAGACACAATACCAGTTCACGCCTACTAGACTCCGCAACCGCCTCCAAAAAGAGTGATAATACGACGTTTCGGAGACACTTCCGATGCGGTTGCGGAGAGTTAATTGAAGCAGCAACGGTAAGTGTGAATTTAATATTTTCGTTTTTTTCGACCGTAACTCGATCTTTTTCAAAAATCGGGGAATGTGGTACGATGTAGGAATGTTTTCCCTTCCTATTTCATGTGTTGGTTTCGAAATATATTGAAAAATGTGGTCTGTAGAATTGTCATAAGTCAATCGACGAGTGTAATTTTCTCAACTGGACATGATTTTTACTCCATTTTTCTGCTGTTTTATGAGAAATCTGCCCACTAATGAGGTCTATGACTTTGAAATCACCTATCTTTCATCGTTCAATGAAAAAAATGCAATCGAATATAAATTGAAAAGAATTATGGTCATGTTTTATGAAGAGGCGGTGTCGGAGAGTAAGAGGCGGATTCGGAGAGTAAGAGGCGATTTCGGAGACATAGATACTCTATATAAGAGATCTATACTGATTTTAATTGATAAGTAATGTATCAATATAATTGTTTATGATGAATTATTTGTTTCTATATACGTACCCGTGTCAGATCCATAATCCAATATCTGTCACAAGTTGACCGATATAATTTATTAAATAGTTTGTCGCTACCTCGTGGCTAATAAACATAATGCCTATTATAAATCGAAAATGAAAGTACTTCAAAAGTCATGAAAGAGAAAGCGTTATGCTTAAACGGTAAACCAGCACTGTCTCATAGACGGGACAAGTTAGCCCTTCAATATGCCATTAAATTAAAATCTAACCCTTCAAACCCAACTTTCGATAATGTCTTTAATCCTAGATGTGAACCTCTTTTTGATCGAAAACCGAAATCCATCCGACCATTTGGTCTTCGTATTAAACCAAAATTAAGAGACACTGAAATCGACCTAAATTTGATTGCCAAGTACAAAGTACCACAAATTCATTTTGTAATCTTTTCTGATTCCCTTTCATCTCTTCAAGCACTGGGTAATATGAAACATGATAACCCAGTTGTGCTTCAACTTTTAGAAAAGTACAATTCTCTTATAATTGATAATGTTATTATTTTCTGCTGGCTTCCAAGCCATGTAGGAATACGTGGTAATGATAGAGGTGATAGTGCTGCCAAGACAGCATTAGATTTACATATATCTAATACCAAATTACCTTATACTGATTTTAAAAGCTGTATCAACACATATATTCGTAATTCTTGGCAAGCCACTTGGGATTTGTCAGTTAACAATAATCTCCATTCAATTAAACCGTTACTCGGAGAATGGCGCTCTTCTAGTAGACCCATTCGTCCTAGTTGTCCTAGCTCGGTGCAGAATAGGGCATACACGTTATACTCATTCATATTTATTACAAGGTGAGCCATTTCCAGAATGTATACCCTGCTTTGCACCGTTAACGGTCAAACACATATTGCTGGAATGTGTAGACTTTGATCCTATGCGTCAAAGGTACTACAATGTTAATACTATGACCGAGTTATTTAATACTATAGATTTTAGTCTAGTTTTAGATTTCCTTAAGGAAATCAGACTTTATAAATCAGTATAATATGTTCTTGTATATAATTACTTTTTTATATACCCGTTTTCGGGCATTCGTTGATTTACATATATAGTTTATATTACTACCATATCATTCCTTATTTTTTAATAGTTTTATCCTGATATATTTACATTAATTTTTAATTAATCCTTCATTTATTCATATTTCGTCAGTTTTTGCGCACAATATGAGCTATTTATGTGTCGACGTGCCGTAAAGCAACATTCATTCATTCTAACCTAGGGAAATGTACCTATGCAGTTTCATGAATGTAGGTTTAATGGTTTCGAAGTTATCGCCCGGAATGCATATTTACATATAAGGTCACTGTGAACTTGACCTTTGATTTACTGACTCCAAAATCAATAAGACACTTCCTCTTACCTGGGGCAATGTACCTATGAAGTTTCATGATTGTAGGTTTTATGCTTTCGCAGTTATCGTCCGAGATGTATATTTTCTTATAAGGTCTCTGTGACCTTGACCTTTGATTTACTGACCCCAAAATCAATAGGAATCTTTCTCTACCTATGATTAAATACTGATAAAGGTGATCCTTTGGGAGCAACAAACACAATTAAGAGAATAAAGCAGCAGACTCGATTTTATTGAGTCTGTTCATGAGAAGTAATGAAAGAAGCAACACCTCTCACGCCCCCTAGCACCGGCTTAAGCGGTATTCTACTACAAAGCCACCTATATTGGGCTCGCTGGTCCCAGTGGACCAGTAAAAATAACACTACTGATTCGTAGCACGGGGAGACTTTTTACAGCCGCCACACTGCACTAAACTAACGCTAGTGTGAAGTTTCATTAAGATGGGTCTTATACGTTTGCAGTTATAGTGCAGAATGCGAATTGATTACGGATATACGTACGGACGGACAACCGAATAACATAATACGTCTCGTTTTTCAAAGGGACGTAGTTTTTTAAATGGGTGTTTTCAAACGGGCATAGTTTTTCAAACGGACGTATAAATATAAAAAATAAAAACATGTCTTTTAGACCGTTTGAACAAGGTAAGACAAAAAGAAATTCCATAAAGCAGACCAAACAGCCAACCGTGCATTCTTAAATTATCTTATAACAAACTTACGTGGTTGACAGTCGACGCCGACGTCTTTATCATGTCTGCAGTTGGACTGACCCCAGGCGGTAGTGTAACAGCTGATCAGACTACTCTCGTTCCCGTTACAAGTCACGTCGTCCAACCAGATCATACCTGAACCAGCGCCAAAGTAGGCTCGGTGACGAGCAGCAAAGACAGATCTAAAATGTACAAAATAAACAGTAGTTAGGGAAGGTCACTATGTCAAAAAGGAATGGTATAATATTTATATTTAATAAAATATGCATTCCGGAATACATATTGATACCACACGGCAATCTTGTATTATTTTTAAAGATGTGGCGTCCCTTTTCTTTATTTTTTTTACATATCTTGTATTTTTGCAGTCATTATTATTAATTATTACAATAGTTCAAAGCAAACTGTTTTTGCATATTACTAACTGTTGATTATATTGCAACAATAATATATATATACCTATAGTAGAATAATAAAATTTGACAAGCAGATATAAGTCAAAATGGATTAATAAATTGATGCACTCAGGGGAGTAGCTGATATAGGCCCGACAAACCAGGGGGTCTTTGGGCATGCTCCTCTTGCGTGTTTTCTTTTTAATTTTGCTATGTAATGGTGCATTCTGACAGAACTTGTGTGATATTTAAAGAAATATATTTTTACACAGATTTGAGGATTAACATTTGACAAAGTTGAATTACCTATACTGTAAAATAAAATAAGAAAAGAAGTTGACCCTTAACCCCACGTGCCCTCCGGCTTCAGATTTTAGTGCATTTTTTTTTACTTTTACTTTTTTTCATCTTTCAAATTGATGTATAGGCCCGGGCCTATATAGCCTAATTGTAGCTAAGCCGATGGCTCTTATTGTAATGCTTGATTAATACAAGATTGATGCATGTCCCTTTAAATTTAAGTTCAGGAAGACCAAATACAATTATATGTGTGGTGCCGGTTACCCGACTGATCCTAGATTTTTGGGCCGTTTTCGCCAACTCTCCTTTTTGCAGTAAAAGGTTTGAAAGTATGTGGGGCAAATCATCGTAGAAAGAGACGCAACTCCGGTAAAGTTAATACTATTTTAGAGACACTTATAACTCTGTTATGATCATCAATCCACTGTAGAAAAGCATTTTGACGATGCTAATCCCAATGCAGCATGATGGCGTCCTCCTTGGGTCTGTGTCAGAAATGTCGGCAGTTTGACTGCATTAGAAAATTATGTTCATTTATGCACTAGCATTATGGAAGAAGTAAAAGGTGACACGCAAGACCAGTTTGCAGTCAACGTTTTGTTTTTATCTATTCAAAAATCAGTCTCCAAACAAAAAATCCTTTTCTTTCCCAATGTAAGGGGAACCTCACATATTTTTTTATTTGGCCTAAGTTTACCCATTAAATCCCAGCATGTGACACACCACAGCAGCGCCATTGTTGTCAAAGTTGTCATCACAAACAGTTCCTCATCTGTTGTCGTAAAATACTTCTAATCGGCCGGGACTAGCGCTTCTACCATTTACCAACCGTATCACATTTGAGTACTGGGCTAAAATAGAAAAATACATTAACGTATGACAGTCTGATTCAACAGAATAACAATTAATGAACCTTATAACAGTCAAGGTAATGGAAACATTTATGGAGACTAGGGCTGATGAAATTTTAAAATAAGGACATTTTTCCAGTTTTTGCATGTTTTGGAAATATGCATCGTTTGTTTAATAAGCATACTTCTTGTTTTCAGTTATTTTATTATATACTGGTGTCCAAGCAGTTTTCGGCACATTTACAGACTTTTAATGAAATAATATTTAAAATATATGTAGGGTCTTCTATGATAAGAGAGATGATTTCAATTTTAACATCGTTAACTATCCACACCTGGATGGAGATGTACCTCGTGCTACCACATATGGGGTGTATATCTCCCAGCTCATTCGATTTGCTAGAGCGTGTAATGATGTTATAGACTTCAATGATCGGAATCAGTTATTACAAGTAAACTTCTTCAGCAGGGTTTTCGTTATCACACACTACGTAGATCTTTCTCTAAATTCTACCGCCGCAACGAGGGCCTGCTGGAAAAGTACAACACCAACCTCAAAACACTTCTGCGACTAGGCATATCACAACCCTCATTTTATGGAGATGTGGTCTATAAACTTCGTAAGTTAAAGGGGTCTGACGGGTTTCCTGACCGCTTTACAAATTTAATCAGGAAGTTCGTCAGAAAAGGATATAACCCTTTGGTTTTACAGCGCACTGCATGTTTAGTGATTGACCTCTCTACAGTCAGTCATTACGCTTCACTTTTCACTTGTGCGATGACTGGACTACCTCTTGGGACTCTATGATTGTACCTACTGAAACCCAACTAAGGGAGGTGGGTGCATGAGCTTTCGTCCCTCGGGTTTTCTGGTCGTACCCTAGATTGGTATTCTCTTTAGCAGCAACTACTATGGTTGTTCAGTATGATTCTGGGTACATCCTGAGATGTTTATTATTTTGTAAGTGTATCTTTAGTTAGTTTCTCTGGATGTGGACTTTATTGTTAGAGAATTCCTTTTGATGGGATGTAGTTTTGTTTACACTGTCTTGTCTATTTGGGCGCTGAAGACAGGATAATAGCGAGGATTGTGCGCATATAAAATCGATTCAAGCTAACCAGTAGGCCTTATTGTCTACTGACCGTTCCAAGTCGGTAACCCTGTCTTCACCACCCTTTCTGTTGTTTTTTGTCTCTTTCATTGTAGTTTCTAGTCCTTGTTTGCAGTACAGTGCGGACCTACGATGCCATTGCGTTCGGACGCTGTGGTTTCTATAGGACCCTATATTTCTTCGTTGAAATAACTTGTTTAAGTTATTACAGTGTTCTCTTAAAACAACACAAACAATAACTTTCTTACATGTCTTGTGACTCCACCTTTTCTGGTGATTTTTCAAGTGGAAAATTAGTTTTCTATATGAACTGCTGCATTATCCATACAATGGGTTAAATTTGCAGCAAATCATTACTATGTGAGACTTTAACATTGGTGTCTATGGGGAAAATAATTAGTGGTTTGATATCAATAAGAGATACGTGCAGTAATTAGGAATCGCTCAGATTCGTACCTAGGGACACTTGTCCGAAAACAATTGGTCAAATAAGCTCAGAAAAAGGTTTTCCATAGTTTTAAATATGTTTTGAGCGTTTTTAGTCCAATTTTATCTATAAAAGCCGTAATTTTGAGTTTCAATTTGTGTTCGTGTTTAAAATGACGTGTTTGTGAAGTGTTTGCAATTGAACTATGTTATTTTGGTATCAGCATGTAGGGTTGCATGTTTGTAAAATGTTTTCATCAATTAAATCTGCATGGCAACCGATTTGGTAGGCATGAAACCACTAAATATTTCCCCTACCCCCTAAAATAGGACTGGTCGGAAAAGTGAAGGTTTGTGTAAAAGGTAAAATATTATTCCTTATCATTAAAACTCGACTTGAAGCGTTCAGCTAGTTCCAATTTTGATTTTAGCGGTATTTTTGGCATTATTGAGCTCGTATTCGCTATTATAATCAGGTATGGTACCACCAATTTTGAAAAATCTGCTTAACAAATCAATTTTGGCATAAAAATCGACATACATTGGCATATTCATAGTCCTAATTGTACCTAAAGTTCCTATTTTATTAATGTCCATCGACTGTGCTAAACATATGATCTATATAATATGGTGTATTGACAAGAAATACCATTTGGTATGACAATTCAGACAGTGTAAAAGTAAAATAAATATCTCTGACTTTTGTTGACATTATACTATTGTCCTTGGTATTCACAATAGTATGATAATGGACCTTTGGAAATGGCCGAAAACGACACATACGAAATAGTGTAGTCTCGGTTTAATTGAGACCGTTCATGAGCGGTAGTGAAATATGCTAGCTACCGCTCCTCATATATCGGCAAATAATCATTCGATTTGCATGAAGTAGGTCTTTTTAAACCTGTTATGAAAATGACAACAAAAACTCGTCATTTAAGAAACATCTGAAAATGTTTTCTTCTCTTATATGTTTACCACCACTAATTGCATGTAAACCTCCGAGGTGTAATCGAACATAGTTCCTGTAATTAAACGTAATCCTCCCATTTTTGATGGAAATGGATTATAAGTAGGGGAAAACTGCCCATTTCAATTCTATTTTTGGTTGTATATATAAGAAGTGTATTAATAGGTTTCACTGATGAACATTTTCGAAATTTCGGCTCTATGCTTACACTTTGTGAGCAAAGAAAACAGTCAATCAATGAAAACAGTTGTACCCTTGACCTGTTTAGTATTGTCTTGTGACCCCACACTTTCTGGTGATTTTTGCAAGTGAAAATTAGTTTTCTATATGAACATTACACTGCTGCATTATCCATACTTGAGTTTGCATTTGCAGCAAATCATTAATATGTGACACTTTAACAGTGGTGTTTATGGGGAAAACAATTAGTGGTTTCATACCTTCATGGTTTGTCTATTAACAATCAAGCGTCGAAGATGATCAAGACTAACTGAGCAAAGGTATTCATCATCTTGCGACCCTTGATTTCAAATACAAACATTACAAGCGTCGTAAAATTCTAGACATCGGACTGAGATACCTGCGTTCATAGGTCTTGGTCTTGAAAAATATGGTAACATCCGCGTGGTGCGCTGAACCGATTTATTCGTGTCTATCAGCGATAGCATATGGGGACGTTTAAGAACCCCACCCTTTTTGATACGACGGCATTGAGAGCATTTTAGGGACGGTATTTTAGTACGCACGAGCCTCGTACGCAGCACTTGCAAAGCACGCACACTATTTAGTATTTAGTACTCACAAAATGTCTTTTTTAAAACCAAATATTATCATTTCAATGTACAAAAAGATCATAAAAATTTAAATAAAAGATATAATTGTGATAATCGGGCCTTCATTCATCTAGCAGATCCCGGCTCATAGGTGTTTTAGGTCCCGCATAATAGAGTGCGCTTTCGACAGTTGAACACAGTTACGTCCGTTATTATCGAACATTTTTTGTTTTAACCATCAAAATAAATGAATGACATCCTAGGTAGCATGTTACGCTCGTTGTTGAACATTTTGTTAGATGTAAGCCAGCTTAACTGGCAATCAAATCTATCATTTTTTTCGACTGACCTGCATGTATATTACAATAAAAAACTGACTATTACAATTTTGAAACATTACGAAAATTCGATAACATACGAGATTATCAGGGAGTATGTAAACATGCACATATTTGGGCTTGATCTTGTGTAGATAACATTATGTCAGTCTGTTCGAAATCATACCAGGTGATTACTGAGCCCGACAGTGTAAACATGATGCGTACGCATATACACGGAAAAACAAACACCGGCGTTATCATGGTATGACGACACGAGCAAATATGTATGAGATGCGGAAAATTGATTATATCCAAATAGGTGTAATCTACGTGTCCAATGTCTAGTTGCTAATATAGTGTTTTCTGTTAGTACCCACGTCTCTTTGTCCCAAACGCTAACATATGGCGATAAACAGTTGCATACAATGTGCTCTACTTCTTTCAGTTAAAACACATTTTGAAGGAGGACTTCAATTCCATTCTAGAAATTCAAAAAATAGCAAATGTTGCCATGGACTGATTGTATTATCAAATCAATACGCCTTCTCGATCTTTTAACCCAGGGCAGGTGTTATAGTTTCAAAGTTTTTGTCCGGAATGCATATTTCCATATAAGGTCACTGTGACCTTGACCGTTGACCTACTGACCCTAGAAACAACACGAATCTTCCTCTCACCTAGGACAATTTACCTATGAAGTATCATGAGTGTAGGTGTTATGGCCTCAAAGTTTTTATCCAGAATTCATATTTATTTCCATAAAAGGTCACTGTAAACTTGACCTTTGTCCTACTGACTCCTTAAAACAATAGGGATCCTCCTCTTCCCTTGGGAAATGTACCTATGAAGTTTCATGAATGTAGGTTTCAAGGTTTCGAAGTTATCGTCCGGAATGCATATTTACATATAAGGTCACTCTGAACTTCACCTTTGACGTACTGACCCCAAAATCAATAAGACACCTCCTCTTACCTGGGGCAATGTAACTCTGAAGTTTCATGATTGTAGGTTGTATGCTTTCGCAGTTATCGCCAGGAATGCATATTTACTTATAAGGTCTCTGTGACCTTGACCTTTGATTTACTGACCCCAAAATCAATAGGAACCTTCCTCTACCTATGAAGTTTCATTAAGATGGGTCTCATACGTTTGCAGTTATCGTGCAGAATGCGAATTGTTTACGGACGTACGTACGGACGGACAGCCGCATACCATAATACCTCTCGTTTTTCAAACGGGCGTAGTTTTTCAAATGGGTGTTTTCAAACTGGCATAGTTTTTCAAACGGGCGTATAAAAAAAAACAAAAAAACACGTCTTTTAAACCGTTTGAACGAGGTAAGACAAACAAAATATTCCATAAAGCAGTCTAAACAGCCAAAAATACATTCTTAAATTATCTTTTATCAAACTTACATGGTTGACAGTCGACGCCGACGTCTTGATAATGATAGCAGTTGGACTGACCCCAGGCGGTAGTGATACAGCTGATCAGACTACTCTCGTTCCCGTTACAAGTCACGCCGCCCAACCAGATCGTACCTGAACCAGCGCCAAAGTAGGCTTGGTGACGAGCAGCAAAGACAGATCTAAAATTTACAAAATAAACAGTAGTTAGGGAATGTCACTATGTCAAAAAGCAATGGTATAATATTTATATTTAATAACAAACTATCAATAATACATATTTATACCACACGGCAATCTTGTATTATTTTTGAAGTTGTGGCGTCCCGTTTTTTTGTGTTTTTTTACATATCTTGTATTTTTGAATAGTCAATATTATTAATTATTACAATAGTCCAAAGCAAACTGTTTTTGCGTATTACTAACTGTTGATTATATTGCCCCAATAATATATATATACCTATAGTAGAATAATAAAATTTGAAAACTCGCAATTTTATTTCATTATATGCAAGCAGATATAAGTCAAAATGGATTAATAAATTGATGCACTTAGGGGAGTAGCTGATATAGGCCCGATGAACCAGGGAGTTTTTGGGCATGCTCCCCCAGCGTGTTTTCTTTTTAATTTTGCTATGTAATGGTGCGTTCTGACAGAACTTGTGTGATATTTAAAGAAATATTTTTTTTATACAAATTTGAGGATTAACATTTGACAAAGTTTAATTACCTATACTGTAAAATAAAATAAAGAAAGGAAGTTGACCCTTAACCCCACATGCCCCCCGGCTTCAGATTTTAGTGCATTTTTTAACTTTTACTTTTTTTCATCTTTCAAATTGATGTATAGGCCTGGGACTATATAGCCTAATAGTAGCTACGCCGATGGCTCTGATTGTAATGCTTGATTAATATAAGACTGCTGCATGTGCCTTTAAATTTAAGTTCAGGAAGGCCGAATTAAATGATATGTGTGGTTCCGGTTACCCGACTGATCCTAGATTTTTGGGCCGTCTTCGCCAACCCTAATTTTTTTCTCCCCTTTTTGCAGTAAAAAGTGTTAAAGTATGTGGGGCAAATCATCGTAGAAAGGGACGCAACTCCGGTAAAGTTAATACCATTACGAAGACACTTTCAACTCTGTTATGATCATCAATACACTGTAGAAAAACATTTTGACGATGCTAATCCCAATGCAGCATGATGGCGTCCTCCTTGGGTCTGTGTCAGAAATGTCGGCAGTTTGACGGCATTAGATAATTATGTTCATTTATGAACACTAGCATTAGGAAGAAGTAAAAGGTGACACGCATGACCAGTTTGCAGTCAACGCTTTGTTTTTATCTTTTCAAAAATCAGTCTCCAAACAAAAAATCATTTTCTTTCCCAATGTAAGGGGAACCTCACATATTATTTGATTTGGCCTAAGTTTACCCATTAAATCCCAGCATGTGACACACCACAGCAGCGGCATTGTTGTCAAAGTTGTCATCACAAACAGTTCCCCATCTATTGTCGTAAAATACTTCTACTCGGCCCTGACTAGCGCTTCTACCATTTACCAACTGTATCAAATTTGAGTACTGGGCTAAAATAGAAAAAATACATTAACGTATCACAGTCTGATTCATCAGAATACAAATTAATGAACCTTATAACAGCCAAGGTAATGGAAACATTTATGATGACATTTTAAGATAAGGTCATTTTTCCAGTTTTTGCATGTTTTGGAAATATGCATCGTTTGTTTTATAAGCATACTTCTTGTTTTCAATTATTTTATTATATACTTGTGTCCAAGCAGTTTTCGGCACATTTACAGACTTTTAATGAAATAATATTTAAAATATATGTAGAGTTTTCATTTAAAACCGCCATACGAAGGCTTAGCCTTTAATATGTACGCAATATAAGATTACATTTAAGTTGATTTCGGTAAACCCCACTAGACACGTAACTCTGTATAAGTACGGTGTAAAATGCAGATTCTTTGTCACCAATCCGAATAGTTTTCACAATCTTGTAAATATCATCAAAACAATGACAATTCTTTCATTTTTAAATCTTTTTTCACCCATAACATTTTATGAAACAAAGTTAGTACAGTTTGGTTACTCCCCTGCATTAATTATTTACAGGTTGCTTCCCTTTGAATTGACCCATATTGTAATAAAACTTATGTTTGTGATTTATTGATAAATTAGTGCAAATAGACTATACCATTATTTTAGGATGCAATGCGTCTGTTTTTATCTTTACCATTCAGATGAACATGTCTATCAACAAAAATGTACATTCGAAATGACAATTATAGCTAAAATTAAAAACATGTGTTTAAAATGAATATCACGGAAACTGTTAGGCGCCGAAAACTGGTCGGACACCAGTATACCTGAAGACATCACATCTACAAAATAACTATCACATGTTTTATAGCAGAGATGACAATGGCAATAGTTTTATAGATTTGACTCTATCGTGAGTACCCTTAGCCATGATAATGATATCACAGGAAGCCAGTATAAATGAAAATAAAACAAACGCTGAATACTTTTTGACGACAATTGAACTTCACTACGTCCGGACACATGCAAAACAAACCACACACAAATATAATTTCCCTCTCAATAGGACAGACCAGTGCGGCTATGTATGAAATACTTTTTAATAAACACCCCATTCCCATAATGTTCACCTATCTCTGAATTCAAATTTACCGCCGGACTTCTTTAATGGTGGCTACTAGAAGTCGGGACGATGATAAAAATAGTTAAAATATAGGGTGTGCGTGTGTACGGTATGAATTGATCTAAGTGTACACACACAAAACATAATCAAAAAAATATTATTTTGACCTTGTAATTTAGCAATAACTGTTATCAAAAGTGATTATCATATATGGACCAGTCTTACTCATACTATTATTTTTTACAAACTATCGTGTTCCTATAATTAAAATTAGTATATATTAATGTAGAATGATCTAGCGGACACAAATATGTAAAAAGAAATTATGTAATTATGTTAAAAAATTACTTTGTAATTAATGACTTACTTTTAATGACCGCCTAAAAATAGACACGAATTTTAAACCAGTCTTACTCATAATATTATTTTTCATAAACTATCATGTTCCTATAAATAAAATTAGTATATATTAATGTAGAATTGTCTAGCGGACATAAATATGTATTTTTAAAACTAAAATTGATTTATATAAGCGCAGAAGTTAGGTTTAGGGTTATATTTAAAAAAATGAAAATATTTGTTTGTAACTTTGTTATTTGACATTTACTTTCCGGGACCTGGTTATTTATTTACTTTTCTATCTAAGTTGGGTATCACATGTGCCATAGTATTTTGTTCAAACCATAATATCAGAATGATATTAAACAATCATTATTTATTTCTGTGGGTAGTTATACTAACAAATATAAAGAAGCATTTATGTAATAAACAAGAAATGTGTATATGGAACACGGAAGCCCCCACTGCAAACCATCTGCCTAACTGTGACCTTGATCTTTGAGGCACTGATATGATTCTGGCACAAGACACACCTTCTCATTGTGGTGAACATTGTGTGAAGTTTGAGGTATTAATTTCCTTCAGTAGTTTTGGACTAAAGGTTGACATGACAAAAATGACCTTTGACCTCAAACTGTCACCTTGACTTTTGAGGCACTGACAGGATTCTTACGAGCGACACACCTTCTCAATTTGATGAACATTTGTGTGAAGTTTGACGGAACTCCCTTCAGTAGTTTCCAAGTAATGGCTGAGACATGATGTTTTTAAAGATTGTTTGACGTTTGAACTTCAACTGTGACCTTTACTGTAGAGACACTGACATGATCCTTACAAGCGACACACCTTCTCAATGTGATAAACATGTGTGTGAAGTTTGTCACAACTCACTTCAGTAGTTTCCAAGTAATGGCTGATACATTAATTGTTAACGTTTTTTAGATATTTGGCCTCCAAGTGTGACCTTGACCTTTAAGACACGGTCATGAGTCTTACGCGCGTCACATCTTCTCAATATGATGAACAGATGTGTGATAGTTGACGCAACTCCCTTCAGTACTTTCAAAGTAATAGCTGAGCCATGAATTCTTTGACTATCTTTTGACCTTTGACCCTTCAAGTGCAACCGTGACCTTTGAGAAAATTTGATTCTTGTGCGTGACACACCTTCTCATTGTGATAAAAAATTGTGAGCAGTTTGACGAAATTCCTTTCGGTAGTTTCTGAGGAATGGATGAGACACGATTTCGAACGGACTGAAGTGACTTTGTAATTAAGCATTAACGTTCCGGGATTGCATGAACATGTGCTTTAACATTTTGATAGTTTTTATAACATGATTAGTCATTTCGCAGTCAATATATATCTTATCTTATCTTTATTTATTTTTTGTTGCCCTCGAAGGGCGGCATATAGAAGTCCGTCAGTCCGTCCGTCCGTTCGTCTGTCCAATCGTGTCCGGTCAATAACTCTGACATTCCTAGATGGATTTTCAAATAACTTGGCACAAGTGCTTACCACAAAAACAAGATGACGTGTCGCGCGCAAAATTCAGGTCCGTGTCTTCAAAGTCAAGGTCACACGTAGAGGTTAAAGGTCTAAACCACTTCGGGGGCAATTGTCACTTACAGTGACTTAAAGGTCAAAGTTCAAAAAGAAGTGCTTTCGTGTCCGGGTAATAACTTTCACATTCATGGACGAATTTTCAATAACTTGGCACAAGTGCTCACCACAACAAGACGACGTGTCGCTCGCAAAATCACGGTACTTGGCTCCAAGGTCTAGGTCACACGTAGAGGTCAAAGGTCAAAACCACTTCGGGGACAATTGTCACTCACAGTGACATTTCTTGTTCTTAATATGCTTTTATTTTAATATTTAAGTAACAAAGCTGAAAGAATTATCAAAATGCCATGAAAAGGAAAGGAGATATGACCTTTTGGAAGTTTGCAAAGAACATAAATGGAAGAGGCCATCTTGGAACGATGACGTCAGCGCGACATTTTACCATATATGGCATATTGACAAAATATATTTTAAAGCAAAGAAAATCACTTCAAATTGATCAGAAATATATATACATATGTAAAATGTATAAATTGTATGCTTATTTTTCATTTGCATTGATTTTCTTTGCTATTTGTCAATATGTTTAAATAAACTTTGTTTGAAAATAGTGCATCAACCCCTTTAATACACAGGGTGTCAAGCACTGTCATAGACGCGCGTCAAATGCAATCAACAACTTTCAACTAACAGATTACCGGTAGTTACTCGCGCTCAAGTGTACAGTAGCCTTTAACCACTAGTGTTTACATTATTTTTTTAAGATGCAAATTATGCGATATACAATAGGCTTTAACAAACGATTAATGGAGATTCATTTAAAGAAGAGGTTGTATATGTCATCGGTATATAAAAAAATGCTGAATTTATTATTATTATCATTCTTATTTAGCAAATGAAATATGAAATAACAATCAACTGACAACTCTTTCTTTCACAGACTGCAATTTCACACGATTACATCATTATATATAAATAAGACCATACACAGTAGCGTTAAACAGGTGTCAAGACTCGCGTATTAAGCAATCAAAGTCTTGGAAGTAGCAGATCAATGGTGTGCCTTTGTATAGGCCATGTACAGTAGCGTTCAACAATCACTTAATGGACGTGTCTTAAATTTATTATAATACACCTTCCTCTGATTCTTTTTTTTTCCGGACAACTTCATTTTCGTGGATGAAATCTTCAACGCAGTAACCGGGATAGCACAACACACTAGTATCCCTATCACTGATATATCCATCGAAATACTTAGTCTGACCATGACCAATAAGAAGTGTTTTTAGAGGCATTGTTACACAAAAAGAAGATAGTACAATAGCTAGTTATTAAAATCCCGTTACATTACATACATATTAACACTGGGCTTTAACAATCAATTTACTGATTATCGATTGAATGCTGAATACGATATTAATTGTTTTTTTGTATTTTTAGAAAACATAAAGGAACACAACTTTCAAGTGACAATTTTCAATTCAAATTATTTTATTCCAAGATTTTACATGTGTAAAAGAGCAATGGATATAATATATAATGCAAGTTCAACTGTAAATGGTAATCGTTATGACAAATAAAGGTGGTAGTACAGCGAGAGAAAATTATGCAGAGCAGAACTGATAGTTTTCACAAAATAATCTACAGTCAAATAAGAAAGTATGATGTAAGTTAAGAGAGATAGGATAGCTAGTGTTCATTGGTGACAGAGGGGAGACAACTGAGCATGCTTAGACACGTGTATATTTATTTATATATCATGATTGTCTCCCTCCCTTTAACCATATAGACTTAAACTATAATACAAATAATAGTAACATATTAAATATTGAATTATGGTTAATATTAAGTATTGCATTTAGGTCTATAGATGCATGCAAATAAAATGTAACAACATACAACGTTGGTTCATTTCTTTAAGGCATATACAATACATACATTTAACTTAG
Organism: Cyrtodaria siliqua; assembly: GCA_037043455.1. Lineage (NCBI taxonomy): Eukaryota > Metazoa > Mollusca > Bivalvia > Adapedonta > Hiatellidae > Cyrtodaria > Cyrtodaria siliqua. The sequence continues at coordinate 112,094 of JAWPHD010002487.1, forward strand.
TTGGGGTAAACAATATGAATGATCTTTTCGTCTAGTAGCTACCTGAAAATCAGTATTTGCACGGGACTTCGACGTACTGTCTATAGATATTTGTTCGAACTGTGTGTAAACAAGTCAACAGTGATACCGGAGTTACTATTTACAGGTAGGACATTAAGAATCTTACTTCAATGTTCATGTGTTTAATAATAAGTTATTATATAATTAGTATCACACGGAAAAGTAACATAATTCAACATGCGCCTTATTATATTGCACAACATGTACACAGGTGGAGATATAACAGGTAGAGATACTCCCAGTATTTATACATTGACAAATAATACGAAAACGAAACCTGTGAAAATGTATTGCCGGGGTTCTTATATCTAAGTAAGTGATATTAAAGTGTTTTTTTTTTATTTGTTTCATTAAGTTAAAAGCGACTTGTGTATAACAATATAATATTACAAAACACACACAATACAGTTAAACATTCATAATGGAAGGAAAGTCACTGTCTATGTATTGTCGTCAATTAGTTTATGGACTATTGACAGTTCTAGAACTTTGTAGTTTTACAAATTACACATGATTACAATATACATGTAATATAAACAAAAAAAGGCTAAAACTGCTTTAATGTGTATTATAAATTGATACACAATTATACATTTTTCAGAATAACGTCAATGAAATTGCATAATTTTATTAAATCTATCTTGTTATTTGTGCTCATAAGTTGTTGAAATTTTAATATATTTGGACGTGTATACAGTGCAGCAGCAGCTAAAGCTTTTCACGCGCACACACCGCATAACTCACTTTTGAATTTCAAGTGTTTTAACACGAAGTAGTCCCAATTTGCACTCACGTGCAGTTACGCGGAAATTGCAGTTGTCTTTTAAAAAACGTTAGCTTAAGCCAATTGTGAGTGCAAAAACAACACAGACAATGAATAATGTAAGTTTATACGTTAAACATACACATAGCATTCGTTTTGACTACTACTGGCATATTTTGCATAGCCTAAATCGCTGTTCAAATGTGAAGATCGGAAATTTTGAGTTTTTTGAAACTGCAAAATTGCCGATTTCTCAAAACGGTCACAAAAAATATGTAGTCACCAATTTGGCTTAAACTAAAAGGAACGATAGATCGGTACCTCTAATACCTTTCCTGAAAATTTCGGCAAAATTCAGGACTACCCATTTTTTGAGACCGTTTTGAAAGATTGTCACCATTTTGTGTCACTCAAAACACACATTATTCAAAATGGCGGCTACAAGCTAAATAAGCAAAACTGAAAATCAATAACAGAAATGTCAAACATGAATATTTTCTACTCTCGGACATAGTTATTTCCTGCCCCGGATAAAATGTCAGTAAGTCAACCTTTAAACACTTTTTCTGCCTTTCCTTTAGCATGTTTACGGTAAAAATCAGCAGCTCTAGGCGCTTATTATACTGTACTGTAGGCCTAGTCGGCTGTAATTTGTTGTGTTGATTTACGGTTGAATGAACTGTGGATAATTGCAAGTGAATACTTCACAATTCCAGGATTTAATGAGTAAAAAGACAGACCGATTCATGTGTTAACTATTGTTATGGTTTAATGATGTAACAAATACTTGTAGAACATGTACAGCTACTAAAAATACTACTCAAGCCCGAGTCAAGGTCATGTCATGTAGACCACATGAGTCATGTCGCGTTCGCCTCGATTAGGGACACCGACAGACATAAACAAAACAAAGGATGAAAGGTATGTTCATTACTCGGTACTGTCTCCGTTAAAATTTAATAATAATATAGCACTGATGTATTATTTCTATGATGAGACCCTCCCATTAGGGTCTATGTTCACTGAAAATTGTTCCCCAAAATAGTTTGCTTTGTACTCCAAAAAAGAAATCCATTTATTTTTATTATTATGTTCCCTTGGCCTTGTTCCCCAAAAATACTACCAATAACGGACAATGTTCCATTGTTCCCCAAAAATAAATAGCCTTGTCCCCAAACCCCTTCTATGATCGCAGAGCAGAAATGCACCGATGCCACCTCCCCTTCAACCCCCCCCCCCCCACCCCCCACACTCAAAGTTTGCATATAGCTACAGCAGTACTGTAAAGGATTAACACATCTACTGTACATGTATAAAAACAACAATTGATTTTTCTTTCAGGGATCTTTGCAGATGTTGCCACCTTCTGTCAAGTGGCATCTCCAAGTTCCAGCTCTGAGACTGAGCCTAGCCCTGGGTAAGCTAAAGCTATAAACTTTAATATATTTGACCCCTGTGATATAGGTTAATTAAGCTAATGTTATGATATGGCAATATTTCGAGCCACCCCAGAGAGTGGAATTTAAACAATATACCTAAGCTACTCGATCTATCTTACTAGCAAATGTTACCATTTTGAGCCACCCCATAGAGGGAAATTCGGGAATACATTTCTATGGTTCTTTAACGTGGTTTTTATAAATGAAGATTTTAATAAGCTTGAGAAACATGATTTATTTGAGTGTCAGAACCCGATTTGTACAGATTGTTTTTATTATTCTCATTAAAGTAGCCATCCCGGCAACAAGTCAGATTTTATAAACATTATATACACTGTTTCTAAACCTACTGATGACAAAGTATATATATAACTTACATATTTTGAGAATCCAAAATCTACATACACAGTATAAACAGCTTTAACCAGCCGGACCAAACCCCAAAACTGGAGTGTCGAATTAAGAGTTACCATCATTTTACGGATATTCAATCACGGGTATTCTAGAACCTATTAATAAACCTATACTTTTAATCGGCACATATACATTGTTATATGACCTGAACACCTGGATAGAGTTTCGATAAACGGTTTTCTAGTGAAATTTTGTAGTTATTTGGCGGGATAGCTACTTTAAAAAAAAAAGAGGAGTGATAAGGGAGTCTGGTCAGGTTACAAAAACACAATTTCTTTTTTGCCTTACTATAAGTATAATTGTCCCAGCTCATTGGGATACTCTACCTTTTTGTTTTTTTATTGAGATATTGTAATCATTCTATCACATAAAACAATGGATACACGATGATACAACATGAGAGTTTCTCTGTGATGTTGACAGTATACAGCGATATTATTAAAGACCGCCCCAGTTAAATTACAAATAATAGGACACTTTAAAGGGACATATGGCAATCTTGAAGATTTTGTCGAACATTAGTATTAGTTTATTAGTCCAGTATCAATTTCAATTTAAAACTGCTTGCATATAATTAAATAAAATTTAGATGTGTTATTTGTCTTCGTTATTCTACCACAGGTTTAAATATATGATTGTTGCAATAATATCAGCAATTAGTAATAATATATAAATTATACAGTTATACTATAATTATAGAGAACAATATACAGGCATTTCATATGATCATATCTTATCCTTTCCGTCGATGTGTTCTTGGGAAAGACACTTTCCCTTAGCCTCGTCCTTCGGATGGGGACGTAAACCGGGCGGTCCCGTGTATCGGTCTATCCTCAGAGCACATTAAGGAACAATAGGAATCTATTCGATAATAACGGTAGGGCACAGTTCCCAGATTCCTATTTATCCTTCCCCTCTCTCTGGGGCGGCTCTAGATAACCTATACTGTGCTGATGAGCCGTTTAACAACATTCAATCCATATCTCATCATGTATTGCCCCGAGATGCCAATCTCTGCCCGAGAGCTTATATTTGGGCGAAGGCCGGGCACGATATGAAAGTGTAATATTTCATTCTATGTATGACATAAAAAATGTATATACCTCAAAATATTTTGTTGATTTTAGCAGTGATGGGAGAATAATGATTAAATATTTATTTCTCGGCGGATATAATAGCTGATCTTCCATGATCGAGTGCGGATTTATTAAACGAGTTGGCAAAAATATACAATGCGCGGCTTGTCGAGCATCAATTAATGTTTGCTGAAGAGTTTAAAAAATAATAGATGATTTTGTGAGATTCTGTTTATCACACAAAACCCATACAAGTTGATGGTTAAATGTTCACATTTCTCTGTGATGTCAATTTACCTATATATTAATACCGTATTTCCTCTATTAGAAACGCCTTCCCTACTAGAAGCGCCCCCACCTGTTTTAAGAAACCGTACCGTCTTCAAAAATGGATTTGATTAAATTAAAAGTTCCTGAAAAACATACACTGTCTTTACCGCTAATGGATTTGATTACGGGAGTTTTTTACCTTCGACACCAGTATGGTCTATGATATAAACCTTAAAGCGCTATCATTATCAATACAAATTATCTTATATTATTATTTAATTCATACGCAAACAACCTGTTTTGTAATCGTCAAGTTTGACGGAAATGTGTATCATATAGAAAGGCAGCTGAGCAAAAAAAAGGGAACGTTAAGAAACTATATCCAAGGTGCTATTTTAAGTATTTTTTTCCGCAATGTCACCTTTATACAGTGAAAGGTAAAAGAAACGCATAATGGGTAATGCATGTTTAATATGCTACTGCTAATCGAATGGTACAGGGCGACAAGAAAGAAGGTTAAACAAACAGCACCGAACACACCAATGGTTACCCCTTTAAAATTTAATTACCGACATAATACGCATTTGGCTCCGGAGGTGAGCAAACTTAGGCTTTAAACGTTTAAACTACGTGACAGAGTTATCCTTTCTGTAATTAGTTGTAGCCCCTCTTTGGGCAAACACGTTGAGATATATATGGAATATTACGTGGAATTAGGTGTGTATAATAGTGTAGTATAGGTGATTTTTTGAGTATGCGTTTATTTTCCCTTTCAGTATATTTACCATTGCGTCTTATAATAAACTTTATAACACCTCACACACAATTCTAGGCATCCCATTGGTAGTGAGCGGCCACAGGGTGTTCACCTATTTTTATTTGTTTTACTGTTTTTGTTGTATAGAAAAAAGATGCTCGATTCAATAAATCAGTTATTGGGGATGTTGCTCACCCACCACGGAAATATGTGGGGTCAGTCAAATTTGGATCACTCGTCTGTCGCCTCTCCCCCTATAAATCTGACTAACCTCGTCAATAACAAACCCAATAACATAATTTGGAAAGATGATGTCACTTTGATCGGTACTATTGCGACGTGAAACATACTTTCCAGAAAAATGATATCACCTTGAGATTAACCATTACAACTGCCATTCAAAAACCTTTAGATTTGCAAATGAGTATCGTAATGCCTATTCGGAAACCTCGGTATTTGACATTGTGTCCTGTGATGAATTATTCGGAAACTTATACATCAATCTGTTTTTGAAATGGAAATTTTGAAAACCCTTAGTATTTACCATTGCGCATTGTAATGTAATATTTGAAAACTAACATAAAAATGTGTGCAGCGTAAAGTTTTATTTAATATTCTACTTTAGTTTGAGAAAATAAATGTATATTTTTTGTCAAACATGTGCGTGTAATTAAACTGAACGTTCCTTTCAGTATATCTCTAACAAAGACATCCACCTTTTTATCTTATATAAATCAACTGATAGTGTTCAATATGGCTACATTCGTAAATTTGTTGCATAAATCAAACTTACGTGTAAAATCCAGCTCCTGATGGTTTAAATATAACGTAAACAATGTACAAACAATTTCCAGAGGCTTGCCAAGGACCACTGGGTGTTAACTTAAAGAAAGCAAAGCGGAAACCACTGACTATTGTCTCAGTTGGAAGTCGATGCCGTGTGACGTTACAGAAAAGTCGAAGTACTTTACATCTGCCGGCTGGTTGTACATCTCTTCCGATGAGGTGTGGGGGTTGCCCACTATGGCCAGCTACAGTACCTACGGCGGAGGTGGTTATTTTATGAAGCTGGATGTGAATAAGGAAGTATGCTTGAAACTATTCGAAGAACTTGTCAAGTGTAACTGGTTCGACCGACAGACACGGGCTGTTATATTGGAATTCACGGTATATAATGGGAATTCAAACCTGTTCGCCTATACTAAATTTGTGGCTGAATTTCCGGAAGTTGGCGGAGTGGTAACGTACATTGACATACAGGTGTTCAGATTGTACATCGGTAACGGACCTAATGGGAACTATCTGCTGTTTCTCGAGTTCTTCTTTCTGTTGATTGTTCTGGCCGCGACATTGAAAATAGGTTGTGAAATAAGCACTGATGTAATGGCGTTCTTTAAATCGATCTGGAATTTGTTGGACGTCATGGCTCTCGTTATGAGCCTTATCACAATATCCATATTCATTTGTAAGATATTAATCATTAAGAAGACAATAGAATTATTCCACACGGATAAAAACGCTTATGTAGGATTAGAAAATCTGGCATTTTATGACTTTATTGTAAACACCAATTTCGGCGCCTTGGTGTTCATACTGTCGCTTCGAGTGTCCAGAATCATGGGATACAACAGTAAAATTAACGAAATGGCTACAGTAATCTCAAATGCAGTTAGTGATTTGCTTGGTTTCCTTGTAATTTTCGGAATTGCTTATTTCACATACGTTATGTTCGGAACGCTTTTATTCGGCAAAGAGACAGACAAGTACAAGGGCATATACACAACGTATGGTACATTGACAGAAGCAATAATTGGAAAGAACCGACTGACAAATATTCTTAGAGATAAACCTGGTTTTGCAGAATTCTACTACTCGTGCTCTTCGTTTTATTGACACTTGTCACAATGGCGGCCGCCATTTTGAATTTCAGCATATCTGACGTGAAAGCAGAACGGGCATTATTGACGGCGCCTACAAACATAGTGGAAGTCATCTTTGACAGAATTTCTAAACTATTTCACTTGTTTCATGGATCAAAAGAGGAAGATGGTAAGTAATTTAATTCAGAACTTGAATTCAAATAATTAAATACAGTACGTTCTTTCAACTATATACAATGCATTACAATTTTCATTTCATACTTATCTGTGTTTATTATTACATAAGTATATTTAGTTGTATCAGACATATACAAGAAACAAATTTATCACATAATTTGCGTTGTAGGAGTGTAATAAAGCCTTGATATATTTAACACATTACAGTAGAGAAATAAATATGAAAATAAGGCCGAATCATCGTTCGGTCTTTTCCGTTTAGATCGGTGTGCATCGGAATTGCCTCACCTATTTCCGTAACCGTTTAAAACACCAGATTACGGAAATCGGTGTGTTTCGTATTTAATATTTAATTTATTAAACTAGTTGGATAAAATTGATATCATGATACTCGGCACATCCTCGCATGATATAATTTTATCCAATTCGGTTATTAAATTAAATATTAAAATGGCACTCATGTAAGATCCTCTTAATGATCCGCATAGTTCAAATGCAGTTATATTATGCTGTTAATAGCGGTTATTTGACTACTTTTAAATAATGTTGAAATAACTTTGTTTTCAGACACAAAACGAAAATCAATGGAGCGAAGGGACTCAGATGCCGAATTGAGGGATATTTTAACTGATTTCAGACTCTTTATGAACAGGTTTAAGACGAATCATAAAAACAATGTAAATCATACTTTATAAAGCCTCAAATTCTAAAATGTTAGCTCCTCCAAAACCTTCAATGGAGCATTTATTCGTCATGTTATCCATTCGCTCTCTGTTCATTTGCTCTTCCTCGTTTCTATCATCAGGTTCAGTGGCATGCCATGGATCAAAGGTAAACATGTGGATTATTATATCCGTTCTAGAACTTGAGAAAAGTTGATGCTAAATAACGCAAACAACCCGGATTAACCTGTCTTCACCAAGCTCAATGCTACTATGAGTGTCAAAGGTCACACCTGAGTATGTTCCTCTGTAAATGGTATACCAGTGGGGAGAATAAGTGAAGTATCGAACGGTTTCACCCACTTTCTTGTTTAATGTTTCAAAGTATATTGTAATAGGATACATTACCTAAGTTCTAATTTGGCAGTTGTAGTAGGAAATGATCCATTAGATTGGTAACTGGAAACACAGGATACATTGACTAAGTTCTAAGTTTGGCAGTTGTAGTGCGGAATGTATCATAGATTGGTAACTGGAAACACAGGATACATTGACTAAGTTCTAAGTTTGGGAGTTGTAGTACGGAATGTATCATAGATTGGTAACTGGAAGAAAAAAAGGATAAATAAACTAACTTCAATTTTGGCAGTTGTAATAAATGACCCATAGACTGGTACTGGAAACACAGGATACCATAACTCAGTTCTAATTCGGCAGTTGTAGTAGGGAGTGGCCCATAGATTGTTAACTTGAAGCACCTGAAACGTGTTGCGTTTTAACTTTTCGGGTACATAGTAATATTGCTCATGCAGTAGATTTGTAACTGGCAATTAAGGATTGTAATCAGTATTTCGATATTTCCTACGTGGTATGAACAATATTAGGCTTGTTTAAAGTGCGTGATGTCCCAAGGGTTTCTCGCTAACTTTAAACTAGCTAATATTTCTCATAATTGTTTATAGAAACTTACGGCAATTAGCACGAGCACGTCAAGACGACGTTAGGTCATAGAGACAAAACCAGTTCATCGGACCAACTCAACGCACCTTGTTTGTTTTAGCTAAGTCCAAAAAGAATATGTTTCACTGGGAATTATAAGTGCAACGCGTTACAATGGTTCATTTAGGAGCATTGCAATAGAAATGTAAATATTTTAATTTGAAAGTATACCAAGAAACGTATAAATTACGAACACAGTTTAAGAGCCATGAGAAAAGAATTTGTCATACTGCAAAAAAATTCTCAGGATTTCATTGGTCAGTGCGCCGTAAACATGAGCCCATGTCTACGTCTCGCGACGTGAACATAGGACGAATTCCCCGTAGGTACCCCATTACTCAAATACACAAAAACAAAATGGCGACGATAATGTTGCCGATTCGTTTTGGAAACCGCCGATTGTTTCCTTCCTATCGCTTTTCTTCGCCTTCCACTGTGTGTGAAAGTCTGAAATAATCGTAGATGTATTTTTTTTGGCAATTTTACAGATAATAAAACATTAACAAAGTGATAAAATACGTTTATTTTATTAAAAAATCCGCCAAATTTACCGACGTTAGAGCGATGACGTCACGAAGATAACAACGTCTAGTTAGAGGCACGTTACGGGGAAATTTACGCAATTCTCGAATTCGGTAACACAAACTCACACGCACCTGCTGCTCTCGCGAGACTATCCAGAACGAGGCAAGGGAAATAAAATACATCGGTCAGTTTATGGAATAATATTAGTTTGATTTATATATATAAGATGTTTCTGTTTATTTAACTTCCGCTTTTCCTAACTTACAAACAGCTAACAACCGACATTAACAAAAAAGTGTCATTTTAGTGATTATATTGTTGAAGTTATCTACGAGCCGTGTAAACAAACACGCACCACCAGCATTGGCATCATTTGTTTACATTTCTTTATTCATAATTTTTCATTGCAGACATGGATAACCCAGGAACGTCAACAAGAAAGAAAGACCTGAGGAATAAACTGAAACCAGAAGAGGTAGTTATTAAAAAAAATTGTTGTGTTTCTTCGATAGTTATGTTCACTTTTGACGTTCTTTATATAATTTATGTTGAGCATCTATGGTGGTGGATGGGGTGGGAGGGGGGTCCTTTGGAGTTCATATTTATGTTATGTTGAGCAATGATTAAAATGGGGGAGTGGTGGGGAGGTATAATATACAGACTATAGTTAAATCGTGTTTAAAGGGAAAATGTCATTACCAGATTACATTAGATTCCTACCAACCCTTTCTAAATTTATGCATTGATTTCCATTCTAAAAAGGTGCAAGACATTTCCTTTATAAAGCGAAATGATGGGGCTGGCATGGCGCAGTAGGTAGCGCGGCGGATTTGTTACTGGAGACCCCGGGTTCAATCGGTCTCAGTGGTGCCACTGATTTCCGTCTTGGGCAAGACACTTTTCCTTAGCCTCGTCCGTCGGATGGGAGCGTAAACCGGGCGGTCCCGTGTATCGGTCTATCTTCTGAGCATGTTAAAGAACCATAGGATTCTATTCGATAAGAGTAGGGCAGGTTCCCGGATTCCTTTGTATCCTTCCCCTCTATCTTGGGCGGCTCTAAATAACCTATACTGTGTTGATGAGCCGTTAAACAACATTCCATTCAATACAATTATACAGCGAAATGAAAAAGGGTGTCATAAAGGCCTATTTAGACAATGCAGTCAGCAGAAGCAACAATTACTCACCCCTATTGGCCTACCCCCTCATTTAGGAGCAAACACCATGTTAGCAGTGTCAATTAAATACTAAAGCGAAAAAAATATTTAGAGGAAAGTATAATCCGAGTCTTCTCTGACAGTATTAAAGCCATTTTTACAATTCTGATAATTCATCAGTCTGTATAGGGCTTAGAAAACAAAAACAGAAACGGAAAAAAAGGCTTCTTATATCAGAGAATTTTTTTAAAAAAAAGTGCTCAGTTTAATATTATGCTGTTTATTAATGAGTTGAGTTTCTGTTAAATGTTTCTGATTTTATTTCAGTCCTTGCTGCTGTGACTTCTAGATACTTGATAATTCTCAAAATTGTTACGTTTATGTCAAACTATTATGTTATATTGGTTTGCATTTACGGATAACTCTTTTGAATTGTCATACATACATCTCAATTATAACTTCTTCGACATGGATACTCCTGGTGGATGAAATTGATATTGGTATATGGGAAAAGTAAGTATTTAAATATTAAGATGCAGTATACAACATAAACATTCGAATCTCAACTCCACCATAATTGTAAATACGGAGTTCCGAACTTGCTGTTTAGATCGCTGATGTGGCTTGGCATGAGCGGTTATCCGGGAAGCCATATACAGTGCTCCATGTAAGCTTTCATCATAATGCTTATTGTACAAATGAATAATGAAGCAACTAATAGCATAGCAACTAATACACGTTTATTTACGTGGGCAGAAGTTGTATTTGAAACTATCTCACCACTGCAGGTTCAGTTGCAATGGGAGGATGGCTTGTAAAGTGAGAAAGTTTGGATTCTTATGGATGGCGAGGACACCAGTACACAATACTGGTTCTACCTAATAAAAAGGGTCGCCACCACAAAAAAATCAAAACCTCATATAATTATAGCCTAAAATGTGCTGAAAATGATGTAACACACTGTTCAAACAAAAAAAAAAATTCTCCTGTCATAATGTGGGGAAATTTTCAATAACAACGCATACTGACTGACATTAAGCTTTATTTAAGGTAAACAGTCATCTAAGGTACATGTAATTATAATGTGATCAATGCAAATAATTTTTCATTTTATTGACTCAGCATTAAAAATTGATTAAAGGGACACATGGCAATTGTGATTTTTTTTTAAAAACTCATAGAATTCTGTTAGTTTTTGTTATTAACATGATTAATTTGAATATTTTAAAAAGATACACAGCAATATACATATTACTAACTATTGATTATATTTCACCTATAATATATTTTAAACACATGGGAAAACAATGAAGACAATTTGGAAACTAAAACTGTTATTTAATTACATGCAAGCGGTTTTAAAATTAAACACATCGATATACTAATTTTATATTTTGATAATAACTTAAATATTGTTGTGAGCCCTTTTAACAAATTTATTATTAATAAGTATACAAAAAGTAAAAATCAAATAATTTCTTTACATATTGCTTATTGGGGCATATACATGTATTGCACCAATAATATATTAAATTCTTTGGTAGAATAACCACAAACAACTGAAAACTCAGTTGTATTTGATTATATACAAACAGTTTTAAAGCCAAAATTATATTAGATTAATACATATACATCTAGGTTATAATTTGGATGCTTAATAAATACATGTAGTTCAAGTTTCCTATTAAAACATTATACATGTAAATTACATAAAAACTGAAAATAGAACTGTTCAGCTTTCCAAAATAACATGGAAATAATGTGCTTCAGTGCTCCAGATAAGCTTTCATCATAAGGCATATTTTACGCATGAAAAAAAATTGTATTGAAAATTTACATTTTCTAATGCGTTTTCTTAAAAACAAGTTTAGAAGGGGGAAAAAAAGTAAAATGTTTTCCATAAAACATAACGTATTTCCTCTTCCGCTTATTCATTATAGCACGGAAATTCACGTCTTAACTGGAGCACTATAAGCAGCTTTAAATGTCTGTTAAGCAGTAATGCAATATCATATACATGTATACACATAACTGCAATGGTTACTTCTCCTTTTATTCTAGGTCAAATTACCACAGACACAGAGAGATGTTTTGAATTTATCAAACTCTGACTTGAATCACTTTCTTAAATCACTTGGACAACCAACAAAAGGCAAAAGAAGCCACAGACTCACTTTGCTGTCTAATGTTATTGGTTTATCAACCACTGGATTATCAAGCAGCACAACTACTGAATCGGGTGCATTTGAGGAAATTATAATTCAAGTTAAAGCTCTCTCAGATGGTTGGACAAACAACATAAGGCAAGTTCCAAACATTCAGCTGGCTCAAATCATCCGCTATCTACTTGCTGCCCATGATATTTCCTTACCGAATAACAATCTAGTAAGCAATAAGAACTTTGAAATATACACAGAAGAGACTTTAAGATCATACAAAGCTCTGCGATCGTATAATCTGTATGAATCTGGCCATGTCAGTGGTCTGAAGTTCCATCCATTGGATCAAACATCAGATTACTGTGCCATCAAATGTCAATCCAATCCGTCAGGAGACACTTCTGGAACCCAATACCAGACAATAGTGATTTTGAAGAGAGATGGTGAGCCTGTTGGGGGACATTGCACATGTGTTGCTGGTCTTGGAGAGGCATGCACACATCTAGCTGCTTTGCTATTTGCAGTAGAAGATTTTGTGAGTCGGGGATACAAAAACTTACCAGATGATGAAGCCAGTACGGAAAAACTATGTAAATGGGTTGTACCTAGAGGTACCAAAGTTGAGCCAAAATTGCTAAATGATGTAGAAGTCCGAAAAATAATTCCAGGTAAAGTACGTAAACAGAAGATGTATAGAGCATTCAGGTTTAATCCTATAAATGTTACTAAAAGAGGGGTAAACATTGAAAATGTTAAAGCACTTCATCATCGGCTAGGATTGATCAATCCAAATCTGCCTTGGGTTAGCAGTATTGCGAGACCAATAATTAAGAAACATACAGTATGTAACAACTCTGATGATAATAAATCGCAAGAGTGCATACCCATATTAGAGTTACCAGATTGTGTTGGAGAATTCGATGAAGTACTTACACCGGCTGCGTATATTACTGTTAATTCATCCGAGGAACCACTAACTGTGAACGAAAAGGCATTGGTATTTTGTTCACTAAATCAGAAAAATGAAGCGCATGATCTAAATGAAAATTTTGTTAAAAATGGATTAAAAAGAATGGAAACAGAGAAAGAGAATATAGAAAAAATAACAAGAGGACAGGCCGATTCAGTCCAATGGTTTAAATACAGGAGGGGCCTTATCACAGCATCACAATATGGACGTGTAGCCAGTAGAATGCGTGAAGTTAAAAAGGGTAATATTGTAAAGCAGCGGGGTAATACCAGTACAAATCCAACAGACAACCTTGTAACTGATATCATTGAAGGTTCTAAGTTTCAAGGTAATAAATATACAAAATATGGATTAAAACATGAGCGTGATGCAAGTTGTGAATTTGAAAGAACAATGAAAGGATCTCACACTTCGTTTAAGTTACATAATTGCGGATTATTTGTTGATGGGTTTTTGGGAGCTAGTCCAGACCGCCTTGCAGAATGTGAATGCCATGGAAAATGTGTTGTGGAGATTAAGTGCCCAAGTCTAAGTGTAGAAAACCTAAAATACTTAAAACAATCTGAAAATGGTGAACTTTATTTGGTAAATAGTCATCCATACTATTCACAGGTGCAAGGGCAAATGAAATTAACAAATTGTTTAACGTGTTCCTTTGTCATATGGTATGAAAAGAAAGGTATCACTGTTATAAATGTATCCTTCAACCCAGAATATTGGCAGGAGCTGTTCTCAGTTATGAGGGAATTTTATACTGAGTTTGTAGTTCCTTCTATTCTTACACAGGAACAAAAATCTCTTGATTCTCACAAACAGATTCAACAAACTATCAAGAATGAATTTGTTACCTCTTCTGTACAAACATTGACTGGTAAATTTTATTGCCTAAAATGTTGTAAAATCTGCCCAGAAGAGCCAAAGGATGACAATTCAGATGCAAGTATAGCCTGCGAATGTAGTATTTGTGACTGCCAATCATGGTTTCACATGAAATGTGCTCAAGTTGATAGTGAAGATGTGGATGACGACTATACATTTATCTGCACCAAGTGTATGACTGATTGTGGGATGTAGATTTGACATTTCACAATGTTTGAAAGACTGGGTTGTGTTCGGTAACATGTTAAGCACAATACTCTAGACTCAAAGTCTCCCAACCTATGGGTCTCAATATCACACCTCTGACATATATGTCTCAATATTTATTTATTACCCCTCTTAAAGGGGTTGATGCACTATTTTCAACCACAGTTTATTTTAAAGGGCTCTGAAAAACTTGAAAAAAGCTGAAAGAATTATCAAAATGCTATGAAAAATAAAGGAGATATGACCTATTGAAAATGTGCAAAGAACATAAATGGAGGCGGCAATCTTTGAACGATGACGTCATCGCGCCGTTTTACCATATATGGCATATTGACAAAATGTATTTTAAAGCAAAGAGAACCACAGCAAATTGATTAAAAATAAATATACAGATGTAAAATGTATACATTTTAGTATTGTTTTCATTTACAGTGATTTTCTTTGCTTTAAAAGACATTTTGTCAATATGCAATATATGATAAAACGGCGCGATGACGTCATCGTTAAAAGATGGCCGCCTCCATTTATGTTCTATGCAAATATTCAATGAGTCATATCTCCTTTATTTTTCATGGCATTTTGATAATTCTTTCAGCTTTTTCCAAGTTTTTCAGAGCCCTTTAAAATAAACTGTGTTTGAAAATTGTGCATCAACCCCTTTAACATATCTGTATTAAAACCACACCTCTAAAGTATAAGACTGCATACAACTTCTCTAACATATAGGTCTCAATACTACACCTCTAACATATGGGTCTCAATACTACATCTTCAACCTATGGGTCTCCATACCACATCTCCAACATATTGGTCTCCATACCACATCTCTAATATATTGGTCTCAATACCACATCTCTAATATATTGGTCTCCATACCACATCTCTAACATATGGGTCTCAATACTACATCTTCAACCTATGGGTCTCCATACACATCTCCATACCACATCTCCAACATATTAGTCTCCATATCACATCTCTAATATACGGGTCTCAATACCACATCTCTAATATATTGGTCTCAATACCACATCTCTAATATATTGGTCTCAATACCACATCTCTAATATATTGGTCTCAATACCACATCTCCAACATATTGGTCTCCATACCACATCTCTAATATATTGGTCTCAATACCACATCTCTAACATATTGGTCTCCATACCACATCTCTAATATATTGGTCTCCATACAACATCTCTAACATATTGGTCTCCATACCACATCTCTAATATACGGGTCTCCATACCACATCTCTAATATATTGGTCTCAATACCACATCTCTAATATATTGGTCTCCATACAACATCTCTAACATATTGGTCTCCATACCACATCTCTAATATACGGGTCTCCATACCACATCTCTAATATACGGGTCTCAATACCACATCTCTAATATATTGGTCTCAATACCACATCTCTAATATATTGGTCTCCATACCACATCTCTAATATATTGGTCTCCATACAACATCTCTAACATATTGGTCTCCATACCACATCTCTAATATATGGGTCTCCGTACCACATCTCTAATATATACATGTAGGTCTCAATACTACACATCAACCCCATGATGAAAACAGATTCTGTGTTTTCATTTTATATTAAATCTGTAAAGGAGTTTAGTTGGACTTCCTGTTACGTTCAATTTAATTATTATTTATGAAAAAGTTGGGTATGGAAAACTTGGCGGACTCTGTGTATGTTAAAATTAGTCATGAATATTTAACAAATAATGTAGGGTGCTGAGGTCCATATACAAGTTTGTTGACTGGGTAATCAGACCTAGAATAGTATATTGACTAAAGCTTCGCTTCAGTCTATATAACATTCTAGGTCTGATTGCCAAGTCCATAAACTTGCGTATGGATCGAAGCACCATACATTATTTGTTACATTATACTGAATATGATCAATAAAACAATACATTTAATGTAATTATTCCATTTAAATTTGACATGGTATTTTTCACACGTCCGAAACCAAAGCTCTCGGACTCGTGTCGGCCAGTATCACAGAAAAGTGACTGGATGTTGTCATATTGCGCAAAGGAATGGAATATATGCAAATGAGGTATAATATTAATTCATATCGTCCTATCAGAATATGGTGTTATTTAGCATGATTGAAACGCATTTTTCTTTAAATTTATCAAAATAAATCTCACTTGATGTATATCTGATTTAACAACAGAATACACAGAGTCCTCAAAACTTACCGACAAACTGTTGCATAAACAACAAATAAACTTGTGCTAAGGATTAAAGGGGCACACGGTAATCTTGAATTCTTTAACAATCGTTAAAACTGAACCATCGATTCATAAATCAAGTATCATTGAAGAGATACCCCACATGATAAGATTTTCAATCTGAGATGGTATGTGAGTGGTTTACTGTCTGAGAATTTCATTTATCGAATCGCCGTAATAATTTCAGACTGTTAAACCTACCACATACCATCCCAGATTGAAACTCTTAGCATGGTTATCTCAATTCTAATGCTTTTCCATTCAAATACAAGAAATATTAAAGTAAACTAATACATACTTGCTATTTTCTATGAAAACTCAAATTCATTGATAACGGCATTTTGTTGATGTCATCCAATGACGTCGCTTGTTACAACATTATGTGACGTCACGTAATTTTAGACAGGAAATCGGGCGTTTTACAGTCGCAAATTTTAGACGTTAGCGAAATAGCGTTAAAAACTAATCAAGATTGCTGTGTGTCCCTTTAAAATAGTGTTCAGATTTTTAAAAATGGCTCCTGAAAATTGACCAGATACCCACAGACTTTAAAAACATTTTCATATATATCTTTCTGTGAAATCTTCATCTCTCTGGCCAAAAATATAAATTGTTTAATGCGGCGCATTGCTCTTTCAATGTGGACACGGGCCTCAGATATTTTCTTGTTTCTTTGAAGTTCATCTTTGGGAAACTGGGATCTGTCCCTGTGTTTAAATGAGGGCATGATCAATTCCACACCTGGTGGCAGGTCCTCTGCTATGGTAAAACCCCTGTCCACCATTACTTTTTCACCACCATTTAATTCTATTAACAAATCTTCCGATTCGTTAGTAATGAATTTATCAGATGACCTGCCACCAAACATTTTTGAAATATATGTTATAGCACCACAAGAGTTCATTCCTACAAGAAATTTGACAGTTGTATGATGTTTGTAGGATGAAAAAAATTGCTTGTGAGCAGAAAGTGCACCTGGTGTTTCAGAAAACAATTCGGTACAATCTAAAATAATCCTAACATTATCAAATTCTGAAAAACATTCTGCTTGGGTATAGTCATCACCTGTCATTGGTGGCATTTTACATATAGATTCGAGCTCAATTGAGAGCAAACACACCCAAGCAGTAAAAATACTCGAAAATGAGGACTCTGAAATACCAAATCTCAGGGCCATATCTGCTGAGGGAATCCCAAGACGCAGTCGTACAAGGGTCATGAAAAATTCCTCCCTTAGACTTGTTTTTCTCTTTTTACCTGGTTTTTTGTTGGACTTTACAACATAATGTTGATGAAGAATTGTTCTTTCACCAGACGGATACTTCATGTCCTCGGCTTTTGGCTCCAAAAACAGATACAGAGCATCAAACACCTCATAATTTGAAAAGCCTGTATAGAATTTGAATAACTTATTATTCACCTTAACATTCTCCAGTGACAAAATCTGACACTTGTTTTGCATTTGTTGAAACTCTGCTACAATTTCTGCATTGTCTTGTGAAATTTTTAAAAACTCTTTCAGGTCTGTATTTGTTTGTAACAGTTCAAATGATCCACTGTCACACATTGTCTTTATATAATCATGTCCATGTGGTCCGCTTTGTCCCTACAAAGTAGACATATTGTAAGCTTATGGTTATAAAAGAGGTGTTCATATATATAAGTAAGTTATAAGTCTACATTATTACATTCCTGCATCTAGCTGAGTGTGAAAATGTCATTATTTATATGTATCGCAATCCTTCTAATTAAAATGAATTGAAGTTTTAAATTATTAATTCAAGTAGGTTGATTAAAATAGCAAATAACAAAAACCTTCGCACTTGCTTTTTTTAGCAAGTGGCTAAAAAACATTAAATATTATCCCTGCGTCAACTGGCATTTTTTTGCAAATTGATAAAATATGAACTGGAAATTATAGCACTAAGCTTATCTGGCAAACGATTAACAATATCCCATTTTTGTTACCATTGTAAATGGGCTTTGATTGCCTAGAAACTATATAAGCCTAATTAGTTTTGCTTTTTATCCGTAATTTAAACTTGAAGGATGTTAAGCACTTGCAAAATATTGCCATTGAATCTAAAGTTGACTGGCATTTTGAGTAATTGATTGGCAAAAGTCAGTAAAATAGATTAATTGTATGCCCTGTTGATGCCAGAAATACTCCATTTTAACAGTTTATTAGTGTATAATTTGTAACATTGTTTGGCATTTACACTATTGAATAACAGTATTGCCAAATACAGTCTATCTATTGAGACACTTTAGTATGTAAATATATGGTATTTAGTATGTGAAATATATGGTATTTAGTATGTGAAATAAGGTTTAACAAGTATTAAATGGGGCAGGAAATGGTTCACATTTTGTCGATTACTGTATTATACAGGCTTATTCTGTGCTTTTATGACCTAAGATGTTACAGTTTTAGGCTTGTAAAACCCAATTCAATTCAAATTTAGAAAAAAAAGGCAATCATAAATGTTAAACTTGGTATTATAGTCAGCTATATGTAGCATGACAACACAAACAATTACAAAATTAATGTCTTTTTATGATAGTTACATCTTTCATAGAAGCATCCAAATTATGATCCTCTGTCTCAAGTTCTTCTACAACAATACTGGCAGGTTCAATGTTGCTTGTACTAGTGGGTTCAACGGTACTTGTTCTGGCAGGTTCAACACTGCTGGTACTGGCAGTTTCAGTGCTGCTCGGGGGTGGATCCTGCGTTAAAAGACATCATTAGACTCCTATCAGTGAAAGAAAATTCGTAATCATTAAATATTAATAACTGTGATTACAAAAAATTTGACATAGTCATGACGTCGGTCAATATATTAGCTGTTGCTGCTGACATCAACATCATCCAATGATAACGCTCAACAAAGCGAAATATTTTGGTTAAATGATTTACAAACTGATTTAAAATGTTATTGTAATAAATAGATTATTTAACTGCTCAAGGTTTGATTATATATATGGAAATCATTCACTCAGTGTTAGGCGGGTTTTTTCTCGCTCATTCGCATCTGCTCGTTCGAGAAAAAAAAAACACATCTGCCATCTTGTGATTGATAAGTCAATTATAGACATATAACATGTATACTATATTATATAGGTGTAGTAGAATTGGCCTAGATTATTTATTCAGTATATTATCTTACATAAATTACCTTTTTTTATTTGCTGCAAGGTTATTGCTTATATTTTCATGCATTGTTTCCTTTATTTATTTTAAACGGCATAATTACGGTATGTCATTTATCGATTTTCTTGCTATGAATTTTTTTTGAGTATAACACTTAGCAACACTTTCTTTATATTAGTAGCAGGTATATTGTAATGGCCAATGATTACTGATAAGAAATGTTGTGGCCTTACTTAAGACGCAACAGAACAATACTGCATGAGGGATCTGTCTTCATATATTGAGCAAAATTTAGCATATGCAATGCATGTCATATGTGTTTGTTCGGATTAAGAGAATAACACTCCTTTGTGAACACATTTCAGCAGTTTTCTAAATAATTACAGAATGGCCAATTCTTGTTAATGACAAACATTAAATTTGTTCAAAGCAATATGGTTGTATAATGATATAAGTTGTTTTTAATATATTGGAAGTAATTATGATACTTTGCTTAGAAAATAATAAAATAACCCAACATTTTGAAAATCAAATCCTTACCTACTATTTCTAGTATCTTCAAACAATTATATCAATGTTCATATGGTTAATCTATGTTTCTAAGAAGTGGTTTTAAACTTTTTTTGCTCAGTATATAGGCTATATGTTACCGGGTACAGGTAAATGGAGAATAATCTATTCCTAACCCGTATGTTCTCGATAGCTCATTGATTAGAGCGCTGGTACGGTAAATCAGAGACCCTGGGTTCGAGTCCCGGTTGAGGTACAAATTTTTCACTACCATGTACTCGTCATATAGATTTTCAGGTCGCAGGATAAAACATTGTTGGATGTTCCTGTTTAGGTTTCAGAGTCCTGTTAATATGAGATTTATTTAGGCGTATCAGTCTTTAGTTTCAAGGTAAAATTAATAAAACTTTGGCTCATTTATAGTAATTCATTTTGTCATATTCAGTTGTATAATAACACCTATGAACACATTTGCGACTTTGTTGTCTTTTGACTATACAAACAAGCCACCCACCCGAGTATGAGCCTGGGAAAAATGTAGCCTCTCCCTTGGAAAAAAGTCGCCATGCATGGTTGCTGCCAGGTAACCGGACAAAACACTCTTTATATTGGTATAATTTGTCATTGACAAGTAATGCCAGTGCGTTCGACAGTCAAATGACTTCATATGTTTGAATACATAGATACTTACAAAGACAAGCTTTCGGCGTTTTTTGTCCGGCAAGTGTACCCTGTTGGTCGACTTTGTTGTTGTCCGTTTTTTTGTTGTCGCACTTGAATGTAAAGGAAATAATGATGGTAGGACATATTTTCTACCAGGAAACCTGGATTTTGGGCGCAGGACTGTCTCCTTTTCTTCTTGTGTGAAATGACAGTCACACACTCTGTGATTACGGGTGGCCTGCCAGTTCTTCACCTTACCATCTTCAATGTAATCCCGACGAATTCGGGCATGCCACTGAGCTCTGAGAGAGCTAGGCTCCTCAGGAATAGTGTAATAAGTGCTACAGGGAGAGTTTTGGCTGCGCTTATGATTGCACCCTGGCACACAACAAAAATCATCGGCCGGCATTATCACAGAATCAGCTGTGTCATACAGATAAGTCTACTGTACACACTATATTAACAGTCTACGTACTCCCTGATATTAATAAACATAAACAATATTTTACAATACGGTATGGCTCATTTTCAGTATATTTTGTTAGAACGTTAAACCTTACACATAGTTGAACATATATATACTACATATGAGCTTTTAACTGATCAAATATACACCAAACACGGAAGCGATTACCAATGTAACTAGTGACGCTGAATCATGATTTATTTCCCTTGCCTCGTTTTGATGAAATCTCGCGAGATTAGCAGGTGCACGTCAGCTTGGGTTTCCGAAAGGGTGAATAAATAGTAACAAATTAATGAAGGAAAAAATCCTGTACCCTCTTACCCCAGGGCAATATCACTGCATTTCCATGCAAGTGCGCCAATAAGATTAATTGGCAATGAGCCAATACCCTGTTTTTGGCGCACTGTGCCAAAAACAAGTTATTGGCAAACTGTCAATAACTTGTTTTTGGCCCGCGAATGCGTATTTGTTTTCTTTACTAAAATGGTAACCTTTGAGCTATCAAAAAAGCACCGCCCATTCAAACGTCGTGATAACAGATTCCGAGCGCGAGCCTCACATAGCAGTTACAAATGTCCGCTCAAGGGGATCGTACGCTTCAATCACTTGCGAACCGATTGATGTCGCTTGATAGAGCAATAGATACTCAAAGGAATGTGCAGTTTACGGAAGCGGAAACTATCGAGTATATAAATAAAATGAAAATGCCAATACCGTAGCAAAACAAGATCTGACGTGAAAAGAGCAAAGGAGTGGCTAATTTCTGTTGGTGAAAACCGTGAGATGTTCGATATACCACCACATGAACTAAATGTCCTACTAGCACGAATGTTCCTAGGGGTAAAATGCTCAAATGGAAATGAGTACCTGCCGGAATCACTAAAATATCTGCAATCTAGCATCAACCGTCATTTGCGGACACAGCCTTACAAAAAGCGATGCCTTCAAGCACTCACGAGATGTTCTTTTCAGTAAAAAGAAATGTCTGAAACAAGAGGGACGTGGTAACAAAAAACATAGAGCAGACCCATTTACAGACGAGGAAATAAACACACTTCGAGATAAATCTCTTCTTGGAGATGGTAATATATCTAAATGTATTATGATACTGACACGTTAACTTCATCCATCATGATCATAGTCATATACACTTTAAACATACTGTAGAGTGAGTTTGTTTTCTATTTAGTGAGTGCAATGAACCTCTAACATAAATTCACATTTTAGATAACATTTATGTGCCCTGCAATGTATTCAAAAATAATAAATTGCCTACCTTTACAGTCATTTTATTCTCTACAAAAAGTCCAGTTGCGAAATTTCTTTCTCTAGCACAAACGTTGACAGAAAAAATGACAAAGTCAATGCCAAACAACGTCACTACCTAGTTTTATGACGATTTTATGTTGCGTCACGACTTGACGTAATTCAATTATTATCAGTGGCGGATTTAACGGGGGCGTATCATTTTATGATTATATTAGTCTTTATAGATATACTTCTTTGCTGTATTTCTGAATAAATGGATAATGTTCAATATGATTAGATTTTAAAAAGTCTACTTTATGTTTTATTTTAAACCCAGAGGCTCTAATAAATCCGATCTGGCTGAACAATACCATCCATTTTGGTCTGCGTGGTAGACAAGAACACCTAACCATGCTGTGGGGGATCTAGAGCTAAAGACGACATCTGATGGAACAGAATATGTTGTATTTACCGAGAGGGCAACCTAGACGAGGAACGGAGCTGATAGTGATCCAAGGCAATTTCAACCGAAGATGTTTGCGCAACCTGGTAGTTTGTCTTTATGTTATTAAAACAAATACTCCCACACACAACTAAAAGAAGAAATAAAAAGTATTCATATTTAATCATAAATGCTTCAGTCAATGTTCCCTATATACATGGCTTGATAACATCTTATATAAATATAACGTTTTCTTTAGTCTGAACACATACAATAAACTAGCATTAATAGCTAAAACAAGTAGTTAAATAAATAGATATTAACAGGTTAGATCTATGTTTGCAAAAAGAAAATTCAGTTGTTATTATAGAGTTTTAATTATATGAATACAGGCGATCCATACTGCCCAGTAAAGTTGTATAAAAGCTATTCAAGTAAGCGGCCAGAGAAAATGAATGTACCGGATGCCAAGTTTTATCTTTCTAAAAAACCCAACTATGGAAAAGGAATGAACAGTTCAAGGTGGTTCATGAACGCGCCAATGGGAAAAAACACATTAGATCAAATAGCCATGGGAATGAGCGAAAGCGCTGGACTTTCTGGTAACCATACAAACCATTCAGGTCGGAAAACGTGCATTACAAAATTATTAGATGCACATGTACCAGCCATCTTTCTGGTCATAAAAACCTTATGAGTCTGAACCATTACAATTCTGTAAATCTAAATAAACAGATGCATATGTCAACTGTTTTGCACAGATTCGCAGCCGATGGAGATAAAGAAGCCGGGGTGTCCAGACCAGCAGAAATGTTTGATAACGACGAAGTGAGTGACGAAGAGATGTTTGCTGCTTCTCAAGATATAGAAGATACTCTACAAACCATTGACCGTTTTGAAAATGAAAAGAATGCATCTGATCTTTCAATTACCCAGAACCCTGATGGATCATTAAAAGTGAATGAGAAGAGAATACACTCTGAAAACCTATTCACACATTGTACATTCAATGCTGCTGTTAATATTACATTCAAGTAAAAATGGCTCGAAACATTTATGCTTTATTCTAGATTGAATTAAGCATCCTCCTATAATCTTTGAGGAATATGAAGAAAAAACCCACAAACATTAGCTATTTCACTGGTTTGTTTCGTTGTCTACATAAACTATATGTATTTGTGTTTATGCCATTGCATTCACTAAAGTTAATGCTATGATCTTTTTGTTTTAACGTAAATGGTATGCAATTAAAAAAGATTATCGTTAAACGGCATTCATTAAAGTTAATACTATAGTCATTTTGTTTTATCGTAAAAGGTATGCAATAAAAAACTCATTAAACGTCAATGGTGTGCCGAAAATGGATATTGGCGCACCTAGTGAGATATTGGCACTTGGGCTAAAGCCCTCGTGCCAATATCTCACTAGGTGCGCCAATGTCCAGTTTGGGCACACCATTGCCGTTTAATAACTTATTATTATTATTATTATTGTCATCATCATCATCATCATCATCATTATTATCCTCTTCATCGTCATCATCATTATTATTATTAAAGTTGCTGTTATTTATCATTATTGTTATTATTATTATTATTATTATTATTATCATTATTGTTATTATTATTATTATTAGTGTTGTTGTTATTATTATTGTATTTGTTGTTGTTATATTATTATCATTATTATTATTATTATTATTATCATTATTATTATTATTATTATTAATATTATTATCATTATTATTATTATTATTATTATTATTATTATTATTAATATTATTATATGTGACAAATTTGTATAAATACCTTCAGCAAGCTCAAGTCTGGCAGAGTTATTAAGTGCTGTAAATACGCTGAACGATGTCGTGACACAAATCCAGAACAATATGAGCACACTGTTCAATGTTGAAGTTGACGGTATACAATTTACGGTGGACTCCGGGTCTCTCAATGTCGTGGCACTTGTCCAGTGTGAAGCGGGGTATGCTGGTACAGACGGTCTATGTGGTAAATATCTTTACAAGATAAACCAAATGCACAGAGTGAGTATAAACATACGTGTGAACTGGGCACAAGCAACAGGGAGAATGTGCTAAAACCTCTCTCAAACTGCTGCCTTCTCACAGTCAGTGACTGAAAAGAGAAGTTTCTGATACGATACAAAGAAGGAAAACTTGAAATTGTTTGAGAACTTCTCCTTCATTCGAGCAAAGCCTCTGCCTTGAATTTGGACCTGGTTTGAGCACTAGACTAAATATATATATTTAAAAGTATAAATAAAATGTAACTCTAATAGGATGTGAACGAAGGCACACCTGATCAACGAGGAACAATTTATTTTAATCATTGAATATTTTGTTAAAGTTCTACATTACACATTGTGGCTATTCATTTGTGTCGCCTGAAGTTTCAAGTAACAGTTGAAAGCAACAAAACAGGTTGTCGTACTTAAATATGATCACACTATAGTACTGACGTGACTGTCCTCACCAAACTTAATAAATAAAATATTTCCAGTGGGTTTTTATTGTCCCCGATCAATACCTGGTGGGCGAGACTTGAAGATCCCAAACATCAGGTTTTGATCTCGCACAATATAAATTAACCCGCTGGAAATATGTTATTTCTTATCTGACATGGATTTCTATGTATTTAATAAACACTTTTTCGACAGATTGAACAATATACAAACAAACTTACATTGTAAACAGTCTATTAAATCATTTTAGAATTATTTTATCATTAGAATTTTGTGTTACCTGGTTTCAAGAACCTCACTACTCAATGTCCAGTAAAACCTCAGTGTGTTCTGAGAATACAATGAGCTTTCAATTAACTGGCTTCATTGGTCCAATTTTTATCAGTGAACCAATCAGAATGCTTCATTCATAATTTCCTTTGGTTGCTTCTATCATGACATCACTTTCTGGTATTATGACATCACACACTGGATAATTATGACATCACGTCATGCTATTATGACATCACATCATGCTATTACATGCAGCTCAATGTGTTCTCAGAACACAATGAGCCTTTTAATTGCTGTGAGCAACAGATTAAAAATATTTGTATCACTCATTGAGGAATGAGTTTCTTGAAATCAAGAATCACAGAATTCTAAAGATAAAATAATTCTAAAATGATTTAATAGACTGTTTGTAATGAAATCGTTGTTTTGGATGCTTTTTGAGGTTTAAACGGTTGAGGACGTGACGTCAGTGGTCTTGATAGGAGTTTTAAAACTACCTCACTAACCAATCAGCACTGAGTATTTTAATGAACTATGTTGATACTCCCTTTCCACAGCAAACACTCGCTATATTTGACGTCCTAACCAATCAGCACTGAGTATTTTAATGAACTATGTTAGATACTCCCTTTCCGCAGCAAACACTCGCTATATTTGACGTCCTAACCAATCAGCACTGAGTATTTTAATGAACTATGATCGATACTCCCTTTCCACATCAAACACTCGTTATATTTGACGTCAACATCCAATACGTTTGACGTCATTTTCATTTTTTTTTTACGTTTTATGTCAATTTTTGACACTAGATAATTAGGTTTTTTGTTTTTCTAACAAGTCTTATCAGTTTTCTATTAAAATAAACGTATTTTGTTTGGAAGGCTGTGCAACAGAGGTCCAACAATGCACCTTGCCAACATATTTGACCGTTTGTCCCACTTTCTGAACATATAAAGTTGGCATTTCTCTCACGTTTGGTCTCTTTTTACCTTTGGTCAATTGTCATGTTCCATGTTCACACTACCCGAAATCATGTGTCATCTACTATATCTACTATATCAAAAGAGCAGATCTATATGTGTTGTAGTTACTTAGGTATAAAAAGTAGATAGGATGATAAACCGAGGGCAAGTTTGTTAAAATGCCCAGTACAATACAGCGATATAAGTAAACGTTTATACACATAGCCACAGGAATTTAATATGACGATACAAGAATGCGTCCATTTAATCACAGCGTCCCAAATATGACGATGTGAGAATTCGTCCATTTAATCACAACTTCCCAAATCAGAGTAATTTTATGAAGTATATATATTAACTTGTATTTATTGGTGTTATTTTTTTTCAAATGTAAACTACAGTTACATGCAGTTAAGGGTAAAGCTATTTTCAGTCATGTCGTGGCGTTGTCCGTGTGTCTGTCCGTTAACCTTTACCTGACAAGTGATTGTGGCTAATAACTTGCAAGGTATTATATCTGCTATAATGACACTTTGCTTGATCCAAAAATATCAGAAATTTTCCCTTTGACGAAAGGTTGAACCTGGAACTTAACCTTGCCTTTTGCAAGTTGCTGTAGATACAACAATGCAGCTGTACACACTTCTTCAGAACGATCAAACGAATACATTTGATAAAGGCCCATGACTCTCTGGTTCATATTTTGTAATTAGTTCCCTTTGAAAAGGGTATTTTATTTCTTAGTTACCAGTGCTAAGGCTTTGCAGCTTAAAATAAATACACATCTTATTCAAAAATAAAAACTATAACGGGCCCATAACTCTTAAATGAATATGAAAATAACCTGAAAATTTACTTCGTAGAAAAACCGTCAAACTAATGAAATGCAACTTCTTTCCATGTTTTTACATTTTTCAATATTGCTTACCAATAATGCAATAGTAATAATGAACCCAGATATGTTATACGACAGGCGTGTATCCCCCGTCATGCGGTCCTCTTGTAAATATTGTTTGCTGTGCATTGGTGATAATAAAATGTGTGATAATGAAAAATCTTATTGACCAGTGAAATGTCCTGTTGGTTTCCGGTTTGCTGATGGCCTATGCCTAAGTTGTGATGTAGGGACGTACCAGTCGTTGCCTAGACAAAGCAGTTGCGACGCTTGTCCAGTTGGATTCACGACTTCATCATACGGCTCCAGTAATGTGACAGAATGTTCAGGTACAAAACACGGTGTCTTAAGACGATTTATTTAATGCAAACATCGATGACTCGTAGTTATCCAGTTATAACAGAAATCGTATTATATTACTCTTAATCAGCATACAATCGAATGCTGAAAGGGTTTTGCCTCTTGAAAGGGTCTAAAATGAATCGGTATTTGATTATTCCGCAATTGTATTGTAAAATAAAATAGGTTACTTATAAAAGACTAATAAACCATTGTTAATACAATAATGTATCACATGTAAACAGAAATGCATTCAAATACCTCGAAACAATGCAATTCCGAAATTCTGAACTCCGAAATGTTTATCAATTGTTCTGTAATGCATTATTGTGAAACAGTAAATACTGACAAATGGGGGTCTGTTGGAAGAAACAAAACACAGCCAAGAGAATAAAGTAGCAGACTCGTATTTATTGAGTTTGTTCATGAGAGGTAGTGTAGGACGCAACACCTTTCACGCCCCCTAGCACCGGCTTAAGCGGTACTCCACTTCAAAGCCACCTTTGAAAAAACACTGAAAGGGAGATCCTTTGGAAGAAACAAACACAACAAGAGAATAACCTACGCTTAACGAAAGGTTTCGTTGATTTTCGTGCTTTGTTTCGAACCTTTTTTTGTTAATTGATTGTTGTTTTTTTTTCAGTTGTTTCTCACGGTACCACTGTCATGACGTCTCCTGAACCTTCACACAATGCTGATGAAAATGAACATAAAAACAAGGGATTATCATGTGAGTATGCATTGCTAAAGATATAATTGCAAAATAAGAATGATGTTATCATATCTATATAATTTAAAAACAAATCCACAAAGCAAGTCCTCAGTGACTTGGCTGAAGCCAGAGCAACAATAGAACAGCGTCTCCGTGACCAAGGGGTTAACGACATTGCGTTGTAAACCTCGGCTCTCACCGCTGCGTGTTCGAATCCCACTGGGAGCTCGACTTGTAAGTGATGAACTGGTTCTACCCAGGAAATGTGGGTGGTCTTCCTCCACCACAAAAAGATTCGACCGTTATATATAATCTTACATGTGTTGAAAATGACGAAAATGACGTAAACACCATATAAACGAACAAACTTTACTACAAGACAATATTTAAAACAAGCATCAAACGCTACCGCCCGTTAAGGATTTAGGTAGACGTCATCATAGAGTCCACAATCTGTCCGATTATCGCACAATCAAATAGGAATGCATAGTGGCCAACTGTAAATAGGTCAACCACTAAACATTTGGTAAAAATGTTAACAAGTTTAAAAAAGATTGTATGAAAATGATTATGACCAAGGATCTGACGAAGTTTGTAAATCACATCACCATAGAAGTCAGGTTGTGACAGTCGTTGTCCTGTACAGTTGATATTGAAAAAGCACTTTATTTCAATATCAGTAAGCCATAGGCACATGACATATATAAATACTCAGTTACAAACAAAAGTGTACACTTTTGAAAATTTTACTTTACACCCCTATCCCTTTATCAAGCGATAGTCTTTATTGATTCAACCTATTGAAAAACAAATGACAACATGATATTGGCAATATAATGATAATCATTATGGTACCAAACATGACATATTAATTTTGGAATTTATACAGTTAATTCTAAAAAAACGCACACTTTCTTTCGCAACTGAGATCATATGCGTAAACATACTGTTTAATTCTTAATAAAGAACAAAAACAAAACATCAAAATAAAGATGCAAAATACATGATCAGATCTTATAACATGTAAGAATGTCCGTTTCAAATTTCACGGAGATAAACGTACTTGTTTCCGTTGGTAGCTCTAAAAATATAGGCATGCAGCACTTGATTATTCCTTGGATACTTTGTAATTTGATCATACATAAGTAAGTACATATAAAACACATAGTGTTACCATTAATGGGGCTGCTGTTCTTGTATTATGATATCCCTTTTTTTCAGCCACCATGATAGTTGTCGTTTGTCTGAGTGTAGCTGCGTTGTTGATATCACCGGTTGCTATTGGTTGTGTTATCTGGAAGAAGATATCAAAGTAAGATTTAGAACTTCGTTTCATAATATAGATATAAAAATCGAACAGGAAAAGCAGCATTCTAGGACGACAGTCAACCACAAATACACACAGAAACAAAGAACAAATTAAAAGATGAATAAAAGGCCAAATAAGACATCACAAATACAAAAGTGTTGGCAATTGGGCTACCGCCTTGGAACGGTCAGTGGGAAAAAAGGCCGCTGGGGGGTTTAAACCAGATTTTAGGGTGCACCAAACCTCACACTTACCCTAATGTCAACCCAATAAAACGGGAGTGTAAATAAATAAATCCCCGCCATGAACTATTCTCTAACCAACAAGGCAGCATTAATAGTCAATATAAGTAAAACATAAAGATGATCGTGTATATATAAATACAAAAAAAAGCCTAAAAAACCACAAAGAAAGTACTCAATGACTTGGCAGGAGCCAGATCAACAAGATAATAAACCAATAAGGGCACGACAAGACAAGACTGCAGTCAAATATCAAACGTCACCGTCCTTTTGGGCTTTAGGTAGACGTTATCATAGAGTCCACAGGCAAATTCACCAATATCCAAAGATCTTGAAGAGATACTCATAATGCTTGTATACTGCTATCAGTGTGTCCTATCATTCATACTGAAACACAGATAGCAGTTACGTCACATCGTCTATGTTAGTATGCATCCTATACGTTGTGTTTTATGAATAATTTCAGACAAAGAGTAAGACAAAACGATCATGTAAGCAGAAGTTACGCAAGCATAAATATGGTACGACCTGACCTTACAGAAGTCCAGGAGAAGGCGTTCCTGAAAGCAGTAGCGCCAACAGCACCTCTGACAACGCACATGGGGTCTGTTTCTCCGGTGGACGAGATAACCCACCGGCGTATGAAAGTCATGACTTTGCTGATGTGTATTAAATCGAAAACTTGGGTGTAATTTTGACGGTGATGGCATTTTGAGGTTTGGTTATTCACCTTAAATAGAAAATGTAACATTTCTTCTTGTGTGAAGAAGGATGAGCTCTAAATATTGCTGTATAATGACAAAGCCGTTATAATTACATGGGGGACGCTAATTTATTTTTGGGTTGAATATTGCGTAGTGTTTATCAATGTGTAAAATGTGGGTGGGTGTGGTCACGAGAAGCGTTCTTTGGATTTTACTATATACAGCAAAACGTGTTTGTATTTTGTCTTGCATAACTACTGGGGAAATACCGAGTTATTTGTTGAGAAGGTTTTATCAGACTTTTCTATGGAAACGATCAGTTCCACCGGCTATGACGTAATCATTAACGTAATCTTGGAACAATATGTGTTTGTGTGTATTGTACGTCTGGAACTGTTTGACACAAAATATAACAGTAGCAATACGCAAATGACTTCCAACATAACTTCCGGGCTTGTGTCAATGTACGAAATGGTTTGAAAATGTGCGCATGGCTCTCACTGAATGCTATTTTGGATATAAATGTTAAAACTTTGCTCACGATCCGGAATTGTTCCAGATATGAAAAGGGAAAATAATAAGTCTTCGGCAAGAGAAGAAACATTGGCTTTTAATAATGCATTTATCTGCAGCAGTTCATGGTGGTCGTGATTACAGATTGAACCTGTATGCTCAGCATTACGTGGTCTCGCCTTAA
Source organism: Cyrtodaria siliqua (assembly GCA_037043455.1). Taxonomy (NCBI): domain Eukaryota; kingdom Metazoa; phylum Mollusca; class Bivalvia; order Adapedonta; family Hiatellidae; genus Cyrtodaria; species Cyrtodaria siliqua. Next base: position 143,846 of record JAWPHD010002487.1, read on the forward strand.
TTCCATTAAGCGATGGGAAAGCTTATATTAGCAGGATTTTATAACGGATATCTCGACAATAAAACTAGTTAAAAACATTTCTTTACTGAAAAAGTGCAATAACCTGTTTAAAATTACATAAATTATATTAAATGTTTTAATTTTACAATAAGCAAACGTTTTTAGCCGACATTAAGGTTTTATTTTATACCCCATCCAACCACGTTTTCGCTTCTTGGAGAAGGGGTTGGATGGGGTATGAAAGTTAATACTCGGACCACGTTTTTGATTTCTCAAAGTATTTTAATTTAACAAAAATAACAACTAAAGAGTCATATGCACCCTTTCGAGCCATTGTCGAGCATTATAACATTTGCTTTTTAGCAACCCTTTTATTTATATTCACGACTACAGCATTTTATTGTTAACGCATTTCACAACATCATCATTATTTAAAGAAACTAACCCTCCAATAACGGCAAAATTACACTACAAAATCGCTTATCAAAACTCTAACCAGGTGTTCATGTCTTAATAATGTACATGTGCCGATTTATAGTATAGGTTTATTGGCGGGTTCTTAAAATACATGTGATATGCGTAGAATGAATTATGAGTTGGTAACTCTTAATTTGACGCTCCAGTTTTGGCATTTGGTCTGTCTGGCTAAAGCCGATTATGTTGTGTCTTTAGAGTTTGGATTCTCAAAATAGGTAAATTATATATATATATACCTCGTCGTCATTAGGTTTAGAAATGGTGTACATATGTTGTAAATGTTGGCTGTTAATGGCGGGATAGCTTAACATCGTGTAATCACATAGTAGTGTGTGTGTGCCGAGATGTTATCGAGTGTTTTTAATGTGTATGTAAACAATAATTATATGTAGTAAAACACAAATAAGCATAAACAGGCAATCTCTGAAAACGACGAATATGTCCACCTTGAGTTTGTTCTTATTTCATTGCTCGCCTGCAGTAACTCCAAGCCAATGCTGGTTGGATGTTTGTATCCGTAAATGGGGGGCCCTGAGGGCCGATGCTCGTTAGATGGTTGTATCCGTCGGTTCATGCCCAGTAAATATATATACCTGGTTATAGGGTGGGGATCTCAACGGTTTTCAAGCTAAAAGTCCCTGGCGTCAAATTAAGCATATTTTGAGAATTTTCTTTGGCCGTGTGCAAAGCTTAAACATAATCACACGGTACTGCATTCCCAGATGTGCCATATCAAGGCAAATAAAAGAACATAACGAACAAATATCAAACCATACCGACCTTGTTTACCTTAGTTTTGGCACTGTAGCTACCTCGGAAGTGGCGATGGAGCACTTTTGCATATACCTTCAAACGGAGGTAGCTCCACTTATTACCGGCCGTGAGTGTCAGTATACTATGACTGGGTGAGGTATCATGTCATATGTATGGCGTGGTATTCCAGTGTGGCAGCAATATAAAGTTGAGCATTTAGCTCACTGCTACAAGTAGACACAGTCGTGATATGACTGAAATAGTTTTATAAGCGACGTTAAGCCATATTCGTATAAATTTCTCTAAGTTTAGAAGACCTCTTTCTCGCCCACATATGCTACTGTTGCAAGTGTCTACAATAAACAAGGTATGCAAGTGAGTGATTTACGGCCATTTAATGCAGCTGCTGTTAAAAAGCAATTTTAGTTTTGTTCCCGTTGAATATCCTTGTATTTTGTTAATGCTCTTACCACTTTAAACAGCCAGTTGTAACGAGGAAAACCTGGTTATTAGATTGGGGTATGTCGTTAGGCGGGCGGACGGTGAGGAGGGCGGGCGGCGTCAACTTCTTAGTTTCCGCTCTATAACTTCTGGGATCAAGGTCAAGGTCACTGTTACCAAAGATAGAAGAACGATTTCCGCTCAATAACGTTTGTTAGGAATGAGGTATTGCGATGAAATTTGAAGGGTATGTAGCGTATATAGAACGAAAGCACGGGATTGCATTTCGGGTCACTGGGATGAAGGTCAAGATCACTGTTACTAAAAATAGAAAAACGGTTTCCGCTCAATAACCTTTGTTAGGAATGAGGTAATGTGATGCAAATTGCAGGGTATGTAGTTTATATGGAACGGAAGCTTGGGGTTGCAGTAGGGGTCACTGGGGTTAAGGACAAGGTCGCTGGTACCAAAAATAGAAAAACGATTTCCGCTCAATAACTTTAGTTGGTAATGAGGTATTGCGATGAAACGTGCAGGGTAGGTAACTTTTTACAGAATTGAATATGGGGTCACTGAGGTCAAGGTCACTGTTACTAAAAATTGAAAGACGTTTCCGCTTGGAAAATCTGTTTTTTCGTGGAATTTTCACGTAACTTGTAGTTCCTATACACAAACGAAGACATTACAAACATGTATATTCTGACCAAGGAGAAAGCCTTAACTTTCTTCTGGATTTGTTTAACAATTGTTAATGTTAGTAAGTTGTTGTTATTATTAGTATTGTTACTTGTATCATTGTATGCTATGTAAACTGTGCACATTGTGAATAAAAGCGTGTTACACGAAAACAACAAAGTGTGAATAACTTTTGAATACCTTGTTTGATTACACTAAATACTCTGTATAATGTTGACAGTTCTGTGTGACGAAATGTTGAAAAGTTTGAAACAGAAGTGGCTATTACATGCAGACAAGATAAGCTATGCAACATTAGCAGTAACGATCTTTAATTTATAATTGAAAAACTGTAAATGGCGACTTCTGCACATAGTGATTAACAAGGGTCATAAATGCGTCCACGTTCATAGGTAAGAAGCAAAGAGGCACTTTGTATGAAATAGTGATGGACGCATTTGTGATGGGGGATCTCACATTAAAACTACATACTTCGAGTTTACAGTGTGTTGACGCACTACTATGCATGATCTATAAATAATTACTTCAGCAAAGCTTTATGAATTTACTATTCACGCCCAGGAATCGCACCGCCAGCAAAGCGACCATTCCCATAATGTTGGCAGTGACGATCTACGCATGTTCCAGGTTCAATACAGCAACTATCGCGTTTTGAACAGATGTCCCCCCAACCCCACCCACGGATATGTTTCGGATCGCTTTGGATTTGTTCATCTTTTGTGCGCAGAATATACCAACATGTGTCAGAACGTAGTCTTCAAAGCGTTATGATGACGTTTATGTGAAAATGTGCACAAAATAATCTGGTAAAATTAATTTTGAGTTGAAGCAACGTAAACGATATGTAGCAATATATTTTTAGAAATCGGAACACTTAATACGTATAGTTATATGACTTTCAGTTTAATTTATTATTGAAGACAGATTCAATTCATTTGAACAAAGGTCTAATTTAAGGCTGTAACGATTCACCGAAATAGCGACGGATCCCGTCCGATTCGATTCACACTGCGTCTGAACCCAGATTTTATTTGATTCGATGTAGTATTGATTAAAATTACTTTCAAGTTGTTTTTACACAAAAGGCCCAAGAGGGCCTGTGGACGCTCCACTTGCTTAAGATAAAGTTAATGTATAAGGGGCCATAACTCTCGTCAAACGTCATTCAATCGGAACATGACGATAAAAGCAACTAGGCTTGGTACTGATCATCCCTGCCAAGATTCGTTGAAATCCGGCAAGGAGATCAGGAGAATTTGTTGGGACAAAATGTGTGTATTAAAACCTTTAAAGGACCAAAACGCATTCAACCAGAACATGGCAGTGATAGGTGCAACTATGCTTGGTACTGATCATCCCCGCCAAGATTCGTTGAAATCCGCAAGAAGTTCATAAAAGACTAATCTGGACAAAGTTTGTGTATTAAAACCTTTAGAGGGCCAAAATCATTGAACCGGAATATGGCGCTGATATGCACATCTAGGCTTGATACTGATCATCCTTGTCAAGTTTCGCTGAAATCCGGCCAGGCGTTCAGGGAACTAGCCCGGAAAATTTTTGTGTATCAAAAAACCTTCAAAGGGCCATAACTCCGCCAAAAATATGTAAACCGGAACGCGACGATGATATGCACAAATAGGCTTGGTGCTGATCATCCCTGCAAAGTTTCGTTGAAATCCGGCGAGGGGTTCAGGAGACCTAGTCCAGAAAATAGGTGCGTATTAACACCTTTAAAGGGCCATAACTCTGCCAAAATTCATTCAACCAGAGCACAGCGATGATATGCACAACTATACCTGGAACTGATCACCCATTAAAAGTTTCGTTTAAATCCGGCCAGGTGTTCAGGAGAACTAGTCAGGACAAAGTTTATTATTAAAACCTTTAAAGGGTCATAACTCCGCCAAAATCATTCAACCGGAACATGGTGTCGATATGTACAACTAGGCTTGGTACTGATCATCCCTGCAAAGTTTCACTGAAATCCGGTCAAATGAAGGCCCTTTCGTGTTCATGAGGCAAACTACAGCAGTGTTTAACTAAATCAAGGGACATTACTCCGGTGTTACTAATTATGGCTCCCGCCATGTTGATGTTGTGCTTTTTGTCTGTCTGTAGGTCTGTCTGTCTGTGTCACAAACGATGTCCGATCAATAACTAGACAATGGTTGGACCTAGGGTCCACAAACTTGGAAGAATTGTTGGTCATGACCAGTAGATGACCCCTATTGATTTTGGGGTCACTAGGTCAAAAGTCAAGGTCGCGGTGACATTGACTATCAAAACGCTGTCCGATTAATAACTACACAATAGTTGGTCATAGGGTCCTCAAACATGGAAGGGTGGTTGGTCATGACCAGCAGATGATCCCTTTTGATTTTGGGGTCAATATATCAAAGGTTAAGGTCGCAGTGACATTGACTATCAAAACGATGTCCGATCAATAACTACACAATGGTTTGATTTAGGGTTCTCAAACTTGGAAGGATGGTTGGTCATGACAAGTAAATGACCCCTGTTGATTTTGGGGTTACTAGGTCAAAGGTCAAGGTCGCAGTGACCTTGACTACCTAAACGATGTCCGATCAAAAACTAGACAATGTTTGGACCTAGGGTCCTTAAACTTGGTAGGATGGTTGGTCATGACCAGTAGATGACCTCTATTGATTTTGGGGTCACTAGGTCAAAGGTCAAGGTCGCAGTGACCTTGACTATCAAAACGATCCCAGATCAATAACAAAACAATGTCCAATCAATAACTAGAGAATGGTTGGACCTAGGGTCCTCAAACTTGAAAATATGGTTGGTCATGACCAGTAGATATAGTACGAGGAGCGTTCAAATATGAATGCAATTGGTGCATTTTGATTAGTAGTAAACGAACAACGCCAAAATAATTATCTCATTCCTTCAAAATATTCACCACCATGTGATATACATAATTATTTCAGTCTTCTAATCCATTTTTTAAAGGAGTTTTCATAATCTGTTCTAGGTATACTGTGCAGATACTGGAAAATAGCTGAACCGAGATTTTTACGTGTTTGATATTTTCTTCCGGCAAGGTATTTTTTGAGTCTTGGAAACAGAAAAAAGTCACAAGGGGCAAGGTCGGGCGAATACGGAGGGTGGGGAAGCTCAACAACCTTTTCCTGTTTCAAAAAGTCGCGTACAATGGCCGCCTTGTGTGAAGACGCATTGTCATGCAACAGCCTGACACCCCGCACACCCGTTGCTGGTCGGCGTTTGTTAAAGTATTTCTTCAATTTGTGAAGGACCTTGCCTTTGTAAAATTTGGCATTTACGCATTTTCCTTTTGGTACGGCAATTTGAATGGCAGGACCTTGATTTGTAAAGAAAATGGCATACATGACCTTTCTGACGCTCATGGTACGTTTTGCAATGCAAGGTCTTTTGCTTTCTTTGGTGGCCCATATTTTGTTCTGGATCTTTCGCTTGGGCTCACGTTTCGTCACTGGTGACGACATTTGCAAAAGATCGAGTGTCGTATTTGGGGAACTGTTTCAACAATTTTTTGGCCATTTTACCACGGGCAAGTTTCTGGTTTTCTGTAAGCAGATGGGGAATCCATCTTGCACTTATCTTCCTCATTTTTAAATCTCGCTTAAGAATTGTATGAGCAGCTCCTGCTGAGATGCCAACGCATCGACCTATTTGCCTGGTTGTAAATCTTGTATCAGTACCTACAATTTCTTTGACTTTTGCAACCATTTTTGAGGATGTTGCAGTTTTTGTACGGCGTGCATGAGGCGTATCTTCCAATGAAATTACAACACTTTTAAATTTCTTACACCATCGAGTAACTGATGAATAAGACATTTCATTATCTCCATAAACAGTACATATTTCATGAAATATGTCCTTTGCCCCTATACCAAGAATACAACGGTTCTTTATATAGGACCGTATTTGATCAGTGAAAAGTGACCTTTTCCCAACCATTTTAGCATTAGTGTACACGAGTAGACAGTGTTAGTCGAGCTATTGTAACAGCTAGACTGAACGGATTTAAACATGTGTGGTATCAATTGAAAGTTTACACAGGCCTCTATGCGATACAGTTAATTAACTCGTGAAAATCGTGGGTACAAGCGAGATATAACTCCAGTTGAATTCATATTTGAACGCTTCTCGTAGATACAGTCACATGTATATTGAATATCAAAACGATCTCAGATCAATAGAGAACGGTTGGACCTAGAGTCGTAAAGTATGTCTGTTCGGGCGAGTGGGGGAGCCATACGTTTTTGTCCCATGGACAATAACAATTTCTAGTTCGATTTGGTTGGTATCGAACTTGTCCAAGTTTTCATTGGTAGTAACAATCTGATAAAGTTTGTAAAGACTGGATGAAAAATGAAGGCCCTATCGTCTTAACGAGGCAAAATATAGCATTTTAATTAAATCAAGGTCCAAAACAACGTTGTTACTGGCCCGATCTGGCTGGTTTACGAACTTGTCTGAGCTTTCATTGATATTAACAATCGGGTAAAGTTTGGTAAAGATCCGATGAAAGATGAAGGCACTATCGTCTTAACGAGGTAAAATATAGCATTTTAACTAAATCAAGGACTGTTACTTGTCCGATCAGGCTGATTTTCGATGATGAGCTTTCGTGGTAAAGTTTGGTAAAAATCGGATGAAAATTTAAGGCCTATCGTCTTAACGAGGTGAAAGTTAACGGACGGACGGACGGACGAGCGGACGGACGGACGCACGCACGGATAGACATGGGTAACACTATATGTACCTTCACCATTCGAACCTTCACCATTATTCGAATGTCGGGGGCATAAAAACTGAATACTATTGAACATTAAACTTAGTTCAGACGCTCTCACTCAAACATATACTATATTTAATCATGTATTTATTAATTCGGTATTCATTCTTTTTTTTCTCTCATGTCTAACGCTGTGTAATAGCTATATAAATATCACACTCCAACTTATAACAACTATCAGATACAGTTATAAAACGCGGATTTTAGTTAGTTCAACATATAACGACTCAGTTATCAAATGCTCTCACTTCAACCTGTAATAACTCAAACTACCTGGTAAATATACAGCTTCAAAACTCTTCAAAAATGAATGGATGGATGGATGGATGGATGGATGGATGGATGGATGGATGGATGGATGAATGAATGAATGAATGAATGAATGAATGAATGAATGAATGAATGAATGAATGAATGAATGAATGAATGAATGAATGAATGAATGAATGAATGAATGAATGAATGAATCGATGGATGGATGATTGAATAGATAAATGAATGAATGAATGAATGAATGGATGGGTGGATGGATGGATGGATGGATGGATGGATGGATGGATGGATGGATGGATTAACGTCGACATATAAATAGGTCATACTGTGCGCAAAACGGATGTAAAATGAAACAAATGAAACAGTAAATTATCGAAATGAATGTAAAAATATATTGTTAAAAACTATTTACAAATAAGGGTTGATATGATAAAGGTATTAACTGTGTACATGTAGATCAAAAATGCCCGACAACGGGCGTGTAAACAAGTAAATGGAAATATAAACATACTACAATGAAGAATACAGTCTGATTTCAAAATCTAAAACAACACTGAAATCAATTTTATCGAACAACTTGGTAGTGTCCTTGTCGCATAGGATCGACGTTAATGCAATCTAACAATACATGTTTGACCGTTAACGGCGCAAAACAGGATATACATTCTGGAAATTGCTCACCTTGTAATACATATGAATTAGTATAACGTGTTTGCCCTATTCTGAACCGGACTAAAACAACTTCTTCTCGGCGATTAACCCTACTAGAATGAAGTCACTCAACGAGTAACGGTTTAATCGAATGCAGTTTATAGTTTACAGACAAATCCCAAATGGCTTGCCAAGAGTTACGAATATATTTCTTAATATGACAAAGCAAAAAACGCTCACTTCAAACTATATGAACTGTCAGTTATAGCTATACAACACGTTATTACTTCAACCCAAAATAAATCTCAGTTATGACTATACAAGACGTTATTACTAAATCTCAGTTATAGCTATACAAGACGTTATAATAAATCTCAGTTATAGCTAAACAAGGCGTTATTACTTCAACCCATAATAAATCTCAGTTATAGCTATACAAGACGTTATTACTTCAACCCATAATTTATCTCAGTTATAGCTATACAAGACGTTATAACTTCAACCCATAATTTATCTCATTATAGCTATACAAGACGTTATTACTTCAACCCATACTAAATCTCAGTTATAGCGATGTAAGGCGTTTTACTTCAACCCATACTAAATCTCAGTTATAGCTACACAAGACGTTATTACTTCAACCTATACTAAATCTCGGTTATAGCTATACAAGACGTTACTAAATCTCAGTTATAGCTATACAAGACGTTATTACTTCAATCTATACTAAATCTCAGTTATAGCTATACAAGACGTTATTATTTCAACCCATAATTAATCTCAGTTATAGCGATGTAAGACGTTTTACTTCAACCTATACTCAATCTCAGTTATAGCTACACAAGACGTTATTACTTCAACCTATACTAAATCTCAGTTATAGCTATACAAGACGTTATTACTTCAGCCTGTACTAAATCTCAGTTATAGCTATACAAGACGTTATTACTTCAATCCATAATAAATCTCAGTTATAGCGATGTAAGACGTTATACTTCAACCTATACTAAATCTCAGTTATCTAAGTTATAGCTACACAAGACGTTATTACTTCAACCTATACTAAATCTCAGTTATAGCTATACAAGGCGTTATTACTTCAACCTATACTAAATCTCAGTCATAGCTGTGCAATACGTTATTTCTTCAATCTATACTAAATCTCAGTTATAGCTATGTAAGACGTTATTACTTCAACCTCTCAGTTATAGCTATACAAGACGTTATTACTTCAACCCATAATCAATCTCAGTTATAGCGATGTAAGACGTTATTACTTCAACCTCTCAGTTATAGCTATACTATACGTTATTACTTCGTTCTATAATACCTCTCAGTTATAGCTATGCCATAAGTTATTACTTCGACCTGTAACAACTTTCAGTTATAGCTTTACAAGACGTTATTACTTTAATCTGTAATAACTCTGAGTTATACAAGACGTTATTACTTCCACCTATAATAAATCTCAGTTATACAAGACGTTATTATTTCCACCTATAATAAATCTCAGTTATCGCTATATATATATACGTTACTACTTAAACCTATAATAAACCTCAGTTATAGTTATACAAGACGTTATTACTTCCGCATATAATACATATCAGTTATAGTTCTACAATACGTTATTACTTTGACATATAACAACTCTCAGTTATAGCTATACAAGACGTTTTTACTTCCACCTATAATAAACTTCAGTTATAGCTAAACAAGACGTTATTGCTTCAACCTAGTGTAATAAATCTCAGTTATTGCTATGCAATACGTTATTTCTTCGACATATAATAAACTTCAGTTATAGCTATACAATACGATATTTCTTCGACATATAATAACTCTCAGTTATAGCTATGCAATACGTTATTAATTCGACCTATTATAAACTTCAGTTATAGCTTTACAGACGTTATTACTTTAATCTGTAATAAGTATCAGTTATAGCTACGCAATACGTTATTACATCGACCAAAAATAAAGTGAATTGCATATGCAAGTCGAATGACGGTGCATATCAAAAATTGTCTCACCGTTCGTAGACGGGTATTTTATGCACTAGGGAGGAGTAAGCGTCAGATATGGATGGTCTTCGAAATTTTCCAAGCTTTTATTGATGTAACATGAAACATTCTAAACGCTTTTGGTAATTTCTTTTGGTAAAAATCAGATTAAAAATGAACTAGTCACAGATTAATAAAGCAAAGTATATAATATTTTAACAAATCAAGGGCCAAAACCCTTTCTGTTTTATTTTCCAATAAAGACACTTTTTGAACTAGTCTAAGTTTTTATCAACATTAAGACTTGCCTAGTGTGATAAAGATCAGATGCAAAATGATGGCGCTAGAGTGGTGACAACCCTAAATATAACATTTTCCATCAAATCAAAAGCAATAACTCTGATGTATATATGATATTGGCGGTTTTCAAACTCGTTCAAGCATTCAACGACTCTGGTTCAGTTTTGGTAAAGACATGATGCCAAACGAAGGTTCTAGAGTGTTGACATCAAAAGGGCAATGGACGATGGACAGATCGCGTTAGCCTATAAGCCAATAGAGCTAAAAATTACACTTCATTTAAAAAATGTTTACCTTTCTCATCCACTACAACTATTTCTGTACAGTATGTTACGGTGTTCCGTTAGGGCCATCGTACCATCGCGCATCGACCTTTACAAGTCGATGCGCGATAGTACGATGGTACGATGGCGATGGAGCGATGGTACGATGGCGATGGTACGATGAAGCGATAGTACGATGGCGATGGTACGATGGTACGATGGCGATGACGCGATGGACCATCGCGTCATCGCCATCGTACCATCGCACCATCGCCATCGTACCATCGTACCATCGCGCATCGACTTTAAACGCGATGGTACGATGGTACGATGGTAAGATGGTCCATCGTACCATCGCGCATCGACCTTTTACAAGTCGATGCGCGATGGTACGATGGTACGATGGCGATGGTACGATGGTACGATGGCGATGGCACGATGGACAGTCGCGTCATCGCCATCGTACCATCGTGACATCGCCATCGTACCATCGTGCCATCGCACCATCGCAGTCGATGTGCGATGTTGCATCGCCTCCTGCTGCATCGTACCATCGCTCCATCGCCTCCGTTTAGACATGCGCACATCAAAACAAAACAAAAATGGAGGACATCATAGATGCAAAGATTCGACAATAAGTTTTGGACATGTTTCTTACCGAGAAATTCATGTTTTGCTGAGCCTAAATGAAGGGATATATTTAAGAAAAGTATTGTCGAATCTTTGCATCCATGATATACGGTAAGAATGTCCTCCATTTTTGTTTTGCTTTGATGTGCGCATGTCTAAACGGAAGGCGATGGAGCGATGGTACGATGGAGTAGGGAGCGATGCAACATCGCACATCGACTGCGATGGTGCGATGGCACGATGGTACGATGGCGATGTCACGATGGTACGATGGCGATGACGCGATGGTCCATCGTGCCATCGCCATCGTACCATCGTACCATCGCCATCGTACCATCGTACCATCGCGCATCGACTTGTAAAAGGTCGATGCGCGATGGTACGATGGACCATCTTACCATCGTACCATCGTACCATCGCGTTTAAAGTCGATGCGCGATGGTACGATGGTACGATGGCGATGGTGCGACGGTACGATGGCGATGACGCGATGGTCCATCGCGTCATCGCCATCGTACCATCGTACCATCGCCATCGTACCATCGCGTCATCGTACCATCGCCATCGTACCATCGCTCCATCGCCATCGTACCATCGTACCATCGCGCATCGACTTGTAAAGGTCGATGCGCGATGGTACGATGGCCCTAACGGAACACCGTAGTATGTAGTGCTGCAACAATGATTTGTCCGCCACACGGGAGACTCCGATGAAGGTTGCACCCTGAAAATAAATGTATACAAAATAGAATAATAAGCCCAAGAGGGCGACATTCTCCATTCTTATGATTGATGGTAAGCCCATCCTAGTCACCATTCTGGCATCTGTTCAAATTCTGGCAATACTTCTTTAGCCTTCTATAAAGAAACTTACATGCCAAAGAACGAACATGCCAAATAACGTCAAAATTATACTATAAAACTGTTGATCAAAACTCTATGCACATGATTTGGTCATATAATAATGTGTGCTATTGAAAGTAAAGGTTTATTCACTGTTTCTTAAAACACCCGCGATCGAATATGTGTAAAACGAACCGAGTTGGTAACTTTAAATTCGGCCCTCCAGTTTTGGGGTTGGCTGGTTAAAACTGTTTATATGGTGTCTATAGTTCGGATTCTCAAATGTTTAAGTTATATATATATACATATCTCGTCATCCGTAAGTTCAGAAACGATTTACGTATGTTGTAAAATGCGGCTGTTCTTGGCGGGATAGCTACTTTAAGCCTAAGTAAACAGCTAAACAAAAACAAAAGATGATTTGAATAAATCTGAGAGAGGACCACGCGATGATGCATCCTGTGAAGTTTCATCGAATTCTAACTGGCAGTTCATACGGTCGTTTAAATTTTTTTCTATTTGTTTAGTAACAGCGTCCCTATCTGTTGAAAGATCAGGACGATTTACACAAATTTGAAAGGGGACCAGGCAGGTTTGGACCTTTGAAGTTTCGTCAAATTCTACGCAGCAGTTTCAGAGGAGATGTTATTTGAAGTAAATAATTAATGATGGATGTAGGCCATTCAGTAGAGCTGAAAATGCAACACGGAAAAAGGTGATACCAGTTACTCATCATAGTAGTATTTGAATGGTCAAATTGTGAAGAATTTATATGATTTTACACTCGTCCTGCATCAATCAGCACTCGTCATGGCAAACGGACGAATAAAATTGTCTTGCTATGAAATTTAGTGGAGAAATCGTTTAAAGAAATTATGGCCAAAGGACGATGCTGCATCTGTCTATGGTAATTTGACAATTGCTTATTTGACCTAACTCAGATGACAAGTCCATGTAGAAGAAAATAGTAATGCATACCAGCCAAGTTTCAAACATGTGCAGATGGGGATACTGGTGTATTTTTTTGTTGTTTTTGTCTTTTTTGTCTTTTTTTTAGGCACGGAACCTTTTAAGAAAAGCCATCCAAACACCTGTACAACTGTATGTCACTACTCAGGCACAATGTACATGCTGTTGGTGGTTCATGAGACTGAACGCACACATCAAATAATGCATCTCGCAGTGAAGACCATTGCTCAATACATTTAAATGGGCACACCGTCACGGCAATATTGATTTTTTAAAACTTGTGGGGGTACCGTTAGTTTTTCTACATAACTTGCATTTGTTCAGTCAATAATATTTATTATAAGATGAGTATAAAGCAAACGGTATTTGTTTTTACATTACAAACTGTTGATTATACTGCATGACACCAATAATATATTAATCCCATGGTAGAATAAGAAGCAAAAATGAAAACTCAACACTTAAATTCAAAATGGTACTGGATTAATAACTGAATGTTGTTTAACGGCTCATCAACACAGTATAGGTTATTTAGAGCCGCCCCAGAGAGAGGGGAAGGATACATAGGAATCCGGGAACCGTGCCATAATCTTATTATCTAAAAGATTCCTATGGTTGTTTAACGTGCTCGGAGGACATACCGATACACGGGACCACAAAAGAAGAAGAAGAACAACATGTTAATCATGTATGTGATTTATTATACGATGAGCAATAAACGGTATCATTATAATTTCTTAAAACGTTATTCTTACCAAGGGGTCTAACTAATATTAATTACCTACTAAATGAGTATAGCATAATAATATGGAGACAGTAGCAAAATAACTTAGTTATTTCTGAAAAGTTTACCATATTCATGTGTAGCCATAGACATGTATTTTTTGTGGTAAAACATAACTTGTTGAAGTTATTTAACAAATAACTAAAATCAGGACTGAAAAGTTCACCATATTTCACCCGTGGTCATAGGCATGTATGTTTTAGGGTATAACACAACTTAAGTTATTTAGTAAGGAACACTGTACTTGATTTATCAATTCCGACATATGTTTAGTTGTCCTTAGTGGGAAGACACCTGTGTTTGTTCGAAAGAAGACTTTTCAGTCTTATTGGCATTCAGACTAGCATTTGTTTCGTGCGGTGTGGTGCCTGTAAAAAGCACCAAGATTTCAAATAAGTAGGATACCAGTCCTTTGGAATCATCAAGCCCAATCTTTCTGATTTTAAAAGTAGAATACAGCTTAATACAGTGATAGGGGATGTGAGAGTTTTGCTTCTATATTAATTCTCATGAGCATACTCAATAAAACCGAGTCTGCTACTTTTCTCTCTTGTTTGTGTTTGTTGCTTCCAATAGATCACCTTTTCGGTATTTATTATCAGTCTTTACACAATTTGTTTTTTCTGGGTGGAAAGACAGCTGTGGTTGTTAGAAACAAGACTTCTTTCTTGGCATTCACACTAGCGTTTGTTTCGTGCGGTGTGGTGCCTGTAAAATGTCGCCACATTACAAATGAGTAGTAACATTACTTACCGGTCCTTTGGGATCATCACACTCAGTCTTTAAAAGTAGAATACCACTTAAACTGGTGCTAGGGAATGTGAAAGGTGTTACATCGTATACTACTTCTCAGGAAAAGACTAAAAAAAACGACTCTGCTACTTTTCTCTCTTGTTTGTATATGTTGCTTCCAAGGGATCATCTGTCAGTTGCAGACTGTTTTAATGAGTCTGTTTATGAGAGGTAATATACATGTAAGGTGCAACTCCTATCACGCACCGTATAGTTGATAAAAATAACTAACAACGTTGGCCTATTGTTTTAATTATACCCTTCCCATCCGACGGTTTGACATACTGGCAGTCACGACCATCTTGTACTAAGTATTTATTCGCGTTTTGCAAGATGAAGAAGCTCTATCGCTGTTTTGATTTATTTGTTGTTGAACAATCTTTAACGTTTATATAGAACAATATTTGACCACGTTTCTAATAGGTTACTACTTGCTGTGGAGATTACATATCTAGTATCTACTTAGATACCATTATAACCCAGGGTTTAGAGACTTGACAGTACAGTTCGTCCTTGTTGAGGATGTTGAATACTTTGATACACGATATATGTTCTAGGTACTTGCCAGTGCAGTCAGTTTGTGTGTGTGGCGATATGATGCTACGTCTTGTTTTTTGACAGAAGATATACGAGATATAGAGATATACGTATCTATGTTTTATGCACTGGTCGATTTATTGAGTAGATGTGTTATATAAACAGTTGCATTGATTCCAGAATCATCCACGTGTTAAGAACATGTCCGTTCAGTGCTTCATTGCTTTTATATACATAGTCATTGTTCTGATCCTAATTTCATTCATGTTTTAAGCACATGGCAGTACAGCGCATCCTTGTTGTTGAGTGTTTATTTAATGCTATTTACTGAGATACCAGATGTTGCAGATATGAAGCTCACGCTCCAGCAATAAAATACAGTCGTTCGTAATACAATTGAAATATTTTATTTATTCTTTTGACTGCATGTCAAAATAACGACGCACAATAGAAAAACATATTATTAACTTAACAATTATCGACATTTGTATTATATTGGCATAGCTAGGTGTTTCTCATTCAAAACACGTGCATTATTTAGTAATTAATTTAACGATCACAGTAAAACGATGTAAATTGTGTGAATTCAAACGTGTATCATTTCACGTTGTTTTAATCTTAAGCAGACGAACGGATTGCACTTACTAGTCTTCATGGTACAGAAGGGATTTCAAGGCAGAGACGTTTCTTATGTCATTCTTGTAGAAGAAGGTATATCGTCAGCTATGTAATGTTTAGATAACATTATATATTTGATATATCCGTTCGACTTTTCGCTATATGACCACCATTTAGATATGGAATGACATAATAACGTATGTGTACACAGTAATTCTGTCAACACAAAAGTAAAATAGCTATATGTCGACTGGTAGCCATTTGATTTTAAATCCGAAGGTTTCTCGTTCGTTTTACGATAACCCGACATATTGATGACCCTACAATGACGACTACCTAAATCCTACGAGAGAAAGTTAAAGTTTAATGTTTGTCTTAAATCTTGTCTTGTCTTAAGGTGTACTATCGTGTCGCTCACGATTCTGTCAAGTCATTGAGTACTTACTATGTGGCTTTCTAGTTTTTCTATTGTCCTATGACCATCTTCATTGTTAACATATATTGCCTTTTAATGCTGCCTAGTTTGTCAGAGGATATAGCCTGGCGGGGATTCCCTTATTTACACTGGCCCTTTGAATTCGGATGTGAGGTTCGGTTCTTACAATAACCTAGTTTAAACCCCTAGCGGCCTATTAGCTATAACACATTAAATAAACGTCAAGTTTTTATATAAGTACTTAATATCAATGACAAGCTGGTTGCTCTTATTCCAAATACATTTGCTAGAGAAACTAGATTGTTGGTCAGTAACTATACTAAACTGTGTTTTCACTAACGACAATTAATCTGTAGACTTGCCAAACAGTTTGTAAATCACTCAATATACTTATTAGAAAGGATTTGCGTTTGCCAAGTCACTGGGTACTTGCTTTGCAGATTTCTAGGTATTTGTTCTTTTGATATGCCTTTTAATTTAGTCTGTGCAGGCTTCATAACCTCTGCTCCCAAGTAATGTTAGATGTTCTGTTTTTTTGTTGTAGTTTTTTTATATTTATCAATGATAATTATTGTGTTAGATTAACATCGCGTATTTGGTAGAGGGAATTCCTTTATTTACACTAACCGCTTTTGTGTAATGATAACAATACTATATATGTTTGTTCCACAATAAAAAAACAGTCACAGACGTTCATCGTTTTTCCTTCAATTAAATTGTGGGACGAATGTTCATGTATGTTTTTGTAAATATCGCCATGACATTTGTATACGACATTAACACTTCAACGATTTTATAAAATATATTTTCCTTTAAATTGAAGATATTGGACCTGAGCCGGATACCCATGACAGTAGTTACCATGGCAATTATTGCTATGTGACAGAGTTTTATATGTTATTATCAATTGAATTTTGATAACATAAAATGCTGTTTATCAACACTAAGTAGTAATAAGTTTTATATATTTGAAAATAAATTCAATTTTGAAGTGTCGTCGAACTTTTCGGAAATCCCTTGTACTTTTACAAATATGGTCATCCATTGTCCTACAAATCCGCACATCAAAAACAATATTGGATGAAGATTGATATTTTAGTGGAAAAAACAACAACATCAATTCACAAAGGCACCTGTCTTTCGCAACACACCCGTTCCCACATGAATGTTTGTTTTCATATTTTGTTTCGAAGGATGCAGCTGTGTGTGTGTGTGTCTGTTTGTGTGTTGATGTAATCTTGAAGAAGAACTTTTTTTTCTTAATAATTTGGTTGATGGTAGGCGGGATTTTATGATGGTATCTGAGTCGATCATTATGCACATCTAGTGTAAGAATAAAAGAAAGAACACAGAACAATATATATTTTAATTTGGTTTGGTGTGGGGTGTAAGGAGGATATATTTGGTTAGAGGAACATAATAGCTCAAATATGGTTGAACTACGAAAATGAGTGTGAATGATACCATCAGTAACAAACTGATAAATACTTGGGTATTTAAATATATGAAAATTATTAGTTATTCATAAACTATGTGTAGTTGAGCCATAGAGCTCATCATTCAGTTGAGCCTAACTTACTTTTGACACTTCTAGATAATGCCATAAGGAGTCACATGTCAACATTTGGTTATGAAAAGTATTTAAAAGTATATAAATATACAACTGGGTAGGATTTATAGATGGCACAATTACCTACGCAACACTCTCGATAGTACAATAAGAAAGAAAGCCATGCCCAGATATGGTTAAGCTTGGATACGAAATGTAAGAGATATACCTGAAAACAAAGCTTAAACGCTTAATTCGATGCAAAATGGGGAATTAAATAATTTACGGAATATACTTATTCGGCTTTGTTTCTGTGGGTTCCAAGGGAGTATTTGACCAACAGTTGGTTAAGCTAGTGTTAGAAATATAAGTAATATAGATATACCAACAAACCTTTGATAATACTTCTCGGTATCTTGATGACATACTCAATATTGATAATCCGTTCTTTGCTCATATGGTTACTAACATTTATCCACCATAGCTCACGTTGAATAAAGCCAACAGTTCGGATACCGTAGCAGCATTTATCGATCTTCATCTCTCGATTTCAAATGATTGTATTCATACTAAAATCTATGATAAGAGAGATGATATCAATTTTAACATCGTTAACTATCCACACCTGGATGGAGATGTACCTCGTGCTACCTCATATGGGGTGTATATCTCCCAGCTCATTCGATTTGATAGAGCGTGTAATGATGTTATATACTTCGATGATCGTAATCAAGTTATTACAAGTAAACTTCTTCAGCAGGGTTTTCGTTATCACAAACTACGTAGATCTTTCTCTAAATTCTACCGCCGCAACGAGGGCCTGCTGGAAAAGTACAACACCAACCTTAAAACACTTCTGCGACTAGGCATATCACAACCCTCATTTTATGGAGATGTGGTCTATAAACTTCGAAAGTTAAAGGGGTCTGACGTGTTTCCTGACCGCTTTACAAATTTAATCAGGAAGTTCGTCAGAAAAGGATATAACCCCTTGGTTTTATAGCGCACTGCATGTTTAGTGATTGACCCCTCTACAGTCAGTCATAACGCTTCACTTTTCACTTGCGCGATGACTGGACTACCTCTTGGGACTCTATGATTGTACCTACTGAAACCCCAACTAAGGGAGGTAGGTGCATGAGCTTTCGTCCCTCGGGTTTTCTGGTCGTACCCTAGATTGGTCTTCTCTTTAGCAGCAACTACTATGGTTGTTCAGTACGATTCTGGATACATCCTGAGATGTTTATTATTTTGTATGTAGATCTTTAGTTGGTTTCTCTGGATGTGGACTTTATTGTTAGAGATTTCCTTTTGATGGGATTTAGTTTTGTTTACACTGTCTTGTCTATTTGGGCGCTGAAGACAGGATAATAGCGAGGATTGTGCGCATATAAAATCGATTCAAGCTAACCAGTAGGTCTTATTGCCTACTGCCCGTTCCAAGTCGGTAACCCTGTCTGCACCACCCTTTCTGTTGTTTTTTGTCTCTTTCATTGTAGTTTCAAGTCCTTGTTTGCAGTACAATGCGGACCTACGATGCCATTGCGTTCGGACGCTGTGGTTTCTATAGGACCCTATTTGTCCTTTTACATGCAAAACACGAAGTGAATTGGGACGCCGACGCAGATACCTGGGTGATTGAATAAACTCTCATAGGCGTCCAGTAATCGAACTAATTATGTTTTTTGTACAAACAACCTGAACAAAAGAGCTATACATCCGCTAGCTTTGCTAACTGAATATTTTATGGAAATAAATCAACCAATGTAGTTTGCGTTTCCACAGAGTCATTTAGATAAAGGGTTAATATTTATTTAATGATCTGATTCATTGCCAGGAGATCAATTTCATATTAATGTGTTCATCATTAATCATTATGCCATACATTGTGAGACCAAAGTTTGTTAAATTCATGCAGGAAGACTGAACATATTTAGAATTTTAACTAGAATGGCACATTTAACAGAAAAATAATAACTATAATCTGTATATTATACCTCTGGCAGGCATATACAACATTCAGACATTAGATATAGTATATTATTTGCACACAAATGCACTTGGCATTCCAGTAGGTCATCGTGGCCAAATATACGCGGTCCGTGTCCAGTGCATAAGAAGAACACACTGATAAAGCTTAGTCTATATCTTGCTCAAAGAAGTTGAGATACAGGATTTGTACCAACTATTAATCTGATATACATGTATATTTCAGAGGAAGTAGATCTGATCGATGCAGTTGTGCTAGCATACCATGTTCATACAATGGATACACTGACGAAATTTGGTACATATAAAAAATAAATGTTTAACTCACGTGTCATAAACAAGTAACAGTCGGAGAAAGCCCTATCCCCGCTTCTATATTTGATTTTGACCAATACGTGTGTGAAATATAAGAAGTTTATATTTAATTTTCTTGAAAATGCGTTTGATGAAAGCCTCATAGTGTCTATCGAAGTCTCTCAAAAATCGGATCGATTTCAAGCTTCAGTTTTTCCCCAGGCATTGGTTCTGAAAATCATAGCGTAGCGAAGAAAGCAGAAGCAGGCCGACTGACCGAGGCTAATACTTTTATAGATATTTAGTGCATTTTGTATAGTATAATAAGTTCTGATAACAGAAATTTCTGATAGCAAATGTACGAGAGCTATCATGACAGAAGCAGTGAAACAATATACATTTTCAAATCTCATACCTAGCAAATATGAAAACAAACATTTGGAACAAATAAGCATTTTCTCTAACGAATATTGAAACATGTAAATATCATATTAACTATCAGTGCAAGCATTTTCAATGACAAAGACAATTATTTATGAGCGCAAGCTCTACATATAAAGATGTCCCATTCAAATGAAATTAATCGAAAATCCTGGTGTTTTCCCATTTGTAATATTGTATTTAAATGTAAATGTTACACGTTTTACTGATATCGGTTTTCAACAGTTATTATAAATAATACATAATGCAGGCTATATGGTTATATAGAAAATTATTCCATTTATTGAAAGCTGTAATGTTGCACATTATGTCCCGGTTTGTTTCCAACGAAATTTTGAATACTGAAATGAAACATGATCAAAACAAGATCGAACCTGATGTATAACAACTATTGCCACAGGCATTTGTTTTCAGTGTCGACAGAAATGATGAATATCCTTAGAAAATGAATTCTATGATATAAAAGAAGTATACCAGTTGTCAGCTTTGTGTTGCGGAATTTAATAACATAAACGATATAGATATAACAGGCTATGGGAGCCTGTACGACGGAAACCGATATTTTGAGCAAATATGGCGGCGACATTCAAATATTCTTCATCGCTACATGTCCATATTTTGTTTATTAAAATGGGCTTATTAATGCAATATTGCAAAGTTGCAAACAGCCGAAATAAAATAGGAATATTGTGTAACTTAACAGCGTATAGATCATATATTGAAAACATAAAACAACGCTTACAATCATTAGTGTACTTGGTCAGTATGGGATTGCTCACTTGGAAGTTAAATTTTAAAAAATATTTGCCTCTTCAAACATCACTCAAAAAAGTTTTTCATTTGCAGTTAGGAATAGATTCAATTGAACGTTTTAACTCTTCATTACCGTGCTAGTCGAGCTACAAAGAAAGATAAAATATTGGACAGGGAAAGCAGCATTCAAGGACTACAGTCAACCACAACACACAAAAACAAACACGCAAAAAAAAAAAATGCAAACGACATCACAAGCACAAAATGGTTGACAATAGGGCTACCGCCTTGGAACGGTCAGTGGCAACAAAGGCCACTGTGGGTTTAAACCGGTTCTAGGGTGCACCAAACCTCACACTTACCCTACTGTCATCCCATTAAAACAGGACAGTGTAAATAAAGAAATCCCCGCCATGAACTAATCTCCAACCAACAAGGCAGCATGGGGTTCTAAATATTTTAAACGTAAAAGGTCTGTGGTGCATATTTTTAATGCCTGCTTTGATGATGTAGTTTGAATTTTCTTATTTTAGCTGGCGGGCAATATGTACGCAGCTGCGCACTCGGCGTACATTTAGCTATGCCCCTGGCCCTATTCACACTTAAACAAAGTTATTTTTAATTAACCCTTTAAGTAATGTAACCATGTATTCTCGTTACTTTATTCCAAGGTTATCATGAACCATTGTTTTTCAATCTGGCATAATTACATTTATTCAAATATGTTCAAATCTTAGCAAATTTAAGAAAACTATCGACATCACGTTTACCAATATCTTGATATACACGTATATATATATATTTTATCTTCTATCAACACCTTTTCTTCAGTTTTATTTTACTCGCTACTTATTCAACGAACACTAAAATGTTGTCATGAGAGAAAGTGTGTGTGTATATATGATTGGGGTTAAAGGTCGCTTTCAACAATAGAATGCCCAACTTTATAGTGCTTCCACACTGGAATACCACGCCGTAGACACCCAGTCACATTATACTGAACCGGCCGACCAGCCCTGGGATTGCCCTTTATATGCTAAACGTCAAGCAAGGGCGCTATCAGGAGTATTGTGTAAACCCACAACCTCCCGCATGCGAGGCAGACGTTCCACCGATAAGCCACCGCCGAGGTGCATAAGAGAAAGAGATCCAGAAATAAATAATAGGCTTTCCTCACAGTCAAGATACACAGAGAGTAGATAATCAGATCAAATAGAATAACTTATCAAAGCGGCCCAGTGGATAGGGGTTGAATTTGAAATTCGGATGAAGCTAGTTCAAACCTTCCCGGCGCCACTGAGTTGGTTGTGTTTTGTAAGATTATTTTCCCTAGACTCGTGCGTCATATGGGTACGTAAACCGGGAGGTCCCGTGTATCGGGATCTATCATGCCATAAGGCAAGGGTTATTTCTGTTATGCGAACGTTTTTGTTATGTTATTGTGAAATAATATTAACTACTGTCATATTGTATTCGTTAATTTAAAGTTATCCTGTAGAATCCTCTTTTTCCTTCCAACCCCCTCACCGTACACATCCACCTAACCCTGCAAATAGACATCGCCGGCATATGATTGAACTCTTCCCTGTGGACACCGACCCGTGCACGTCAGGGAGAAGGCTGGCCTTTTCACCCCGGTAGTGCTGTTGACTAAGATCGTTGTCGTCTCTCTTGTTCCGCCCGCCGTGGAACAGCGCCAGGAACAACCATGGACGAGATGCAGTTAGATGAGCGTCGACAGCCTGCATGGGTGACAGGTGTGCTACGGTCCGCTCAAAATGCCAATATATATGTTTGGTGTGGCATATCTAGGCTTTGTATATACGGAATGTGTGGTCGGCGACTCATAAACTGAACGGATCTGAATTGGGGAAGACTGGCGCTGTAAACGAAGCTAGAGAGTCAGCAACCTGCGCGCCTACGCAAACGTTAGGCACGCCGGGGACGCAGGTTAAAGACGAGAGGTGCCCCACCCCCAACCCCGACAACAGGACCCTCGGACCAGTATTATGGAACACACAAGGGCACAGCACATATTGTATGTAGGATCCACAAAACCAGCCGACAACACTCAGGGTTTACAATGTCCGGCTGCTGATCAGTCATTTCCCCCAAAAGACCCCTTTATCACATAAATGTAATGGTCTGAATTCAAAGAAAGAACAGGGTATATATGTAGCGATTTAAAGGCAAATAGATATGAAATAAATCTAACTGGAGTACTTATAAGTGTCGCCTGGTGTATTGTTACTACCATTATAATACTGATAATTAATTATGACTGAATAATTAATATCAGACGTTAATATAATCAATGGATTACCATAACAGGAGAAAAATTGTTACAGAATTCTTAATATATATGTACATTTACCTATACGCTATATTAACCCTACAATACACGACGCTATTATAGAAATAACCCAGTACAAAATATCTCAATAGTTGGTACACGTCGAATTAAGATCTTATATAATTAACCCTGTCTTAACTAAGACCTGGAACATACGACGATCTTATAGAAATAACCAAGCATTAACTAACACCATGGTTGGTATGATCATCCTGGATTATATGACGATCCTATAGAAATAACCAAGTCTTAACTAACATAGTGGTTGGTACAAGTCAACCTGGAACACACGCCGATCTTATAGAAATAACCAAGTATTAACTAACACAATGGTTGGTATGGTCAACCTGGATTATACGATGATCTTATGGAAATAACAAAGTCCAAAATAACACAATGGATGGTACGAGTCATCCTAGAACAACCGACGATCTCATAGAAATAACCAAGTCTTAACTAACACAATGGTTGGTACAAGTCAACCTGGAGCAAACGACGATCTTATAGAAATAATCCAGTCCTAAATAACAGAATGGTTGGTACTAGTCAATCTGGACCACACGACGATCATATTGAAATAAACAAGTCTTAACTAACACAATAGTTGGTGCAAGTCAATCTGGAGTACACGATAACCCAATCCTAAAGAACACAACGGTTGATGCAAGTCAACCTGGAGCACACGCCGATCTTATAAAAATAACCCAGGCATAACTAACACACTTTTCAGGACAAGACAACCTGGAATAGAAGGCGATCTTAAAGAAATAACACAGTCTTAAATATTGGTACAAGTCAACCTGGAGCATACGACGATCTTATAAAAATCACCCAGTCATAAATAACACAAGGGTTGTTACAAATCAACCAAGAAACGTAAGACGATCTTATAAAAATGACCAGTCGTAATTAACACAATGGTTGGTACTTCAACCCAGTCTTAAATAACGCAGTGGTTGGTACAAGTCAACTTGGAACATACGACAATCTCATAGAAATAACCCAGTCCTAAATAACACACCAGATAGCATGCGTATGTTAGGCCAACGTGTGAAGATGATTGGACGGTTGGCGTTGGCGTGTTGGTGTTGGCCCAATGTTGGACCACTTGAGTGCATACGCTCCCTTTATGGGGTAAAACATGATGCAATATTCATACATCTGTCCGATATTAGGGCACTATATCATGTTTTAGTGTATGTTGAGTCATATTTCACAAGTACTTGCTTTCCCAGCTATGTTTCAAACGTTGGTTGACAACTGTGGCCCTGCGTAGTATTGTCAAGCAGCTCCAACAATGTCACGACGGTTGCCAACAACATTGGGACATCGTTGACACAACGTTTGCTCATCGTTGGACTAACGTTGTAAAACAACGTTGGGCCAACGTTGTATATCGACGTAATCACACTACTGCTTTGTAGTCATGGCGACTTTTAACAGCCGCCACACAGCACTAAACAAACGCTAGTGGGAATGTCAATACATACTGAAAAGTGGATCCATTGGAAGCCACAAGCACAAACAAGAGAAAATTGGCAGACTCGGTTTTATTGAGTCTATTCATGCGTTGAATACAGAAAATCCAATAAATTCAGATGTCATTGTTCAATATTGTTTAAATGGTTTCCTATATCAGTGCATTTATTATAGAAAAACAATTTCTATAATTGCATTAACAAATTGTGTGACATTAGTTCTAGCTTAATTAGTATATAATATCGAGAACGCTAAAAAAGCACTAAAAACTGTACAATGTTGTTCCCATGCACAATCCGACAATACTATTTTACTTATCTAAATGTATTGCTGAATTAATACAGGCAAAGTCGTATGCTTATTAAATCACAAGAAATAAAGTTATAACAATTTTGGTTTCATTTTCGGACTGGTTATTATTTTAAATAAGGATCATAATTGAAAACACATTGATTGCGTTTGAAATTGTAAGAGAAATCTTCGGGATGACTCAAATTTCTGTACTACACTACTCAACTTTTATAATCGGTCACTTTTCTTCAAAGAATTATATATCTTTTAATAATTCATATTTTCAATTGAAATTGTAACTCGTATCATTTAACAAATATCGCTAGCGATTTATAAAACTTAATCTGCCTTGATTGGACTAAAACCTTGTTGATAAACTTAATAAAATCTTGGTATGTGTTTCGGTGATTTCCAGTTTTTAGTATTCGTGTTATTTTCAAAAATCCTGGGTGACCGATTATAAAAGTTGAGTAGTGTAATTTGACTTTTTAAATACTGAGTTCTGCTCAACCCTGTACTAGAGGGTGTGAATGGTAGCACGCACGTTTAACTACCGTTCATGAACATTCTCAATCAAACCGAGACTGCAATATATTTTGTATTTAACGTGTTCGACGATTTCCAAATTTCTCTTTTCATACTTTTTATATATTACAGTAGCATTGCATGGGCAGTGTGGAGGCGGTAAAACGTCTCCCAGTGCTTGCAATCGGAACTGTTATTAATTCCGATCTTCGGAGATTGCTGAGCCCGATATTTATAAATATCGGTGGTACAATCTCAAATACTTTTGTTTTCTTACTTGAATTTTGAATACTAGGTGGTTCCACTACTCCAGCCTTTAAAGGTTTTTAATATTGTTTAATCACCCTTTGGATGTGTTGCCTGCTCTTTAATTTAGTATTTTGATTGTTACCGTTGATACGCAAGCAGCTTTATAACCTCTGCTCCCTACTAAATTTCAATTTGTTTATTTCGCCCATTGTTTTTTAGTGTAGGGCAAAGCGTTTTGTTAGAAACTTGGACTATACGAGGCTAGCCCTGGAATAAAGGTCTAATGCTCACCGGCATATGCATATCAATTTCGATATGGCTAGATTTTCTGAACTATTGAATTTTTAATAAGCACGCAAACACGTTTCACAGCCTTTCATAAACAGTCAAACCGAGACTGCACTATCTTTTTGTATTTATCGTGTTCCATCAATATTTAAATTGTTTACCTGCGAAATTCGAAAGTCTTTCAATGAGATGTTATCGGTATTACTCTCAGGGGAATAAATAATGACACAACGGAAACACGAGGTAGGAAAACGTCAATCTGTCTGTTTTCCCAATGAAAGTCAAATTAAAACTAGTGTCCAATCCCGTTGCGTTTCTCTATTCAGTATTTATTGAAATTCACAGTAGCGTTTGTTTAGTGCTGTGTCGCGACTGTAAAAAGTCGCCCCAATTACAAATCAGTATTGCTATTACTTACTGGTCCTTATTTAAAGGCATTTTCTGTAGTTTTTCATGCGCAGCATTTTGGGCGACTTCTCTTCTAAAAATGTTGGATGGATTTTCCTAAAATATTACAGGAATGTTGCTCTTGATGTCTAGTTGTATTTGTTGTTTTTATTTATATAAATTAATGCCTATTATTAGAAAAATACATAAAATTGGAAAAATATAACATTTTGTAAAAATTCAAACAAAATTAAAAAATTGAAGCATAATGGTAGGGTTCCAAAAAACAATATTAAATCTCAATTTGCATGGTGACCTATACTTTTAATTGCATATATTGTCTTACTATATGCTCAATTAAGTGCCTAGGAAGTTTGAACAAATTCTGTTATTAGGAACATAACAAAAAATGAAAATATACCAATTCTATATAATTTCATACAAAACTTGGCCTTTAAGCATAAGGTAGAGTTTCAAAAAAATAATTCTAAACAAGCATGGGGACCTAAAATATTTATTGCACATTTTGTTTTTATATACGTTAAACTATGTGCTTAGAAAGTTTGAACAAATTCTATTATTGGGAACATACAAAAACAAAAAAAGGAAATTGTATCATGATGGGCTAAGTTGCGTATAAATTGTGAATAATGGTCTCAACAGATTTTGTAAAAAATATAAGTTTTACATAAACATGCGCTTTACATGTTATTATAATTAAATGTTCTTTACTTTAATTCAATTTGATCGGAATTGTGACAAGTGAATAAATGATTAGACTTCAAAAATGTCTTATTTAGCTATTTCATGGACTAGTTCAACTTTTTGGACAGATTGACAGATTGCCTGCAATCAGCGGCGTATGGTCACAAAATGCTTTGCCCTAAACGAGAAAACAATGAGCGAAATAACCGAAATGGACATTCCTGTTGTTTTAAAACAAAATATACATTCCAAAATCATGTATGCATCATATTCCTACCGTGTTTATGTCTGTAATAGGTATAGTGTAGTCATACAAGTAGATATTGTCATTATATTATGGGAGTTCTAACTTTAATTTGTGGCTGCTACAAGTGCTACTCGTAAGGTACACCTAATAAACGATATTATGACCAGCAAAATTAACTAACACAAATCGAATTTCCACAACTAAGTGTTTCATTTCCGTTTATTAAAACTACAAATTTATTCACATATTTAATATGTTGTGAAGTAAGTCGAAGAATCAACATTTATTGTTAAACAGCTCTCTCTCTCTCCCTCTCTCTCTCTTTCTCTCTCTCTCCTCTCTCTCTATGTCTCTGTCTCTCTCTCTCTCTCTCGTATTATTCTGTAAACGTCACCAAAATATTGCAAAGTCCCAAAAGTGTATATGACTCTAAACTTCAGCTATCGTTTTGTTAAAACGCGTTTTGACTTTTATTCGCATGTGTTTTGACTTGGAATACTGTAATTTAGAGTTTCAGATTTTTTAAGTCTTTACATGATGACCCGGAGAGACATTTTTCAGTAACACTAGGCCTGTTTGTTGTTAAAATGTAGATACTTGTATTTGCAATGGTAATTCAGCATTATAATTTGCAAAAGTATAATTGCATAGGTGTGACACCACCAAATCCTTCCCCTTACTCCCTAAAATGGGACTTTCTGAGAAAATGTCCGAGAGAATTGTAGGCAAAGTATTCTATCCAGTCATGGAAACTTAACTTTTAATCACAAAGCTAGTAACATACTTGCATTTATGAGTAATTGGGATGTTTATGTACAGTGTGCATGTAGTACCTCCAAGTTAATGTATCATGCCACAAATGCACCAAATTGCCTTGAATGTCAGATTTTGGCATAATAAATAGCAAATTTTGCATGTATAGAGCGCTTTTGGGAACTAAACCTCTTGATTTCTTCATGTTTATTGACTGTTTTAAGCTTTTTATCCATTAGACCGAGTACATATATTCCCCTGGCGTCCTCTCTGTTCATTTTTGAAACGCCCATATTTTGATCAATACTAAACCGATTCGCCAAATTGTAAGATTGTTTTATGCGTTATATTATAGGCTTTCCCAGAATAGTGACTTTTAACATTCACGCTCAATTAAGGAAGTAACTCACTATGGTATTCATACCTGGTGTAGTCGAAATGTGTTCCCAACTATATAATCCCGAACTTATTTTGTGATAAAAGGCATTTTTAGTATTTTTAAAAGGCCTGTTTTTCTGTCTGAAATGACTTTATTGACTTGTTTTTGAAAGCTAAGAACGATTTGTATGGTTGTAAAAACAATTTAAGATTTGACCCCAAATGGGACGCTTCCTGCGAAAAAAACTCTTGTTTTTAACTTATTTTACGATGCACTCTCCAGAATAAATATTATTAAATAGGGATTAATATGAACAACACCAGTTCTATTAAATAATATAATTTGCATGTTGCATTCAAATGCATGTTTTATATGTGGAAAATATGGCCACAGCAGCTTTATATTGTCGAAACCAAGGTCGGAATGTCTCATTCCTTATTCTCTGCCATAGCTTGCTATTGCAATCATATCTCACATCGCTTTGTGGTTGGTACCGCCTGGTAAATTGCTCTTGCTCATTATAAATGCTAGCTTACGTGCTGCTTATTGCTCTTGCTGCTGATTGCTCTTGCTCATTATAAATGCTAGCTTACATGTAAGTATTGCTCTTGCTGCTGATTGCTCTTGCTCATTATAAATGCTAGCTTACATGTAATTATTGCTCTTGCTGCTTATTGCTCTTGCTCATTATAAATGCTAGCTTACATGTAATTATTGCTCTTGCTGCTTATAAATGCTAATGCAATTCTTGTTCTTTACAATTATATTTTAAGCTCCAAAAAATTAGAGGGTACACGGGTTATGCACAATAGATACGGGCAACACCCTAATCTCTAATTATGCCATATAATTTTGAAATTGTTAAATCGATAATACTACGAATTATAATGTCGATAGACCGGACACCCTCCAGGACCAGGATGTAAAGCCGTTGGTCAAGGGAGATAATCCAGTTGTACGACCTGACTTACTAGATAAATGTGTCACAAGGATTCTCTCTGAAGCCGGATGATCACCAGTGTAACCCAGTGAAGCCATGACCAAGGGAGATAATCCATTGAACACATAACTGATTGGCCACAAAAGCTTTAATAGATTTTTTGAATGAATTTAATAGCAAATCATTGCCTTCTTTAGTCAGATGTGTATGTGAACCTTTTAACCCAAAAGTAGCCTAAACATTATAGTGGCCTTAATTGTCGGATTGCTGAGGGTACTGCAATTTTCCCTCGTGATATAAACAACTACAATCTAATATAACTTTTGTAAGCATTCGATCCCCATCTGCCCAATAATTTTATATCTTCGCTACTGACGCCTTCCATACTTAAGGTATAAGCCCTGCCAATTCTAAATGAATAGCTCTTATATTTGCCAGCCGGCAGTCCTAAATACTTAATGACTTTTGTTAGGACTGAAGAAAGTAAACCATCCTGTTGAAGTCTCGCATTCATATATTCATACGGTGCCATTACACAGCAACAGCTACTTTTACTGTTTTTTGGTATACGCAAAACAACTGGCCTACCACTTTGATTTGTTTTTGAAATTCGTACGGTTACAAGTATTCTCTACCAAATCTTTTTTCAAACTCCACATCATGAATCGTTAATGGTCTGTTTGTATCTACTTGTGTTGTGAATACCAATTCTCCGACTCGAAATAAACTGAAATACGCTAACATAAAAACTGCTCTGAAGAGAAATGTTTCATACCCCGAAAAGCAAATATACTTTAATGAATCACATATTTTTTGCAGCAGAGTCCCTGTTATTGGTGCTCGTGTCTTTTCGTTGGCATAACCGCAGAGAACCTTCGAGCAGTTTTTTAACCATGAAATTGTCTGTTAGATCGGGTACATCATTTATTTTATGATAAAAGCTAATACCGGATATATAAGTGGTTATACTAGACGGCGCATATCCAGCCTCAAAGCAATAAGATACATATAAAACAATTTGCGATTTTGGTATTGGCCATTCTTGTGGTAATTTATATAGATTACGGAATTTGGCAATAGCAGTTAACGCGTTTTTATAAACACCCTGGGTGTTAGCAGCCATACTTGCAGTCACGAGCCTTCTGGCTCCTGACTTAATAGCTCCCAAAGATGGTTGGGCATTTCCTCTGCCCACGGTGCTAGTTGGTGGAATTTGTTGATCTGTAATCGAGAAAGACTGTCTGTTAGAACATTCATTTTCCCACTTATATGGGTTGATTTGACCGCAATATTTAAATCTAAGCATCTTAAAGTGAATGCTCTCAGAAGAACCATCACTCTAACTGATATTGAGGTCATTGAATTGATGATATGTACCACCGACATATTGTCACATCGAAACAAGATCTTCTTATTGCGTAATCTATCCCCCGTAATATGTAAGGACACCAATAGAGGAAAGAACTTCAGTACTGTAATATCATCCGTAATTCCGCAATTGAACCATTCCGCGGGCCATGTAGCAAATATCCATTTACCCTCGAAATGTGCTCCGAATCCCAGAACAATTCCTGCCGCGCTATCTGTATACGGCTGGACATCAGCATCAGACACCCAATAACTGTCATGGAAAACTGATATACCATTAAATTGTTTGAAAAATGTTAACCACATGGCCAGATCGTGGCGTATCCCTTTATTGATTCTGATATGTTGATGCAGTTTCTTAAAGCTACACAATCCCGATAAAAGGCACACTAGAACTGAACAAATCTAACGGTTATTACGCATGTTGTACTAAGTGATTACTGTATACGTGTTGGTTCATATATACAACATGCGCACCAAATAAATTCACCGAATATTAATGAGATAAGGCGGTACTGTATGAGACGCTTCAAGTACTTTGTGAATCGACCACTGGTCTTATAACGGGTATAAAAGTGGATTTTAGCAGACGGCATTTTACCACCGAACTGATGAGATCAATCTTCAGTAGAAAGACCTAATAGGAAATACAAGTCATTAGAAATTGAAAAGGAAGCTATAAATGTACTTACTCAAACAACCTTTTAAGTCCATATTTATATATAATCCAAATCAATACCTATAATTAAACGTATCCTTTCCAAATATCGCGTTGCGTCAAAGAAACTATTATATACAAATAATCCTCCATTTTTATGTGTGTGTGTGTGTGTTTGTGTGTAGTGTATATTGACACAAAACACAAGGGAGACATTGTTTATCGAAATTGGAATATTGGTAGAGGCTCGTAACTAATGGTAAAGCTGGAGATATAGTATTTGTTATGTGAAGTTATGCATTCATGGTTTACACATATTAGTAGATTCTAAATCAACATAATTTTAATGAATTCCTTTTAATTTATGCATGAATTAAAATTTTGAAATTGGAAATAAAATGGATAGAGAGACACAGGTAGACACAGAGACAGAGAGAGAGATATAGATAGTCAAAAAGAGGGAGAAGGAAAGAGAGAAAGAGAGAGATACACACATAGAGAAAGAGAGATACAGAGAAAGAAAGAAAGCGAGAGGTAGGGAGGGAAAAAAGTGAGAAAAGGGGAGAGAGAGTGGGGGAATGAAGGAGTGGGGTGGAAGCATTGAGATAGAGAGAGAGTTTCTATATAGTCTTATAAACATAGGCGTAAGAGCAGGAGGACTCCACACCCCAATGTTTCGGTGTGGTGCCCAATATTGATGTTTTCGCGAAACAAAAAAAACATTAAAATTCTGATTGGTAATATTTCAAAATCAAAGAAAATATGAAAGATGTCAGCTTCCGTCTGTAAGACTGGGTAAGTGTTAACTTAAAACCGAAAGTTTTAGTATAACAATTAAGTTCAAATACTAGTAATTAACCTTTCCTAAATTTATTGATTTGTAAAGTAATTTTGAATGAAAACTGGCCCGTAACCAGCCCTGAAATTTAACCGAGGCATATCCCTTATTTTGGTGTCCAGTGGCATTAACCTCCCTCTCCACCCTAGATTTTGTTTTAATTTTCTTCAATGTGTTGCATTTCCCCCCAGGGTCCTTATATACTAGTATATAGTTGTTTTTATGTAAAGTATGTACATTCCCAAAATTCAACCAAGACAAATACATCTGTGTGCCCCAGTGTAGCTACGGACCTGGAAAAGCAATATGTTGAAAAACAATGGTTTATATTCACGGTGGACAGACGTAACGGACACTGGCTGCTCAAAACAGCGTTACCTTGATCCTGGTTACTCATGTAAAGGACCCTGGCGGGTAAAAACACGTAAACTATTAAAACAATTTTGCTGAAAAATAACTGCTTTTGCTCGGAAGTATTGTTCCCCTGTCCGAAATATCTCGGTCTGATATCAGCGGCGGAAGATAAAGCTGCGACATTTTCAATTGGGTGGGGTTTATGAGGGGGTCAACTTATGGCAACTTATGGAAAACAAACAATGTGCTGAGATATTTTAAAGATTTTTACATTTAACGAGTTTTCACCCTCCAAACATCAGCGAGGAACTCGTACACTTCAAGGGTGCTGGCGTGGTCTACTTGATAGCACGTTGCATTTGACCCTGATGAAGCCTTATTGCCGCAAGCCAATTTCTTCTGTGTATTATTGAGTAAAACATGTTCCTTTATTCTCGTCCGTCCGATTGGTATGTACACCGGTTTTGTGTTTCGGAGTCTATCCTTGGAACAATTTGCTCAAAGGAAAATATATTCGTAAGTAAGATTAGGGCAGCTTCTCGGATTTGTATGTATCCTTTCTTTTGGGAGACCGGCTATAAATATTGTTTCATTCCCAGATACGCTGTGGTTCGTTTTTTCCAGCTATTTTATATATTATTTGACGCTGACATGTTGATGATATAGTCCGAATCCTTATATCCTCTCGCCCCTACTTTTTCATTTGATTGTTGTTTTTTTTTGTTTTTTTTATGTATTGTGTTGTTTTTTTTAATTTTCGGATTTTTACAGACAGTGTGTACACAGCTGCGTGCTCTAAGATAATGCCTTTTGAATAAACCTTTTTTTTTAAATATTGAATGTTGTTTAACGGATCATCAACACAGTATAGGTTATTTAGAGCCGCCCCAGAGAGAGAGGAAGGATACATAGGAACCCGGGAACCGTGCCCTACTCTTATTATCCAATAGATTCCTATGGTTCTTTAACGTGCTCGGAGGACAGACCGATACACGAGACCGCCCGGTTTACGTCCCCATCCGACAGACGAGGCTAAGGGAAAGTGTCTTGCCCAAGAACACACCGACGAAACTCAGTGGCACCACGGAGGATTGAACCCGGGGCCTCCGGTTACAAATATAAAAACTGTTTGAGGTTATTGTCGTGTAAAACGGCGACAAAAAACCGTCATGCAGCGCGCTGCGGGGAAAGTTAGTTTGGTTAATGTCTATTGCGGGCCCATAGTTTATTTTAGGGTACTGTCGACGGAAGAGAGGTCGTGAAGAGAGATTTATCTCAAGGCGCAAACGTATATACACGAAAGTAGGTCCGGAGTACATTTGTTTAGTATTCTACCTTGTACGACATAGATGCATTTAGCCAAACTCACCACCAGATTCTATCACTATAACAAGATCACACCCTCTACATTCAATATTGGGCTGTTTTTTTTTTATTTTCCATCATGCTGTCACATGAATGATTTTAGTACCGGTGGTCCAGAGTGGTGAGGCACTGTTTCAAGTTCACCCCTACGGTCGTGGGTACGAATCCAGCTCGTACCCAGATTTCATGAGGCATGCAGTACTTGTCCTACTGGTCAGCCTTGCCTCCCCCACGAAAAAATCGACCATCATATATAATCTAAAATGTGCTGAAGATGACTTAAAACACCATGCAACCAATAGATGTGTTTTTTTTATTGTTTGTTTTGGTGGAGCCATATTCCCGATCGTCGTTTTCTCTTTAATCTGAAGGTATATAGAAAACAATCTTATCAATCAGGATCCGGTGCCAAAGATACAGATTGTTGCCAGAATCTCAAGCATTTTTTACAAAGCAACCAGGGTCCGGTGCTCTGAAATTTAGACATGATGTAAATATTTGCAGATTTTTAGACTAAACAGTTATCTGTATTGAACAACAGTAGTTGCAAACCAGTTTTGGATCACATTAAATCAGTCAGAGAGAACATATGGAAGTTTGGCGTTTTAAAGTCATCAACTTTGTATCGACCGGTTAAGAGTAAGCTTGTTAGGAATTGTTCTACATTTGTTGTACATAAGAAAATGCATTTCGAAGGATATGATATTCAAAAGTTCCGTCGTATAAAGTTTTTTTCTTATACATACGATACTGTATCTTTATGTTCGAACTTTTTGACACCAGTGTCCATTTACCAACCAGGGTCCGTTACAAGTGCAACCAGAATCAAGGTAACGCAGTTTTGAGCAACCAGGGTCCGTTACGTCTATTCACCGTGATATTAGCAGTCTTCGCGATTGAGCATATTTATGTAAAGTAACTTAATTAATACGACATCGTTAATCGGCCTCCGTAGCGCAAGAGGTTAATGCGCTGTCTTAGTATGCTTTCGCCGTTTCGGACGGGGTTCTAGCCCAGGCCTTAGCACTTTTAAAAACATTTTTTTTTATGAATTTTCTTTTTTATGAAGAAGTAGTACTCAAATGCCTTTCAAATTCGTCAGATTTAAATATTAACAAACATATGCATAATAGCACGCACACAAGCACGGTTTAGGCACGCACCCACAAAAGCTCGCACGCAAGAGCGATCCCTTTTTTACGAATTGTGACTCTTATTATTTTCCCAAAAAGCTCCGAAATTGAAAAGTGCAACTGAAGGATAGACGGATGGGCGACATTCATGTGTATACCCCTTCCTCACATCCTGAAAACTTCGATTTGCGAGAAATAATATTGCTGGTCTTTTTCCAACAAAAGAAAATTCCATATATATAACAATAGAACAATATCCTTCAAGTGTCTCATTGTAAACAATAATTTCTCCCTGTCCCGAGTCAACACTGGAGCATGTATTTCACGTGTCATACTATTGGCTACTGATACACGCTCTCTGTATATGTGTACACGTATAATACGTGTGTGATTTGGGATTATTTGAAGGATATTTTAGGAAATAAGTATATACAAGATATGGAACATATGTGGAATACGCGGGTAAGTGTTTATAATTCTCTACATAGTTATGTATTTACGTTATGCCTTACGCATTTTACTTGTTCCCTTTCGTTCAACAATACAAACATGTATATAGTTACATTGCACGCCACTAAATATCCTCATCGAGTTGAATAATCTGTAGTTATCGGATATCTGAGCAAATTGGTATATAAACGTTTAGGCTTATATACCCGTAATCGCTGGGTGGTACAATTTCAAAGTTACCGAAGCGTTTATCACGCCTATTATGCAAATGCCTCGATATACGCTATGACAATATACCAGCCTCAACAATGTAGACAACAAACCAGCAAAGAACTTCATCTATAGGCGTTCTTATGTTTAAAACAACTTGAAATTGTATTATTTTATCGGGATTGTGTAGCTTTAAGGCCACAAATTGAGTCAATAAGCCGTCTACTAAAACAGTCTTCCCGGTAGGCTTGCTCTACATGCAAAATTAAGTACTAAAATCAAGGATTGCATCATTCTTAAAGTAGCTTTTTCTTTAGATAATATTTTTTTGTTTTTTGTTTTTTTACCATACTCTCCTCCATTTTTTTTCTTTGGGAATACGTATAACCATTTCCTCAGAATCAATGTCACTACTGAGGGAACAAATCTTTGTTTTGGGACCCTCGGTTTTATTTTCTGCGATAGGTACCCCTAAGCTTTGCATGCTTTTGTTTTGCATACATTTGTGAAAATGCATCATAAGACACTCACATTCGGTATTTGTTATCATTGGAAAGACGTTTTGTTGACACCCGTCCATGTGAAAGCGTTAGTTTTGACAATGCATCAAACTGACTCTTTAAAGCTCTTATTCTAAATCGCCAGAAGTTTGCGAATGCAAGTTTTGCAAAATATGATCTGTGAAGTCAGATTTTGATATAGTTTTATATAGAAGTCGTTCAATCAAAAGACAATGAGATGTTTTAACATCATTATGAAAGAGTTTCAAACGATTGCTTGAGATTGCTTAAATTCGGAATATTTTCTCCACATAGTGTACACAGATATTGCTTTATAGTTGGAGTCAATTGTATCCTCGTTATATGTTTTGTAGGCGTTATGTTTGTTGTGTTATCCATAGTGAATAGGAATCACAGATTTATATCACACGTCTAACCTCTGCAGTCTGGGACAACATTCCAATAATCTTCTAATCCGACATCAAGTATGTGAACTTTATGGCTCCCATGGCTCCTGGTGTAAGGGCATAACTGCTTGAACACATGTTTGATGTAAGATGATAAATTACCAGCCACTAGCCTGTCCGGTCGTTGAATGGATTTCTCCAGTCCTTAATGTTGCGATAAGACTATACACGTTATAAGTGGAGATATTTGCCTCTTTCAGTGCTAAGGAAATTTTATAATGATAGGTTATAGTTAAAATGTTATAATATTAAGGACTAATGCCAGTCTAGCCAATGTCCTGTTGTGACGTTTAGTGGAACTGTGCACGTGATGCAGAACTGTGGGTAGCTTGATTAGTTTTAGCGCGAGAACGTACAAATAATTGGCGAAGAATAACGAGTAACCAATGGACATTTATCTACATGTATATATGTGCGATTACTTTAGATCTATATGCTTCAGTATCTTTCAGTTGCCCAATCAAACAAACTTTGACAACTGCATACTCATTATATTAGTGATACTAAACTTAGATTCGATATCATGCAGAAGCAAGATTCGTGTAGGGGGGATGTTCGTATATCTTGGGCTGCATAAAGGGGAGAGACACAGCAGTAACGATAAGCAGAAAATGCTAAAGGTTAGGCAGTCGGTTAGGATCTTGGTTCGATAAAGAACGGTTCGGTGTTACGAACTTTGCTGGTGTTTACGGCAACAAGATTGTTGTTAGAGTTAGGAAGTAATTGAATCTGAGTCTGTTGCAGAATGTATATGAGAAGTTCACTCCCGAGAGTGCGCCACCTATGAGAATTTCACACGACAATAATTACATGTATACAGATGTGCCATCCATTTCTATCTCAACACAGCATTATAAAATAGTAATAATATCCGCTCAAGGAATTTATTTTGGTGTAGTAGCATCCGTGGTCGAGGGGTTAACGACGTTGAGTTGTAAACCTTCTCGTCTCTAACCGCTGCGGGTTCTATTCCCACTTGGACCTCAACTTGTAAGTGAGAAAGTTTCGTTTGTAATTGTTTTAAAGAGTACCGTCAACTTAAACATACGACAGCACTTGAGTAAAACTCAGAGACACTTAAAAGTCTGTCAAGAAACTCCTTAATGAGTAAGTTCCTAGGAGTATAAAACTAGAACTATCACTGAAGGTATCATACTTACATCAACTTGCTATGAATTTCCTATAGGAATTCTTTTAAATGTGTATTTTTAATGTTTAATAAGATGTGTCATACATTAGTTACATAAACTTGCTATCCATTTCCTGTAGGAATTCTATTAAATATGTATATTTAACGTCTAATACGATTTCTCTTACGTACATCATACGTACATCAACGTACGTCATACGTACATCAACTTGCTATCAATTTCCTATAGGAATTCTATTAAATGTGTATGTGTAACGTTTAATAAGATTTGTCATATTTACATCAACTTGCAAAAATCAATTTCCTATAGGAATTGTATTAAATGTGTATATGTAACTTTTAATAAGATGTGTCATACATTTGCTATCCATGTCCTATAGGAATTCTATTAAATTCGTATAATTAACGTCTAATACGATTTGTCTTACGTATATCATACTATCATACGTACATCAACGTACGTCATACGTACATCAACTGACTGCAATATTTCGTATGTGTCGCGCTCGGCCGTTTCCAAAGGTCCATTATCATACTCTTTTTTATAGCACAGTGGCGTTGCTTGTGCAGTGTGGCGGCAGTAAAACGTCTCCCCGCGCTTGCAATCAGTACTGTTATTAATTCGATCATTGGAGATCGCTGAGCCCGATACTTATATTTAGTTATCAGTAGTACATTTTCAATTTCTTTTGTTTTCTTACTTAATTTTTTTGATTCCGTGGTTCCACTACTCCGGCCGATAAAAGGCTCTGGGTATTGTTTAACCACTTATAGGATATGTTGTCTGCTTTTTAATTTAGTCTTTTGGCTGTTACTTGTGATACGCAGTCTTCATAAACGCTTCTCCAAACTAAATTCCGTTATGTTTATTTCGCTCTTCGGGGCATTTAATATTATTAGATACTGGGACCATACGCCGTACGACATGGGGAAGCATATAACTCCATGTCCACCGCCGTATGCATGCCATCTTCGGGATGGTTAAAATTGTGTACTATTGATTTTATGAATACTGAGTTCTGCTCAACCCGGGGCTAGAGGGCGTGAGCGGTAGCTAGCATATATCACTACCGCTCATGACAGTCTCAATCAAACCGAGACTGCAATATTTCGTATGTGTCATGCTCGGGCGTTTCCAAAGGTCCATTTATCATACTCTTTTTTGCTATCAATTGCCTATAGAAATTCTATTAAATGTGTATATGTAACGTTTAATAAGATTTGTCATACTTAGATCAACCTGCTATCAATTTCCTATTGGAATTGTATTAAATGTGTATATGTAACGTTTAATAAGATGTGTCATACTTAGGCCAACTTGCTATCAATTTCCTATAGGAATTCTATTAAATTTGTATATTTAACGTCAAATACGATTTGTCATACGTACATCATACATACATCAACGTACGTCATACGCACATTAGCTTGCTATCAATTTCCTGTAGAAATTCTATTAAATGTGTATATGTAACGTTTAATAAGATTTGTCATACTGACATCAACTTGCTTCATAACCGCTGCTCCCAACTAAATTCCATTATGTTTATTTCGCTCTTCGGGGCATTTCATTTTATTAGATACTGGGACCATACGCCGTACGACATGGGGAATACATTTAAGAAGGGTGACTCCATGTCCACCGCCATATGCATGCCATCTTCGGGATGGTTACACTTTTGTGCTGTTGATTTTATTAATATTGAGTTCTGCTCAACCCGGGGCTAGAGGGCGTGAGCGGTAGCTAGCATATTTCACTACCACTCATGAACAGTCTCAATCAAACCGAGACTGCAATATTTCATATGTGTCGTGCTCGGCCGTTTCAAAAGGTCCATTATCATGCTCTTTTTTATAGCACAGTGGCGTTGCTTGTGCAGTGTGGCGGCAGTAAAACGTCTCCCCGCGCTTGCAATCAGTACTGTTATTCATTCGATCTTTTGAGATCGCTGAGCCCGATACTTATAGTTAGTTATTGGTG
This sequence comes from Cyrtodaria siliqua, assembly GCA_037043455.1. Lineage (NCBI taxonomy): Eukaryota > Metazoa > Mollusca > Bivalvia > Adapedonta > Hiatellidae > Cyrtodaria > Cyrtodaria siliqua. The sequence goes on from JAWPHD010002487.1 coordinate 184,212, forward strand.
GTACATTTTCAATTTCTTTTGTTTTCTTACTTAATTTTTGATTCGGTGGTTCCACTACTCCGGCCGATAAAAGGCTCTGGGTAATGTTTAACCACTCATAGGATATGTTGTCTGCTTTTTATAAGCAGGCTTCATAACCGCTGCTCCCAACTAAATTCCATTATGTTTATTTCGCTCTTCGGGGCATTTCATTTTATTAGATACTGGGACCATACGCCGTACGACATGGGGAATACATTTAAGAAGGGTGACTCCATGTCCACCGCCATATGCATGCCATCTTCGGGATGGTTAACATTTAAAGGTCCATTATCATACTCTTTTTTTGCTATCAATTCCTACATGTGGATATGTAACGTTTAATAAGATGTGTCAGACTGACATCAACTTGCTATCAATTTCCTATAGGAATTCTATGAAATGTGTATATGTAACGTTTAATAAGATTTGTCATACTGACATCAACTTGCTATCAATTCCTGTAGGAATTCTATTAAATGTGGATATGTAACGTTTAATAAGATTTGTCATACTGATATCAACTTGCTATCAATTCCTATAGGAATTCTATTAAATGTGGATATGTAACGCTTAATACGATTTTTCATACTGACATCAACTTGCTATCATTTTCCTATAGGAATTCTATTAAATGTGTATATGTAACGTTTAATAAGATTTGTCATACTGACATCAACTTGCTATCAAATCCTATAGGAATTCTATTAAATGTGGATATGTAACGCTTAATACGATGTGTCATACTTACATCAATTTGCCTACCTAAAGCCCATTGGGACGGTGGCGTTTGATGTTTGTCCATGATCGTTCTTGTCGTGCCCTTAATGGTTTATTCTCTTACTGCTCTGGCTTCTGCAAAGCCATTGAGTACCTTCATTGTGGCTTTCTAGGCTATTGTTTTTTTTGTATTATATTTACACGAGCATATTTGTGTTTTACTTATATTGCCTATTGATGCTGCCTTGTTGGTTAGAGATTAGATCATGGCGGGGATTTCTTTATTTACATTGTCCTGTTTTCATGGGATGACAGTAGGGTAGGTGTGAGGTTTGGTGCACCCTAGAACCGGTTTAAACCCCAAGTGGCCTACTTTGCCACTGACCGTTCCAAGGCGGTAGCCCTATTGTCAACCCTTTTTGTGTTTGTGATGTCGTTTGCATTTATTATTGCTTTTGCCTTCTTGTTTGTCTGTTTGCGTGTCTGTTTCTGTATTTTGTGGTTTACTGTCCTCCTTGAATGCTACTTTCCCTGTCCGATCTTTTTATATTTCTTTTGCTATCAATTTCCTATAAGAATTCTATTAATTGTGTACATGTAACGTCTAATACGATTTGTTTTACGTACATCGATGTACGTCATACGTACATCAACCTGCTTTCAATTTCCAATAGGAATTGTATTAAATGTGTATATGTAACGTTTAATAAAATGTGTCATACTTACATAAACTTGCTATCAATTTTCTATAGGAATTCTACTAAATATTTAAATGTAACGTTTAATAAGATTTGTCATACTGACATCAACTTGCTATCAATTTCCTATAGGAATTCTATTAAATGTGTACATGTAACGTTTAATAAGATTTGTCATACTTACAATAGCTTACTATCAATTTCCTATAGGAATTCCATTGAATGTGTATATGTAACGTTTAATAAGAGTGTCATACATACATCAGCTTACTATCAATTTCAAAATATATTAAATGTGTAGGTGTAACGTTTAGTAAGAGTGTCATACTTACATCCACTTGCTATCAATTTCCTGTAGGAATTGTATTAAATGTGTATATGTAACGTTTGATAAGATTTGTCAGACTGACATCAACTTGCTATCAATTTACTTCTTAAGGTGTATATGTAACGTTTAATAAGATGTGTCGTTCTTATCAACCTACTATCAATTTCTACTAGGAATTATTTTAAAGGTGTATATGTAACATGTACTCTGTTGGATGTTTAGACGTATACTATACATACATATTGAAATAATATGTGAAATATTTGTTATCGGGTGTCAATAGTTTCTAGAACATCCACGCATATTTCAAAGAATTATAAAACAGTATATGCATTAATTGTGTGATTTGTACATTTATACATTACGCTTTATGTGGGTGGGGTAACATTCAAAACAATTAAGCATAAATATTGTGATTCTCTGTATATTTTAAATATTGTAATTAAAATGTATGCTTGTAGGGCATCTCTGGCATGTGTGCTGCTCCCATGAAACAATGCTATTGTAATAAAATCACCGGAACTGTCCTGTCGTTTAAGAATTTCAGGTTTTTTTTGTGCCCTTGATCAAGCCACATTTTATCCAACTTTGCAACGTGCAACGATTTGTAACTTTTTGTTTGTACATGTATATATGTTTGGGACCTCAAAACAGCAGGAATATTTCATTTTGCTATTATTTCTAATTTAGGCCACGTTTAGGGATTGCCTGACTAGCCTATAAATAACGGTCTGAATATTTGTTGATTTCTCGGCGTTTGTATCGTTATATAAGTACGCGATTAATATTTAATTATTGTAAATCTAAATGGGCCCTTTTCGCAGGAGTTCTCTTCTAATATCAGAACCGTTTAATCATATCTATAGGATCATTTGTACATTTATTTCAGATGTATTTTCACTGCAATCGTTGTTTAGCTGATTTTCTTGTAAATGTTAAGTCTTTGTATTCCTGAAGAAGGCGTTACGACGAAAGCGCTCAAGTATCTATTTTAGCTAGCATACACGCTGTCTAATAGTTTTTTATACATAGCACTGTAAATGATAATTTTCCACAAAATTACTTTACCATTTAGTATCCTTTCTGGATCCAGTGTTTGTGAAAGGTGTGCACATTATAAAACATGGTGTCAGAAAAAGGATATCTTCACATTTGTGATGGAGTACTAGAGTATTTGTGAAGACAAAAAACTTGAATATTTATTTTGGAAAATATAATTTAAAAAAATGAAACTTGCCGGACTTAAACCTTCCACTATGGACTGAGAATCTCCAATTTTGCCAGATGCAAGGCAAAAGTTCGAAAGACGGAAAACTGATGTTTGATGGTCCTTTGAAAGACAAGGGAGTCAAAAAACAAATAGGCCTATATATTGTATATATTGTTGTGGGTCGGCGGCAGAGGGAGAAGACTACACGCATCGTGGATAGATTTAACAGATGGCCAAAACAAAAAAACAAAGGATATCTTCCAACGGTTCAAAATATTCATTGAACCAAAAGTGAACCCGATATTTTCGCAGTATAAGTTTTAAGGACAATGTCAGGATGATGACACAATAAACCAATTTGTTTCAAGAATCTCGCTATGTGCGAAAGAATGTGATTTTGCCGAATAAACGAGTGTATTGTGTTCGGCTGTAAGCAAGCAAAGTTCGAGAAAAGCTGATAGAAAAGAGCAAGGACTTAACGCATGACACCCCGCGAACAATCTAAGAAGCAGGAAGTACATTACGTACGTAACCAGAAACCGGAGACCCCGCGCCATAAACGTACGCAGAATCCCCCTCCGCCATGGGCTCAGAAACGACACGGACGACGTTCGATGAATACGGGAGCACCAGGACATAAAAACATTTGCAAAAAGTATGGCAGTAAACGATACAGCAGCATGGATCAGTGCTCTGCACTTAGACAAACGTGCAACACGTGTTCAAAATACAATCACTTCGCCAAAGTGTGTAAAAACTCGGATAAAAGTGTACATGTTGTGAACAATCCGAACCAAGACGACAGTGATTGAGAAAGAAACAATGACTCGGACAACAATTTCTACATTTACACGGTAGGCGATTTCAATTCTCGATCAGATCAGGTGACCCATTTACAGTTCGCCACTATGCTTTCCTCTTTGATTGTGCGATGACCGGACTGGGTGTGGACCCTATGATGACGTCTACCTAAAGCCCAAAAAGACGTTTGATGTTTATCGGCAGTCTTGTCTTGTCGTGCCTTCAATGGTTTATTCTCTTGTGGCTCTGCCTTCTGCCAAGTCAATGAGTACCTTCTTTGTGGCTTTCTAGGCTATTGTTTTTTGTATTTATATATACACGAGCATCCTTGTGTTTTACTTATATTACCTATTATGTCTCGTTGGTTAGAGAATAGTTCATGGCGGGGATTTCTGTATTTACACTGTCACGTTTTAATGGGTTGACAGTAGGGTATGTGTGAGGTTGGGTGCACCCTAGAACCTGGTTTACCCCCCCACACACACACACACCCACCCCGAGCGGCCTTTTTTACCACTTACCGTTCCAAGGCGGTATACCTATTGTCAATCCTTTTGTGTTTGTGATGTCTTATTTGGCCTTTCAATCATCCTTAAACTTGTTTCTTTGTTTCTGTGTGTGTTTGTGGTTGACTGTCTTCCTTAAATGCTGCCGTCATATTATAAATGAAAACACCAGAATCGAAATCTGAGTTAGAGACCCTGTTAGATATGGTAGCATACTTGTCTCAATTATCGCCTAACTTGTCCGACATCACCAGCCCAATGCGTGATTTGCTGGGCAAAGATGTCGAATTTCGTTGGGACTGCGCACAAGCAGACGCGTTTAGCACCGCCAACGATATGACCTGTTCTCAGTTACTCTGACCCTCGGAAATCGGCTAAGGGCTACAGCTTTGATATTTTGCGTGTAGCATCATATAGTGGTACTTTACCAAGTTATACAAATGGTGACCCTGGGGTCAGAATAAGCCCCTCCCCGGGGGTCAAACGTTTTACATAGAAATATTAGGAAATACATTTATAAATCTTCTTTCTTTTTTGAAACCACGAGGTTAGAGCTTTGATATTTTGCATGTAGTATCATCGAACAGATTACACTTTGCCAGTAGATCGATTCAGGCCCTCGTGGGCCACTTGTTTTCAGGGTTATGGCCCTTTGAATATTTTAACAATTGGCCTTCCGTAATGGAAGACACTAACTTGTTTTGTTCAAGTTCCCCACTCTGGCATTGCCGTGTCAACTTGTATCGGAATAGCGATAGACAACGTTATATTGCTCTACTCTCTACCTTACCTTTCGCTATTAAAATTATTTCACTTCATGACCAACAATCAATTATACATTGTGCTTCTCCAAACGCGCCGACTATCTTTTTTAAAGATATTATTGTTTATTGTTTTTTTACTACACAAACCCCTGTGAGCCTACTAAAACCCAGGTTGTTATACAATTGAATTGAATGTTGTTTAACGGTTCATCAATACAGTATAGGTTATTTAGAGCCGCCCCAGAGAGAGGGGAAGGATACATAGGAATCCGGGAACCGTGCCCTACTCTTATTATCGAATAGATTCCTATGGTTCTTTAACGTGCTCGGAGGATAGACCGATACACGTCCCCATCCGACGGACGAGGCTAAAGGAAAGTGTCTTGCCCAAGAACACACCGACGAAACTCAGTAGCACCACGGAGGATTGAACCCGGGGCCTCCGGTTACAAATCCGCCGCGCTACCGACTGCCCTGAGGTTGTTATACTACTTTGAGATCAGCCCCCAACATTTTCTCTGGCTTAGTATTTAGCCTTATGTCCTAGTCGTTATCGTAGTTAGTTGTACAGGTCTATTACAGTTGCTAATTATTGTACGGTACTACGGGGGATGATTCTCCGACCCCCATGTACCTATGACGGGGGAAATAAATGGGCCATCTTTATTTTTAAAGATGGCCGAAAAAAAATTAATTAAAAAATAAATAAAAAAAACATGTCAATTTATGTCACGGTGACCTGTCAAACGACACGCTGCATTGTGTTTGCTCATAATGGGACGTTACTTCATCCGGTAAGGTATTACTTTTTACATATTTCACGGTACGCGTGTTTTTAGACTGCTATGTACCCGTAGTGCTCGCAGACCTAGCGCGCCCAATTCTGAAGCGACTTTTCAGATGTAAAAAAAATGGCGTCTGTTTTCAAGTTGGCGCTAATCTATGAATGAGGGAATTTATTTAGTAGTGCTCGTGTACACGGCTGGTAATCATTGAAGCTACCTCCGTTTGAATGTATACGTATGCATAGTGCTCCATCGCCACTTTTGAGGTTGTTCAAACGCCAAAACTAAAGGTAAACAACTGTTAGTTGTTCGTTATCATTTTTACTTAAGCAAAATGAATGTCCCTTACCGAAACGAAGCACAATGTATATGTATTAAAAAATACATGTTTACATAGAAGAAGAAGCAGAAGCAGAAGCGGTAGAAGAGGAGGAGGAGGAGGAGGAGGAGGAGGAGGAGGCTTGTCGGGTGGGTAGAACGTTGTACTTGAAATCCACCGGAAGGACCGGGTTCAAGCCCTTCCATTAGCCTCGTCAGTTGGATGGGGCGGACGGATACCATGTATCCGAGTCTGCCCTTTGAGCACGTTAAGAAAATATACGAATCTATTCCTTAGTATAAGTAGGGCACGTGTAACGTTCCCTCTCACTGATTCATATTTTTAGCTCGACTATTCGAAGAATAAGAGAGCTTATGTAATCACCCAGGGGTTGGCGTCGGCGTCGGCGTCGGCGTTGGCTGTGTTTGCAAGTCTATATCTCTTACATTTCTTATCCTAGCACATCCAAATTTGGCCATGGGCTTCCTTATAGCATTATCTTAAGGGCTCCATAAGCAATTTTGGTTCCTGTAATCCATGGGCTCCCATGGAACCCAAATTATGATAGCCCATAAATTGTGTCCCATTTCACATCAAATTTTGCGTGTAAGCTGTGTTTACAAGTCTATATCTCTTACAATTCTTACCCTAGCACAATCAAATTTGGGAATTGGTTTCCTTATAGTATGTTGTAAAGGATTGGATAAGTAATTTTGTCTTCTGCAAATTCTGGGCTTCCATGGAACCCAAATTGTGATGGCCCATATAATGTGCAATAAAGGCAGATCTAGGTTTGCATGTAAGCATGTATATATCTATAATTTTGGTTTGGGATTTCTTATAGCATTATGCATCTTATTCATACTTCACCGATATTGGGGCATGGGCTCCCATGTTTTTTTTTTACATATTTCTGTGCTGTTTTAGTCAATTCTTACACATATATGTTGCCTCCCCCTCCCTCCCTGCCCAACCCACTCCCTCCCCCCACCCACATGAAACATTTTTTTTTACATATTTCTGTGTTGTTTTAGTCAATTTTTACACATATATGTTGCCCCCTACTCCCCAACCCACCCCCACGCCCCCAACCCACTCCCGCCTCTCACCCCTGCTCCCCCCTCCCCACTTGAAACTCTATTTTTTTAAAAATATTTCTGTGTTGCTTTTGTCAATTCTTACACAATAGTTTCTTTTACATATTTCTGTGCTTTTTGGTCAATTCTTACACATAGCTTCTTACACATTATGTAATAATACCCCCCCCCCCCCCCCCCACACACACACACACCATACACACACACACTCGAAACTTTTTTTTTTTTATATATTTTTTTTACATATTTCTGTGTTGTTCTGGTCAATTCCTACACATACCTATTTACATATACATATATCTGTGTTGTTTTGGTAATTTCTTACACATAGCTTCTTACACATATATGTCGCCCCACCCCCCACTCGAAACTCGATATATATATGTAATTCTTACACATAGCTATCTTCCCCCCCACCTCCACTCCCCCCAATCGAAATATTTTTATTTTTATTTTGTTTTACCATATTTCTGTGTTGTTTTGGTCAATTCTCACATAGCTTCACATAACTTCTTACACATATATGTTGTGCCCCCCCCCCCCCCCCCCCTCTCTCCCATCACCACTCAAAACTCGATTTTTAATTATTTTTTTTGCATACTTTTGTGCTGTTTTGGTGAATTCTTACATAGCTTTTTACACATATATGTTGCCCTCACCACCCCCACTTCCCCCCACTCCCCCACCACCCATCCCCGCCTCTCCCCCAACCCCACCCAGCACCCCACTTAAAACTCGATTTTTTTATTTTTTTTATTATTATTTTTTACATATTTCTGTATAGTTTTGGTCAATTCTTACACATAGTTATGTTGTGCCCCCAACCCCACCCCACATTGTTGTAGCCTTGTTTTCTGATGGTATATACTAGCTATATAATTTATTATTCTCTGAAAAATCGAATAGTCGAGCTGCGCTGTTCTCCGACAGCTCTTGTTTAATTATGGTTTAACCTTGTCAATAACATTCAAAGTAGTAGGTCTCACTACACATTGCATTTTTTGGCCAATATGAATAAAGTTTACAGGGCCATTCGGAACAGGAGGTTTCCAAGGCAAAAATTACACTACACTATTTTGGGCTTTAACTCCAGAGTTTGGACCAGAATTCCTACTCTTCTTCAACACCCATACAACTGTCATAATTTGGTGGCAGTGCCATCTAATAGCTGCACATCTAATTTCAGACTCTGTCCATCTCACCTGCAACAACAATAAACATATCTGTCAGCAATTATTGAAAATATTTAAAACCGAAGAAAACACTACTACTTTTTAAGGCGTAAGCATTATCCTAACCTGGGTTTCAAGGGAGCTAACTGTGTAGTGAGACCTTCAAGGTGAATGAATTACTTTTCTTCAAGGTATTAGGTCTACAACAACTTAACGACGGGCGTTTATTCTCCGCTTGGCGATGATGCTTTTTTTTTTTAAATTAATGCTCATGGGACATTTCATAAAAAATACCCGAAGCCGTTAATCCATAATCACAAAATGCAGTTACCGAAGATAGAACAAGAAAAAAGGCTCTAAACGGCCAAATTAAAATGGGGCAAAAACTTGCAAAATAAAATAATAGTAAACGCAACTTTGTAAAATAATACAGAAATATTCTTCACTCGATACTCCACATTGTCTAATTTAAATTCTAAGCTGTCTACTCGACTACTCGAAACTCGATGTTATCTACTCGAAACTCGATTTTCACCACTCGAAACTCGATGTTGTCTACTCGAAGCTCGAGTTTCACCACTCGAAACTCAATATTCTATACTCAAAATGCAGAAACCGAACACGTGAAGTAATTTTAAAAGGTTTATTCTTCTTTGCGAACGCAAAAGACTCATTTATTAAGAAGATACTCAGTCTTTTGACTTCTTTCTGCACTTAGCGAATGCCAATCACCAGCCTTAAATATTGCAAGAATCAGTAAAGCAAAACAATCAACATTTCCAACTTTTCAAAACTCCTAATCATAATAATTGCTTAGGTACATGAATTGCTTTGATGTTCCATTTTAGTTTGAAAAACATATAAAATATTTATATTTCAATTAGTTTTCAATATTGCTAATGACTGTCGCTATAAATAAAGACGTGTCTGATTAAGCGAACAGTCTGTACCAAAACAGTTTCAATCATCCAAACCTCTCACGAGACTTCTCTGAAGATGAGCAATTATAATCAACTATGCATGTGCTTGTTTATCATATAATTATACCCAAGTTTTTGAAAAAAACAGGGTATATTAAAATCGCCTCCGTTTGTCCGTCCGGCAGTCCGTCCGTCCGTCTGTCTGTCCGTCTGTCTGTTATCGCATCTTCTCCTAAACCACTGAACGGAATTCAACCAAAGTTAGAGTATGATACATGTATCACTATATGATGACGGCGTGCAAGAACACTATTATTTTTGTCTCCAAGCCCAGGGGCCCTCAGTGGGGTCAAAAGGTCAAATAAACTAAATATTTAATTACACTGTCATTTTTTCATATTTTTGCACATAACTTGGTATACATGTATGTAATCGTCTATAAAAGATAAACAACATATCAAACGATTTTTATATTTCGCAAACTCTAACGTCTGTTCTGGGGCCCTGGGTGGGTGGGACGGGCGGTATTTCGGGTCATTTTTTTTTCCATTATTTTTTTGTAATTATGTCTCAAATGAAACATGATGATGGCTCTGCACCCAGGGTCGCTCAGGGGGTCAAAAGGTCAAATACACTAAACATTCAATTACACCGTCATTTTTCCATATTCTTGCACATAACTTGGTGTATGTAAACGTCTATAAAAGTTAAGCAACATATTAAATGATTTTTTTTTTTTTTTTATATCGAACTCGGACCGTCTGCCAGGGGCCCAATGGGGAGGGTGATTGTGTGTGTGTGTGTGGGGGGGGGGGGGGGGATTTGGATTTTTTTTTATATAATTATGTCTCAAATGAAACTTGATGAGGGGATTACACTGTATACATTTGTTTCCTTCTATGTTATAGTTGGGCCTGGGGGAAGGGGCATCAAATACACTAATAATGCAATTACGAAGTAATTTTTTCATACTTTTGCACATTAATTGGTATAATAGTCATCTAATAAAGAGATACACAGCATGTCAAATGATTTTTTAATTAAAACTCGGACGTCTTCCCTGGGGTTCGGATTGGAGGGGATGGGTGGTGGGTAACAGGGGGTCAATTTATTTAAAAAATATTTATCAAAAGAACATTTTGATGAAGGGATTACATTGTATATACTGTGGGGCTGTGTGTGTGTGGGGGGGGGGGGGGGGGGTAGGGGGTGGTCGAGGGGGAAGTGACCTGTGTGAATAAAACTTGGGTATTTTACGACGGCCGCGCCGTCAAATTCGTTCTAGTTGCATTTAATTCCATAGAGATAGCATGGTTATGCAACAAATAGGTGCAAAGGAATTTTACCTGAAATGTATAACATGAACACCTATCATCAATATCTCACATTAGTCTTGATCATCTTCGACACTTGATTGTAAATACAAACGTCTTGATCGTTTGTGCAAAAACAAATTTGAAACTCGAAGTACGTGACTGTAATTATTTTTTTTTTATTAAAGTATTTCTTACCATCCGCATTTAGTTCTTCGATATAATAATGAATTTTCCCTCTTTTTTTATCTTGTTTATTAATAAATGTATTGTCTTTTTGCCTTTCTGTATAGTCTTGGATAGCAGGTGTTCCTGTCTCAGCCTATCAGAAACGATACCAGTGTATCGACAAAAAACTTTGTTCAGGAGGACTGTTCTCACTCAGTTATCTAAAAAACATGCATTAAAAACAGAAATATGTTTCATTAAACACATTGGCCCGTATTCATAAAGCAACTTAAGTAGAACATATTACTTAAGTAAAAAATTAAGATATTTACATATTTTCAAATATCCTTATTCAACTCTCAGCGACACTACAGATCGTCTTTTTTAAGATATGTTTTAATTGTGGGGTTCATTAACCTATAGCACTATTACCACAGGTAGTTGGCGCGTAATTTAGTCACTACTACCCCCCCCCCACTACCCCACCCCCACCCCCACCAAAAAAACATTATCTAAATATCCCCCTCCGACTCTACTACCCCCACCACCACCCCTACCAAAAAAACAACTTCATCCAAATATCATAAAAATAATAACATTTTAAAAACTTTTATGAAAAACGTTTATTTTTCATAATATATAATATATAAAGGTGTCCAAGACGCGCTGAATTGACTCCACTTTGTTTACGGACGAATACATGGTCAATTCTAGGACGATTTGCTCAAGCAAGCACTCAACTTTTGTAGGAGGGATAGCTCTCCATAGATTACGCATTTGTAATCATCCTATTGGCGAGTAGGTAACCATTCCAAAGATGGCAGCGCTCAGGTGAACTTGAAAATTGTTCGAAATATTGAGCCGTTATGATTACCAGATGTCGGATTGAGCTTTTTGATGATCGGTATTGTAGTTATACGTTATTTCTGATTGAACAAATATATGTTAATGCAGGTTGAACAATATCCCGACGGGATCCCGACGAATGACGAGATTAGTTGTGTTTCTGAGGTGAATGACGGTGACAATGGGACCGGTCATATCTCCGTCGAGTAAGATGTTTCTTCACTTCTCGACTTACTGGGTACACAATTTCATTGAGTTTAGTTGATTAAGTTACTACATCTATGGAGAGCTATCCCTCCTGCAAAATGTGAGTGCTTGCTTGAGCAAATGGTCCAAGAACTGACCGTGTATTCGACCGTAAACGTGGAGTCTATGTTTTCCAAAAAAAATCAGCGGGTCTCGGATACCTTTATATAATATACATACATGAAAAATAATGTTTTTTTAGAAATGTTTTAAAATGTTATTATATGATATTTGGATGACGTTTTTAGCTCTACTGATCAGAGATCAGCAGAGCTTATGCCGTGGTGCGGCGTCCGTCGTCCGTCCGTCCGTCTGTCCGTCCGTCTGTCCGTTAACTTTTATTTGTAGCGACTACTCCTCTGAAACTACTGGATGGATATTCATAAAACTTTACAGAAATGTTGCCCATGAAGTCTAGTTGATCCTAGCAAAAATTCATGTTGATGTGAAATCCAAGACGGCCGCAAAAGCTAAAAATAGATTTTTTAAATTCAAGTTTGTAACGACTACTTCTTGAAAACTATAAGTGATATTGATATGGGACTTTTTCTAAAATGATCAGCATGACATGATGTTGGTCCTTGTCAAAAATCGTTTTGATTCGACGTTAAACATGGCTGCAAGTGGCCATCTTTGTTTACATAGAGTTATATAATGAAAACTTGTAGCGACTACTACTCTGAAACTACTTTACGGATTTTCATAAAACTTCACAGGAATGTTGCTCTTGATGTCTTATTGATCCTAGCAAAATTTCAGGTCGGCCGGAAAATCAAGATGGCCGCCACGGCTAAAAATAGATTTAAAAAAAATAAGATTGTAGCGACGACTTCTTGAAAACTTTAAGAGATATTGATATGGGCCTTTTTCTAAAATGATCAGCATGACATGGTGGTTATCCGAGTAGAACATTATTTTGATTCGACGTTAAACATGGCTGCCAGTGGCCATCTTTGTTTACATAGAGTTATATAATGAATACTTGTAGCGGCTACTAATCTGAAAGTACTTGACGGATTTTCATGAAACTTCACAGAAATGTCGCTCTTGATGTCTAATTGATCCCAGCAAAATTTCAGGTCATCCGGAAATTAAAGAGGGCCGCCACGGCTAAAAATAGATTTTCAAAAATCAAGTTTGTAGTCACTACTTCCTGAAATCAAAATCAATCAGTAGAGCTTCAAGGTCATTGACCTCTTGTATGTGTGTGTGTTTTTTGGGATGGGGTGGGTGGTTGGGGGTAGTAGAGGGGGAGGGGGAGGGGGAAGGGGTAGTATTGACCAAATTAGGCGCCGAATACCTGTGACTATTACAAGTAAAACGAATATGTCTTAAAACGATAGAAAATGGTGTTTAAAAGAATGATACATTTTGACTTAAGTAAAGATATTGCTAAGAAGCTTCATGAATATGGACCTTGTCTGTGGTATTCCGGTAGGAAACACGGTGGAATCGGAACATGTTGATCACGGGTTCAAACCTCACTAGCGGTACCAATCGTGAACGCTCGGCTAATCTCGTCATTCGTCGGGATCCCGCCTCGTGTGTATCACGGCGCTTCGGTATGTTCAAAATCTTGATTTGAACATACCGAAGCGCCGTGATACACACGAGGCGGGATCCCGACGAATGACGAGATTAGCCGAGGTTCACGATTGTTGATGTATAATTTTCGTTGAGTGTTTGTTATGTACAATGCAGATGAAGGTTTTATCACGGCTTTCATGTAAATAAACTATTGATGGAGCAATCTTCTGAATAACATTTGGATGATAACTTTGATTAAGAATGCAAATTTGTTTTGGCTGGAATCTAAGATGCGATGACGTAACCAATATTGAAACCTGCGTATTACATTCGAGTAATGCTGGGATCCGCGTACGAGATGTTGCGGGTAGCGGAACATGTACTAGGTTATTTTGGTGTGTCATTATGTAATACATTTTATATAACCTCGTCAATCGGATCGAAGCGTCTATCCTATGAGCACATTAAAAATCACTATAGCAATGTATTTGATGGTAAGAGTATTCCCTGATTCCTATGTATCATTGTAGGAATCCCATTTGTTACAACGTCGCTATCTGTTGTAGCCGTCCGTAAAAGTTACAAGCTGTCCGTAAAAGTTACACTAAACGCTATCTGTTACAATCTTACCGTAAAAGTTACAAAATGTAGTTGTGATAAAAGTTACAACGTCTATGCTATCTGTTACAATATTTTTATTTGTAACAAAAGTTACAACACCTTGTCGTAAATGTTACACTGGCATTGGCAAAGTTACAACACCTTGTCGTAAATTTTACACTAGCATTGGCATCATTTCCAAAGCAACAAAATACCAGAACTCCACTTTTACTTTATCCAGAGTTATAATTCATGCACTCTGCACATCCACTCTCTGCCCTTAATCAATGTTTCAAGTTTCATTTGATTCTGTCGAATGTTTTTTTAGTTATTTATGGTTCAAACAAACTTTTCCTAAAATAGTATATACTATATAGTAAATAAAGCCACAAAGTCCCATAAATCCACTTTTAGTTTACCTAGAGTTATGGTTTCTGCACTCTGTAAATCCACTCACTGCCCTGTATCAGTGTTTGAAGTTTAAATCGAATCCCAGAAATAGTTTTCGAGTTATTTTCCAGACAAAATATTCATTATATACTATATATTAAGTAATTATTAAATCAAGGACCATAACTTTGGTGTTACTAAGGCGATTCCAACAATACTTGGGCAAAAGCGAGTCCACATAGGGACAAACATTTATACAAAATATTATGTGTATGTGACTTATGGTTACCAAGATATGGCTCCGGACGGACGCACAAACGGACGGGGGATAATACTCTCGTAATAGAATACCTAGAAATTAAAGATATTGTCAATGTTGTCGCAGTATTGATTTGGAAGATGAATACCATCATATTTTGATTTGTCCTTGTTACACAAGAATCCGGACAATTTATATTAAAAATACTATTATAATAGACCTAGTATGTTTAGATTCTTAGAATTACTGCAGACACAGGATAAGAATATTTGTACTTTATGTAAAGTTAGCAAAATATACTAGTACAGCTTTAGCTGTAAGGAATACAATCTTGATTAATAAAACAATGTTTAGCTCTTTTGTATTTTCATTCTTATTTATCAGTTACTAAACATTAATATTGCTCATAGCAAATATACTTTTGTCTAAAAACACTTGACTTATTATGCATGACAATTTATGTATTTATATATAACGATTTACGTATGTACAAGTTAAAAAAAATATATGTTCTGTTCTGTTCTGTTCTGATAATAACATACACACGTTTTCGTCAATCAATGTTCCTCAAGCAGTCAATAAGGCTATTGGGTTCATTGTTTTTCCTGTCTGTATTTGCGTGTTTTGTTATGCAATTTAATAACTACACTGTTTGTTTTAAATAGAGTATATAGAACCTATGACCCGCCGTCAATATCCGGAGGGTAGTTTCGCAATTGCCACTGGAACACGTTTCCCCACAGGTTTTTTTCGTGTGCGGCGTTGCTACCTGAAAAAATATTTGGTTCATATTTACGTATCGGAATTTTTTTACGTTAGCAGTAAAAAATATTTATCCGCATGTTTTTTCAGGAATGTTTATCTATTAATTTGTGAACCACAGTAGGTACTATGCAGTGTACGTGCATCTGTATGTTTTTCTAAAAGAAGTGTTTCTGTTGCGGAATATTAGAAGGATTCATAAAATATCTTACTTGTATAATTGTTAGCCCACTTTTTCTTATACATTGTATGATTGTTTTGATAACGACTGCATTAGACGACGTATTCATAATGACTGCAAAACACGACATATTCCTTCAAATGTGTTTGCTTTTCTTTG